>VZSF01008757.1:132980-161502 GCA_013398295.1 Chionis minor
CAAGCTTAAGGTATTTTACCCACTGGATGGAAACGCGAGGACTGTTGGGCTCCAACCTCCGCTACGGTATTTAACGGGTCCCCCTGTGCGGGGCTTCTCTCCACCCAGCCAAACCCACGGCAGCCGCAGGGGCAGAGGGAACAGCGGAGTGTGCTCATTAGTCATCCAAATCAGTACAGAACAAACCAGGCATTCTTAATACAGGGGTGTTTGTTTTATTTAAGTACAACTTGGCTATTAGCACGACTCACGTTAATCATGTATTATGAAAGAAAATTTATTTTAGAAAGTGGTCATTTTTCAGTTAGGAATCTTCACCTTAACAAAGGCATGACTGGACTCACCCTCCCTACAGCACAGCAGGCGATGCTGCGCGTAAGAGCCACGAAACCCTACGTCGTTAGCCAGGCACCCGACGAACGCCGAGAGATCCGCAGTACTGCGAGGGGTTTCTCTCTGAGGTCTCCTGGCGGGGTGAGGACTTTCGGGGGAGCTGCTGGACACCACCAGGAGGGCGCCGCACCACTGCAGGGCTGTGGCACTGGGTTCAGGTGGCTGAGGAGCTGCAGCGCAGGTTTCGAGCGGGGCCAAGCAGGCAGCAGCAGCCCGTGTTTCCAGAGCCCCGTCCCGCGGCGGGTCGCTCCGCTGGCGTCCCTGCTCTTGTACCGCGTCCTCCACCACGCGCCGGCTGCGCAGGAGGCACGCTGGCCGCGCCGAAGCGCCTGCGTGGGCCACGAGGGCCAGGACGGGGACAGCCTCGATGGCCAAAGGCAGCAGGGCTGCCCCAGAGCCGCCCAACCCGGCCGGTGGTGCCGGCTGGTGGCATGGGCAGAGCCCGCTCCTCCTTCCCGCCGGCGAGCCCAGCGTCTCCCAGCGGAGCCGGCTCCCCAGCAAAATGAAAAGCAAACAAAGGCCAAGGGAAGGGACTGCTGCCATGTCAGCAGCACAGCGGGATCTCTGCACCGAGGCCGGTCCCGGCGCAGGGCCGCGGGAGGCGCTCAGCACCGCTGGCACTGCCCGCGCGTCGGCTCCCAGTGCCGCTACAGCACAAACACTGATCGGCACCTTTATAAACACTATGCTAACGTACGTGGTGTACAAAAATGATAATGCTCTAAAAATCTTCATTTCAACTATTTTAGTAGAGTGCAGGTAGTATGTGAACCACTAAAACTGGCAGAATAAGCAAATGCTTTAAAAAAACCCACCAAAACCCAACCCAACTATGCAAACTTATTCAGGATTCAGATGAGGATTGTTTCACCCAGCTTAGAGGCAAAACATTTAAATAAAAAAATTTTTTTTCCACACTGAGATTTTAATCCTGGATTAATTATTCTAGACATTTTCCATATTAATTACAGCAGCATTGCTTCTTTCTTAAGTTCTTTATCTACTTTCTTTGAGTAAAGCTATTTAATACTGGAGATTGTGGAAAACATTTGTTCATGATTATCCAGACATACAGTCAAACAAGACTGAAACAAGAGCAGCATGCAAAAATGTATTTAAGGACTATCATCCCAAAATGCTGCTAAAAGCTATTAACCAGTACGTGTTAATTGCCACAGCATTCATATTAATTTTCACTTCAGGCCCGACATTGTGGAATATTTCCCCTGATACATTTTAAACAAAGTTTAATTTAAGGAACTGCTTCTATCAACACTTATGAAAATTAACAGCCAAGCAATTAGCACTCATGAATTATCCCTTCCCCCACGCCTTCTACAGCATCATTTTAAAAACAGTTGCTACAAGAGAAATTGTTGGTTTTTAACCCATTACCAAAATTAGCCACAAGAAACCTTGTAACACTATAGAGAAACACCATTCCTTGCAGAAGGGTTTCTAGCCTCCGTCCAGCTAAAAATCATGCTGACCTGGTTTTATTCAAATTATCTCCAGTAGTCCAGTAAACCCACAAAAGCCCTCCGAGGTCAGAAAAGCCAGACTGCCTTAAGGCTTCGCTTTCAACTAGCAGTCATGAAAGCAGAAATAAAAATACCTTGAGAAGACTCTAGTCTGCATGCAGGAAAGGTTTTTGGCCTTGTAACTCAGATTTATTCTAGACCTGAATGATCCTTTTCTACAATGCAATTGTGGTTTCCCAACTTTCTTCTTCGACTATTTTGCACATCTTTAGCAGTTTTTTTCTGACTGTCCTACAACATTTCTGTGCTGGCTGACATTCCTCTGGGGACGCAGGAGCAGCCATTTGGTGGCAGGCATGTCAAAAATTGACTTGACAAGACATTTTGGTCATTAAAATTTCTTAAAGGTGCCAGAGACTTGGAAGAAAAATGGCTGTGGGCTGGCCCCAAAGACGACTTCAAGGGGAATTGTAAGCAGAGGCCTTCGGAGTTACACCTTCAGTACATGGTTCCTACAAAGCCAAACGTTCAATTCTAGCACAATATTCCTCTACTCCAGTAACTAGACACATCTTGGCAACTTTTTTTGTTTACTAGTGGGAATGGTCATGCTGTTGAATAGCTTTGACGCTAATATGGTACTAAATCACTATAGTTCAATATCTTGAAGAAAACTCATCGTCCCGCTTTCCAGCAACTCATGCAGGTTACACTTGTGATTTGCAAAGAAATAGTCTGAATTTCTATGGAATGAAAAGATAGCACATGCTTTCAAAGCAATTACCAAAGCAGGCAGGTAAACTGAACCGTGTGAGCCCCACGGCTGAGCCACGGCAATGAGCCACCACAACACCCCGCGTTTCACCCGGTGCCTGGCTCCGACCTTCCCATCGGTCTTGTTTTCCCAACCGTATCGACAGTCAGCAAGTTGGAGCAATAAGCCATCCAAATTGGATTTTCCAAATTCTGTAAACAGAAATATACCTGAACTTACCTATAAAACGGATGATAATTTCATTTGCATGGAGATAAAGGAAATCAACTTGGCCACTGATTCCTTAAGCCTTTAAGTAACTTTCTATACAAATCACAAATGAAGTAATTACAAATAACTAAAGGCTTTTTTTCATACAGTACTCTCAGTGAGAATTTTTGAGATTTATTAGCCAAGATGTACAACCTACATGACTTAAAAAACATGCTAAGAGATGCAGAGGTTAGGTTTACTTGAACTATTTTAAGGAAAAACTTGAAGAGGCAGCCAAGAGCAGCCATTGTGCGTGTGCCTTTTGCGAAGAGCTGAAGTTTTACAACACACACGAAAGCCGCAGGTCCGTCCTGCGTAGGCGTGCGGCAGGAATCGCCCGAATTCTCCAGCTGATTAGAATGCTTTCACTGTAGTCACATTTCACAAGCCATATTCTCTACTATTTTGATAATTAACGAACTGATCAGAACAAGAAGAAATTAGAGTGCTTTAAAATTTTATTATTTCATAAAATTGCAGAAGTGGTTATGAAAGAGACACTAAATCTGGCAGAAAACACCTGCAAGATGCAAGCATTTTAATAAATTTGCTTGGTTGATATTACAGCATGCAATGTTCCCTTATTTTTAACTGACTAGTTTAAAACAACACAACAAAGAGAGGGAGGGGGCAGGAAGGACCCCGAAGAGCGCGGTTTGCCCTGATTTCAGCTCAGTTAGGCGAGTGAAAGCCATTCGGGAGCTGCACACAGCAAGGAAAGCTTTCCTCCCGCTTTGCCACTGAACCACAAAACGTGTCATCCAACCAGCTGAAAATCTGTGTTACAAAACTCAAATTTATAGAGATATAAACCAAAGGCCTAGTTATAATCTTAAAGATTTCAGAGCCACTGTGGTCCCTTGAGTAAATACATAATTAAGTAGGGTTTTTTTAAGACATGTTTAATTAGGCCCTTAGCCCCTCCTCATCCCCCCTGCCTCTCCCCAATTATGTACCACTTCCCCAAGAGATATGTGGCTCTGTTAATTATGTAAATAAGTCATGCACTATTCCCTGAAAGAATTGTATTTATGTGAAAAATACTGCTCGTCTATTATCAATAAAAATAAATACAAGACCTATGATATTTCATTAGAAAGGATTTTAAAAAGCTAGATGGTTTTCTATTTATATTACTGTCTGAAAAGACAAAACCGAAGTAAAATAACTCACTACTGAACTATGTTTCTTCTGTATCTCAGATAGTCAATCAGGCATTTAAAAATAGACAATACATACGAAAGTATAGAAAATAAATTTTATAAGCATGCTATTGACGAACTTACCACAGTAATATAAAACAATGCTGTTAAAATTAATATAGTGAGGTAATACTCTAACAAAATGCCATTTGAGGTTTTTTGGAGAGTTAAAAAGGTATTTTGATTTCTAGATCACAATCAAAATGATTCATATCATACCCTACAAATCACAGATGAGTGACATCGAGGTAGTTCATCACTATCTCAAACTATTATGTATAGTACAATTTCCTTCAAATGGACCAAACACCTGCTAAATATATGAGATTTCTAAATATAAAAATTAAGATGTTCATTACAGTCAACTATAATTCCTATTAATCCAGTAAAAAGTAGTCTGGATTATCAAAGTGGGAAGGAAACGTGATTCAGTTCCTTAAGTTCTTGAGAAAAATTCTAGCAGGCAGCCCAAATCATGTTCAGGTATTAAAGCAACAAGACTGGGATGCCACTGAATTACAATAAATCTCTCTTAATAAGGAAGTATTTATTTTATTTTTAATTCCTTTGTGCATGACTGTTGGAACTACATTTAAATGTTTGCCAAACTGAAATTTCACAACATATGAACAGCAAGCTTTGAGTTTAGAAAAAAATCCATCTTAGTGTTGTCATCATCAAAGTACTGCTATCGTTTATTACTGAGGCCAGAAATTTTGAAAAACTGAATTAGTACTGATTACTACATACTAGTAACTATAACAATAGAGGAAGCTTTTGCTATGTGGGCTTCATAGTTTAGAAGTTACCACTCCACATATATTCTAAATACTTCTAGATATGCTAGTGGAATTACGGATCTGCCTTTCCACTTTAAGAATACTTAACAGAATATAAAATTCTTCCATCACAATGGTAATGAAGCTCAAACTTCATACTCCCACAGGAGACTCCACAAACAAATGCAGCAGAAAACAGATCCGTGCAGTATTTATAATTGTTTTGGAACAACATGACACTGATCCATCACACCGATGTTTATATTTCAGTTTCTAGAGTTTATGACAGAGAAAAATATCTGGCAACATAGAGTAACTACAGTGCATAGAAGGAAAGAGAGTTATCCACAATTCCGAGTAGTACCAAATGCACGCTCTTGAAATGAACATAGTCCAGGAATGAATTCGACCTACCAGGCTTGTAGTGAACCTCCTCCATGGATTACATAAATGAGTATTTGCGCAGAACTACGTTGTTTAGTCTTTTTTTGCCCCAGATATTGACCTAGTGATGCTTCAGTTTTCCACCCTCAAAACAGATAGTGGCTTTTCCCACTCTCATTGGAGCATTTTAAGGACAAAGACAGCATAAATCATGGAACAGTCAGCAAACACTGTGATGTGGCTAGACACAATAGTTTGATTTTTTTTTGGTTTTTTTACATGCCAAATAAGCAATCATTTATACAAAAGTCTCACCATCAACCGTGTAGGCAGATGTCCTAGGACTCTGCCACACTAAACGTTTACCTAACGAACCCACCGGAGAAGAGACAGCAAGGTAAGGTAAGCCTAATGGTAAGGCAGAATTCCGTAGTGAAAGTGGGAGTAATAGTTCTACCAAACCTGGAATCATTATATTTAGGACTAAGAGAAGCACGTTTCTAGATAACCACTTTAAAATAACTGATGGCCTACTATAAAGCCTAATTAAAGGCTGAACAAGTAGATGCACAAGAGAACTGCCTAAGGCCTATCATCTCCAGGTCAGGGACAACCTGGATATGACAGAAAAATATCTGCTCCACTTACCTTGCCGTCAAATTTGGAGTATTCATTGAAGGGGTTATTGAGCTGCAGCGGACACTGTTCCAGTCGCACAGACAGTATTGACTGCTTCCCAGAACATGGCGATTTCACTCTGAAATTCTTTTTTTCAAATAATGAGCTCAGCTCCTCTGCTGTGGATCAGAAAAGAGAGCACAGTAGTTGTACTACGAGATATACAGAAACTACCGTCTACCACAGAAAGGCAACGTTGTAAGAGGGAGAACAAAACCAAACATGCAGAACAACAAAGGCTTCAGCAGGGCAGAATATACCACCGCTCTTTCATGCCCAAAGGTATGAAAACGGACGATTTGAATGATGCCACTGCTTCGGGTGAGGAAAAGATGAATTTGTCCCCATACAGAGAATGGAACTGATCAGCTCATGATCCACTTAAGTCAAGATAAAAATCAAGATTCAAAGAGAGAATTACAGATTCCTGGTCTTTCTGCTTGCTTACCTTTTTCCAAATGAACAGTAAATCCTGTGCAAAAGAACTGCTGACACATCTACAATACACTGTGCAAAAGCATTTCAAGCTGAGCTTGTAACACAGGATATTGCACTACGTTACGGAACGCCGTTATACTACCCCGTTACGATGCTATAATGTCACTGTGCTGTCAGCAGTAGGCTGGGGACTACATCTGATCCAAAAGAATCATTTCTTCGGATTTTACTTCTCATGGTAGACTGGATATGGTCTCCTCTCAAAAAAAAGCCAAACTTGACACCACCGTTCCAGATAAACAGTCTGGACAATAAAAAAGGCTTTCTAAAAACAAAGGTGATGAGAGTTAGAGAGTTCTTTGTGTGGCCTGGGAAGGCTCATAAAAGCCTCGGACAAGCTAGATCTTTTTATACGAAGAGCTGAATTTCCAGCAACGGTTTAACTCAAAATTTACAGGCATGCGTAAAAAAAAAAAAGACTTAAAAATTAGGGCTTCTTATGTTATAAGGACACGACACAATCAGGACAGAGCCTGGGGTGTTTTAGCATATTAGCACCAAC
Source organism: Chionis minor (assembly GCA_013398295.1). Taxonomy (NCBI): domain Eukaryota; kingdom Metazoa; phylum Chordata; class Aves; order Charadriiformes; family Chionidae; genus Chionis; species Chionis minor. The sequence continues at coordinate 139,925 of VZSF01008757.1, forward strand.
GGGTCTCATCTGCAGGAAACTGTGACTGAATCTGGACAAGTTTTCCCACATCTGCTCTAGGAACCAAGTACCCCCGCACTCCATCAATCACTACCTGAGAACCACCACCAGCTCTCCTACACCGACTCCGTGCCGCGTTCCTACATTTGGATGCTCTCACAGATCAGAGATTTATATGTTGCTCCTCCAGGGAAATGGAACCGCTCCTAAGCGGAATGACTTGGGACTTGATCTGCAGGGAGTTGGTTAATTTCTCAAAATGCGAAATTAAAACTTGACAAATTATAACTAGTTAAAAGCTCAGTTTATTTTTATCAGCAGATTGCCTGAAAATTCAGACAGTTGGCAAAAGTGCTTAAATACTGGCACTAAGATATACCCAACAGTCCTGTGAGAGGCTGTGATTAACCAAAAAAGCTTGATTAAATCCTTTTTAAATGTGGCAACTTTAACTCCATTAGGTATTCTGCCTTTTATAACAAGCTCATTTCTGTTTAAGAGAAAAAAATTTGAATTACATTTATGCTAGAGTATTACCCTTAACTAGTATTTCTTGGGCATCTGGAAAGTACTCTGTATGTTGGAATCCAATATAATGGTATTACTGGTTCAAGCAAAAAAGCAAGTCTTTTATCTTCAAGTTTGGTCTCTAGAGAAATGTTAAGATGATTTGCTTACTGTTTCCTTTGTTGGGACATGCAAAAAGAGGATCTCAAGAATTCTTCTGCATTCATTAGTGTGACATCTGCTTTGCTTTGAGTTTTGTATAGCTTTTACTCAGGTCAAAAATCTCACAGGACTGAAGAGTTTAAATAGCAGTACATTCCATAACACTGTAAATTCAGCTGGCTGAGATATCGTTTTCCATTTCCAGAAAGCTTCATAAGTTAAAAAAAACCTTAACTCGTTTAGGAAGACAAACCCAAAACCTTCTAAAGATTTGTGCAAAAAGCTAGAAGATGATATTTCTGAAAAACTACCATCTTCCATTGAGCATTTTGTCAAATAATTCCCAATAGAATTGGGCTGTGAGAGTTCCAATGAAAAACATTTTCTAAAAAAAATTTGAAGTTATCAAATTCATTTCAAGGAAAAAACCAGCTCATTTTTACATTAAACTAGCTTTAATTGCATAATTTTTAATTCTTAATTATAACTAAGTTTTGCCATTAGTCTGTATTGTATGTATTTTTCAGCTTTTGTGGTTCCGTTAGCTATTCTATATGGGCTCAATCTCTTGAAAGACTCCCTTGATAGATTGTTAATTTACATTTTATATGGTCTGAAATGAATGAATGTAAGATGTAAATACACCGCCTTATATTTCTTGCTCTCATCTAAAAATACATAGTATTTTATAAAAAGGAGTAACTTTTGTACGTCTATCCGCATTTGGTTTATAGGACCCACAGACCGTTTTACTAACATAATTTGATCTCTGCACTGCATGAAGCCAAAACATTCATTTCATTTTACTGAGAAAGAACTAGTGCACCGAAAGGTGATGTGAGTTGGTGGCATGGCAGAACAAAAATCCAGACCTCCGGTGTGTCACACTTTACTTCCAGGCAATCAACTACCCTTGAAGCATCTTTGTATTTGTTAATCCACTAACCAACTCCAAACGCATGGAGATTTTGTTTTCCAAGTCCATACACTACCACCACCTTATCTTTCAAATTCGTTCCTCACAAAGCAAACCGTTTGTCTCATTTCAGCAGACAAACAGATGATAAGTAGAAAATATTCTTTTTTTTCCCCTCAATACCACACACAAAATTACTCGTCTCTCACTCCCATTTATCCTGGTTAGCATACTTTTATTTCTGCACAGAGTAATCAAAAACGGGAATCACAAAAACCACTCAGTTGCTAAATGCCCCAAATTACGGCCACATATCCACATGGAGGACAGCTGAACTGCTTCTAAGAGTTTCTCTCCACAGCTCGGCATCTCCCTGGGGAGTGATCGATCCCTGGAGGTGGCATCATCAGCTGTGACACAGGGCACAACAGCAACTTTCCAGCACCCTTCCAGTTCACACATGGTGTCAACCAGCGGCTCGACTGTGTCTAAAGCTCAGACAAACAGTCAGAAGAGGGCAGCCAAATTCCCCCGTCTGAGAACAGCTATCGCTGCTGTCAGGGCTTTCACGCGTGTTTTGCGGGAACGCCCCGCTCAAGGACCAGAGCGGTGTCACACGCACAACAAAGAGGAGGGCACGCGGACACCCTTCGGGGCTCCTCTTTTTCCCGGCCTCTTCCTCCTGGGCTGTTCGAGTGAGAAATACACCGAACCTCAGGCACTAAGGAGAGAAGGAAGATCAGCTCTGCCAATAAAGGGAGATACGGAGTACATGCGGTTTTAACGTAACTTCTGTTTTTATTTCAGTTTGCTCCGCAGCAGAGAGGGACTGATCTATCTGCCTGCAACGCCGGCACATTCTTGCAGAGGGGGACACCTCCGCTACTGCCGGCTGACGGATTATGTCTGTCCTCAGGGCAGCACGAAAAAGGAACTAAACGTCGTGGTGCAGCCCACACGAGTACGATGACACAAACAGCACAGACACAGCCGGAGCCCACGTGCAATTCCCTGTAAAGAAATACCAGGCAGCGCACAGTTAGGGATAAAGCAGGAAAAGAGAACTGCATCATCATTGGTCCAATGTTATAAAATATTGAGCAAAGAGAGTTGGAGGTTACGGTAGATTAAACTTTAAAACCTACAACTCTGCTTACAGAATTAGAAAGGCAAAAACATTTTAGAATGCATTAACAGAGGTATCAAACATAGCTGAACACTGTGCTGAGGATTAGTGCAACCGTGTTGCTCACGTGAGCAGCTTTGTTCACTCCTCTGAAGAAAAAAAAAAAAAAAAAAAAAGAAGACCCCTCAGAGCTGGAGAAGGTTCTGCAAATGACAGCCAGGAAGATACGAGGATTTGGGTTAAAAAAAGGAGATTACAGAGGGACCTCATTAAGATATACACAAATTTTGAAAGAAGTAGGCATGACAGACCATACAAAGGTTTGACCGTGTGTCAAGTACAGGAGGAATAGATACTAGCTTGAGCTATAAAATAAGAGAATTGAGACAGATTTTTCATTTCATACATTACAATTTAAACTATGTAGACCATCATGTCAGAAATACTTAATTATATAATTTTTTTTAAAAAGAGCATATTTTTTTGAGAGATCGGTGATACCAGTTTTTCCAAGGAAAGGCTAGATAAGCTGAGGCAGCATTTATTATGCGTTCATCTACGTAGATCACGTACACACATTCTTTCTTAAGATTTCTTTTTCCCTTATCTAGAAAAGTAACCACAAAAACATTCTATGAAAGTAATCTCCACAAAATTATTCATCACCTCTGGTACACCAAATGCCACTGGAAATAGCCGGGAAGCCGTAAGTCACCCGGGGGGATGGTGGTGCATTCGGAGCGCAGGCACTCGCCCCTCGCCCAGGAGCCCCCGCCTGCCCCCTCCCCACCCCGCGGGCAGAAGCTGTAGAAGACGGCGCAGAACTCGCTGCATCGCTGCCTTAGACTGCAAACCAACAGAGCAGCCACCTGAACTACTTCAGCCAACAAACTCGGGTTTAAACGCTGCTTCTTTACTTCGCCTCTATTAATAACGCGGAACGCCCTAGTCGTAGCTGAGAAGAAACAAGCCGCCTGCGGCACGCCGCCCCCCAGGCAATCAACTAGGGCAAACGCGTAACGGGGGAGTGGAAGGCAAACACAATAATTAGAATTTCCTCTCTGCTTTGAAAGCTTAAGTGAAAATCACAAACTGAAAATGTTGTAACCATCGAAAGCAGAAATAAAGAGTAGGAAAATAGAAGATCTTTTATTTTTACCTGAGTAAGAAGTATTTCTGTCTTTCCACTGAATGTTTTTGCATTTTATTTGATTTTGTCTCTCTTTCCGCAGACGTTCTAGTCTCTGAGCTTGAAAAGAAATATTACAACTATAAGTTTGTCAATGAAAGTTTACTATAAACAAAGACATAATTAACTACCTTTATATGAATAAAGATGTTTTATACTGCATATGTAGGGGGAAAAGTCATAAAATTTTAAAGGTGGCACCCCTGAAAAGCAAATACCAACAAAAACATGAAAATGTTCTTGATTTATAATTGAAATTAGAGGATATAAAACATTAATAGAGATCATAAAGATAGTATTAACATGGAAGCGAATAATAAAATGTGAAAACTTCTGTGATTAATATGACATTTCATTATATAAATCATTAATAACGGTCTTAAAGGAATTTTAATGCACAAATGAACCGAAGTGAATATTACATTACAGGAATAAAATTACTGTTATGAATTACTCTACCCGTTTCAAAAATTAAAGATAAATGAACTCAGACTAGACTATTAAAGTTTTAAATATAAAATCCTTTATCTAAAAATCATGAAAATTATAAAATGTCAAAGCTATATAAATTAGCATAGCTTTTTCTTCAGTGTGCTGAAACAGTTTATAGGTAGTAAAATAAATGATTTGTATCTTCGCAACATTAGTCAAATCTTAAAATGAATATAATATTTCTTTACATATATTTTGACTCCACCTTCAAAATACGGTTTGGAAAAAAGCCTCAAATAGTTACAATATCAAAGAACTTGCAGACCAGGGCACCAGATAATACCTTAAATTATTTTTTTGTTAACAGCAAGATCTCTCTCAGGAAATGGTCAGCTAAACCGGGTAGAAGCAACCCAAGACAATGACCACAAGAAAGAGCCGATGTTATGAAGCGTCCGCTCAAAATAAGAAAGCAGATTAGACTGGAAAGAAGGGCTAATAATGTTGATCACTGAAGGAAACAATTTGCTGGATATATTAGCAATTTTGATGTATTGAGATCATTCATTAACTAAAATGGGTTTGTAGAAGATATTCTAAAATGCTAAATTACTCTGACAATTTTTAGATACAATTCGAGTTCCCTGAGCCATTTCACCAATTAAAAAAGGTTAGTAAGTATTTGCTATCTCTTCTATTATTATTCTTTTACATTTAGGCTTTGAACTGGATTGTGGACATAGAAGTGAATGTTTTTGTTCCCCCATAAAAACTCTCAACCTGGGAACTAATGGAAAAATAATACTTTGAGGTTTTCCAGCTGTAGCAAGCAGTTTAAGGTACAAACACAAACTGGGACTTTGACGCCTATTTCCCATTTAAACCAACCTGAGGTTAGTGCCTAAATTCCTCTGTGTATCCTACTCATAATGAAGTAAGAGAAGAAGTATCCCTGGGTTTAAGTTTATGCATTGGGTAAAATGCTATTGTAATGTAGATACTCTATTCTGAACCAAAACACATCTTTTTTCCCCAATTGCTGTCCAGATTGTTGCTCTAAATTACCTTCCAAAATCCTTCCCAAATGGGCCACCATAAAATACCTGTTAGATTCCTATGTAAACAATGGATAAGGAAAAAACGTAGAATAGGAATAAGAATAATGCATGGGTTTATCCTATTCGATATTTTTCAGCCCCTGTCAAAACAAACATACTAGTGTGTGGTCACCATCTTCGCTCACCCCACCCTATTCTTCTACCCACAGCTGATACAAATGGTCATTTACTCTGGGATTGCACTACAGCAACTCCAAATTAGATGGAATTATCAGTACCTATTAGAAGTCTGAATTATTTAAGGTTCATTCTCACAAGCAGCACGCTGGTTTGAAAGCTTTCTATGTGAAAAATGTCACTGACCAAATGTAGTTCTTGTGTCATTAACCATTAGCAACGAGATGAGCCTTTGTTTCTTGTCACGTGCACCAGGAGAATCTGCAGCTTCCCCACAGACCCACCACCTTGCACAGACCTGTGTCCACTTTGTTTTATTTTTTTAACCCCTCTGGATACGGCAGAAAGGTGGCAGCGAGGAGATGGAGCCCAGCGCCAAAGAGCACCTGTGACCTCTCCGGCTCCTGCAGAACGGGAGCAGTTCAGCCGCAGACGTCCCGTGCTGGCCCCAGGGGCCACGTGCGGCTCCCTGACACGTCTCGCCCACTGCTCAGCCCTTTCAGGACTAAGGGAATAACTTTGATATTAGAATGCACATAAAATTAATTTCCAAATTTGCATACCCACATGAGAAGTGCCTAATAACCAACACTTCTGTAGTCTCCAGAGATGTGTTGAGTCTTCTACAGCAACACGTTATTTTGACAATTTATGAAAAAGATACTATCCTGGTAACGTACTTTCTATCATCTTTTGCAAAGGTGTTTTATTATAAAGTTACATTCCACCCAAAAATGATGGTTGAAGATGGCACGAGCAGCAATTATTTTATTTAGCAGGGTATAAAACCAAGGAGAATAAAGAAGAGCTTACATGTTAAAGAAGTCTGCCACTATTGCCTGTTGATACACAAAATTACACCATCTTCTCTTAACCTAAACCCATTTCAACAGGTGTTCCTGCTCCTGCTAAATCTCCTCAAGTAGTTACGGAATACCTAAAAAAAAAGATGTCCTTACATTTGCCCATTTTAGGAGCAAAAATTGCAGATTTCACAGTCAATGCATTTTCGTCCTTACGAGATATATGAACACTCTGTTCTATGTATGTACGTATCTGTTTCCTTCCATCAAAAACTTCAAGTACTTGTGTAACATAAAAAGCATTTCTATCAAACCCATTTAACTTTTTATTTAATTTATTCATCTTTCTGGATTTTTGAAAAGGGTTCAGTACTGATCAACTTGCATTCTTTGTAGGCTTTTTTCCACCCCACTCTGTTTCAAATCATAGCCTGATTGCCTTGATAGTTGCATTAGGCTCCTGGTGGTACCAGCACACACGATGGAACATAAAAAGACACACCAGATGAAGAACAGCAAAAAACTGGCTCCCCAACAGACTGAGTGTCCTAACCATGATTTTAGAATATGCCACCAGTTGGAAATGGAAATCTCTAATTTAAGTGGAGAGTATTCTATCAGTCTACTCGGTGAAATAATCCTTCAGGATTATTTTTTGGAGCAATTCTGTAAAACTTTAATCTTTGCCTCTCCTTCCTCATAAACTATACCGTCAGCTGAACTAAACAAGACCCCACGGACAATGCCAGGCGGTCTGGCACACTAAACTTTGCACCATGCCTTAAAGTCAGCTGCAGCCATATCTTCAGCTTATTTGCAAACCTGACTGGCCACCACAAGAGATCCGTGCCCTGTCTTTTCCATAACTTTTGACAACTACTTATTTGTAAAAGGTATTTCAAGATATTGAATACCATATGACATTTTACTTGTTAGGTAGAGCACAGATGTTTTTTCTGAGCTCTAGGTGGTGTTATAATACCTTCAGAAATCATTTCCAAAAAATATATACTGTAACACAGAAAAAAATATATTGATATTGACCATCCCGCACCCACATTTTCATATCTACTTTATATCACAGAACCTGTGTTGATAGCATTCCTCAGGCATACGCAGAGGTCTGAATAACCCTCACATGAAACAACTAATGGGACCGCTTTCTGCCAGTCAAGGCAAACTGAGCATATTTTGAAAAGGCGTACACCTTAAAACTTCCTAATTTGGTAACTTAAATCCTAGCTGAAGGGTTTTTTTCAGAAATAAAACTTCAGAAGACAAAATACAGCCAAATCATTCACTCCGTTGGCTCACATCAAACTTCATTCCTCTCTTTCATAACAAATAGATTTGATGCCTCACTAGGTAGATTTTTCTCAGAAAATAACTATCCTGTTCAGAAGTTAACACCCCTCCAGACATTAACAATAGAAATATCAAAGCCTGTTCACGTACTTTGGATTCAGACTTGATGTCTTTACAATTTAGATTTTTTTATATATAAAACCGACTACTTGAATGTTCCTCTGTACATGAACAAGTAAAACAGCAATTAAAACTCAGCTGACAGCACACTAATGTAACTGAATCATTACATGTCCTTACATCAAAAGGGTCTCAACGTTACAACAGGAAAAGTTTGACAGATATCTAGCTAGTCATGCTCTGGTTTGTCCATGCAAGCCGGAGAAACTGAATTTAAAGGGCTAATGTTATTTTTGCTGTAAATATCACTTACCTGTGTTTGATCGTCTTCTGATTCCGAAGTCCCAGCTTGAGGTAATATCGACTGATTGGGAATATATATAGCCCTGAGTCTCACCATTGCTTCCCTGTGTTTCTGAACCACTGTCCCCATATGCTGACGAGGGATTAAACTTCTCCAGGTCGACATCATGATCTATCAGGACCATTTCACACATCCCCGTGTCATCACTGGTCACGTGCGACTGCCGAATGTGAGCAAGTATAATTGTTGGGTTGTCCAGGAAAGCCATTCTGTCCCCAAGCCCACCACTTCGCTATACTATCTTCTCTCCATCTTCTTCCGTGGACACATGCACCTAGAAATACAACGTACACAGCATTTTAGGGAAGAAAAAACAAAAACCAAAAACCACACAACCCAAAAAACCACATGAACCCAAATCCACCACAAAACACCAAAACCCAGATTCAAGGAGGTTTATGTTTTGGATGCGCAAAATTTAACTGACTCAGTTTTGTACAGTGAATTATTTTCATTCTGCTCCAGTTAATACTTAAGTTACACCACTTGCTGAGATCCACTTAAAGAACAGTGGGTTTGGAAGACAGCTTGAAACCTGAATCCCAAGGCAAGAGAACAAAACAGACACCGCCAGACAGGTCCCATCACTCTACAACAAATGGTTGCTACAGGGCAAAATACTCTAAGTACTACACATAGAAGGACCGAGAGAAAACACACAAAAGAAACCCCTGTCTATTCAAACTAATAAATTTACAAAGACAGACAGGGCTTTGAATTTCTTTTCGCTCATCATAATGCGTTACCATTTTTCTTCTGCTTCTACATACCAACTCTTGGATTACTTTACTATAGACCCTCTTCTAGGTTTTGTATTTCCAGGGAAAACTTTAAACATGAAGAGATTAGTATCTCAGGGCAGAATATTGAACATCTGCTGCTGCGTGGTGCTTCATATAGGGCAACTGCTGTAATACAGAAAAAGCTCTGTGATCATATACCACACGCCTCAATTCTTAAGCACTTCAACAACAGTAATTGCCACTTACCTAAAATACTTCATTCCGAGTACTCAAGCAGTCTTACAAAACAAAGTAGAAGGCAAAAAAAGAAAAGAAAAAAACCACCCAAACCACAAACCCCAAACCACACTCAAAGTGTTATCCTGTTTTACTGTAGCTGTGGGTTTATAGTTATGTTAATCTAATCCAAGCCTGGGCTGCCTCTGAAAGGGGCAACTCCATGCTCCTGCCTGGCTCCCACAGGCTGGCGTTAGCACTGGTGGGGCTGTGAGGAGTTGGAGCAAAATCACCTGGAAAGAAAAAAATGTTCCTAATTTTCAGGCTGATCAGTCCACCAGCGAACAGCTGCCAAGAGCACCAACACCGCACAGGCAGCGGGGATATCGGAGAGAGCAGAGCCGAGGTTCCCCTTCCAGCGGCAGCGCTCCCAGCCGGCACGGAGCGACCGCGAAAGCCCAGCCTGAGGAAGAGGGAGGCTGGTGGGGTTTTAAGTCTAGGCTCCCACAGAGATGCAAGACTAGACATAAATTCCAGAAGTCCAAAATCCCCACTGCTTTTCTAAAAATTTGCTATCTGAGAAAAAAACCTCAATATTGTAATACCAGCTGTAGAACTGGTGCTTATAAATGTGTTTATGTAGTATTTTGAGCATAGAAACAACAAAAAAACCCCTAGTGTGGCTGTTTGCAAAACTTCTGTCAGCGAGAAGAAATACCAAAGGAAAAGAAACAATTTTAAATCACACAAAGCCATATCCCATGGAAATCTGGTAAAGGCAGCCAGTTTTTTTCCGGCAGATTTTAACAGAACAAAGTTCACGAAAGCATCGAACAGGCTTGTTCCAGGACCAGCAAACACACTGCATCACCTCCCCTGTGTGCTGCCAAGGGGAAAGGTGTTTTAATATACAGAGCCCCACAAAGCAGCTTCTGCATTTAAATAGTTGAAAGCAAAAAGTAATACTTTACTTGGACACTCATCTAGTCATGACAAAAGCAAAATGTTGAAGGTGTATTGTAAACTGCAAACCCACCGTCGCTGCCAGTGTCCTCCCTACCACCAAACAGCAGCATCTGCTACTTAGGACACTCAATAAACAGAGATTTACATCCTTCATAATTTTAGGCTTTTTTTTGCTCCGTTGGTCACAAACATTGCCATTTTTTTCTGAGAGACTGTGTCTTTTCTGCTTTAAAAAAAATACAGACAAATTCAAAAGTATTAGGTTCGACAGCAGACCCAGCAGCAAGAAGGAATTCAATAAAAGAATGGTAGAGAAATAAAACTGACATGCTGCTTGTTATTAATACACTACTCCTACCATACATTTTAATAAATTATGCTATTAGCTAAATACACTCCATCAGTATCCTTGGAGATATTCAAAACCCAATTGGGAAAGGCCCTGAGCAACCCACTTCAGCCAGCCCCGCTCGGAGCTGGCAGGTCGGACGAGATCTCCGGGGTCCCCAGCAGCCCCGGCAGCGCAGGGACTCCAAGCTCTATTTTTTATTTTCTATTTCCGTTACAGAAAGTAGGCCTGCTCTTCCCGAAGGATTTCTCACTGGCCTCAAGGCCGTACGGCAAATATCCTCCCGTAAGGCAACCGTCTCCTGGCTGCCACGTACCTGTTACAGGCCTTTAAGCCGTAAGCGTGACTAGCAGCGTGCGACTGGGAAATACAGACACAACTAAGTACCACGTATGGATATTTAAAAAAGTGCACCGAGAACGTCCTTTCAATTTAATTATTTACACACTGCTTATTAGAAAACGCCATGCTTACCTGCAAGCAGTAAGAACTTGTTTAAATAAGCAACCGCCTTAGGCTTCTAAAAGGTCTGCAGACTCCCAATCAAAAATTACTGCTGCCCCATCAATGTGTCATATAAATGCTGGCATGTTAATTGTGTATTTATAAGATTGTTAATGGTTAGTTAATTTACCTCCCACACTATTATTGTACTTGAAATGATTTAATGTCTGCTAAGGGAGTTAACAACATGTAACAGCAGATGCGAGAATTTTACCTTTATACTCTGCACCCCGACTTCACGCTATTAACAGTCCGTGTGCTAAATTACCCAAGCTTCGTTACAATTTTACATACGCAATCACTTTGCCCATAAACATGAACAGTGAAAAACTGCCAGAAGCTCTACTTCAAACTCCAAAGTTTAATACAATTTTTTTCTTCCTTCTCTTCAGAATTTTCAAAAGGATACATTAAACCTCTTTTCTCAGTAAGTTAAGGTTAACTGGAAAATCTATGAACAGTTAACACCCCTCTGAAAAACAAACAAACAAACAAATCAGGAAAAAGTTCAGGCCCCAAAACCGAGTTCAGATTTTTATGCCCTACTGTGCCAGTTGTTCTCTACCTTTGGGAATACGGTGAAACGCAGTACCAGGGCACAGCCCTGGTCTGTGGAACAACGACCTCCAAGGAGGTACAAGAATTCAGAGAAGCCAAGTTCAATTCTGCATACCTTTACGTGAATACCTTTAGGTCTCCATGTCATCAGTTTCAGCAAAATTACAGATACAGGATCAATTTCTAGATCTACCGAGTGGCGCCAGCGTACCGCCTCTTCTGCACTCCTTATGCCCATGCACGATTATCGCATCCACATGTAGTAGCTGAATTTAATGGCATTCGGGGACTTTCTCGGCATCAGCAATTTATATATTCTTCAATCATAAACAAAAAATAAATGTTCTTTTAACACTTGTACTATATAAATATTATTCTATTAAACAAAATACTTTGCTGACAGCTATGTGAACACTAAAAATGAAAAGAGAAATGTGAAACCTATGCAACCTTAGCGGTATTTCTGTGTGACGTGATAGAGAGGTGAGTGTTCCCACGCTATGCTACATAGCAGCAAACACCTCCCATGATTCATCACACAGGTGGACAGAGCGGCATCGGCCCTTCACTTTCTTCTTGATCTGTACTATTCATCTGTTTTACTTTCTGCGCATTATCTAACCGGCGCCCTGGGTACGCGGGTGCCCTCTCACCTTCTCCTCGTCCCAGCGCTGCCTTACTGAGCACAGCCCCCCCTCCCGTCAGTCTCCTGCAGGCAGGGAACATCCTCAAAGGTGTAAAACTGCACCATTAAGAGGCTGAAGGACTTGCCGGTTTCACAGGAACGTTGTCGCAAAATCAGACAGCTGGATCTCAGTCTACTATTTTTATCAGCAGTATTCCTCTTCCAGTAACCCACTGCTATATTTATGGCATCCATAGACTTCCACAGCAGGCGAAGCAAGGCTGCTACGCAGATCAACCTCATTCATAATTCGGCACACGATAAGTAATGCAGAACGTTCTAACAAATTATTCAGCTCCCAGTAGGTGACGGAAAGGTCTTGTAAAGAGTGTATGTAGTTATACAGGCTCTACCTTAAACACACAGACAAACACGGCCGAATCTGGGGAGGCAACTTCACAAACACACGAAGTGTTCTTGTGACCCTCCTGCTGGCCTGGTAGATCGGATTTATTTAAACAAAAGAAAGATTTTCTCGCTTTCCTCTTGCCCCTCCAGAAAACCCAGACATACCCCAAAACTCAGCTGGATTTATATCCACACGTTATCCTAAATCAAGTGCCAACGAGACAGCAAAGCGGGTGTGAGGTGAGGGGAAAGGACGAGCCGAACACCGCCCCGGGACTGCCACCCTTCCCGCCCAGCCGGCAGCCCAGCGGCGGGCAGAGCCGGGAGCGCCGTCTCGCTGCGCCACCGCTGGACCACGTGGACTTGTGGGACTGCAGCCACCTGCCAACTTGTTCTTACCACTATTTGCAGAGGAAAATGTTTGACCTTGAGCATGAAATTAACGCTGAGCACAGGTCACTTTCCTTTTGGGAAAATATGGTTATTTTGGATTGAATTTTCCAGTTTATTTTAAATATGCATGGTTGAATTTGACCAAACCCCTCCCCGCCACTGCCCAGCGAGAGGTGGCCCGTCACTGCACCGCACGCTACCGGTGACAACGCGAGGCAGCAGCGGGGCAGGACCTTCACGGCACCCGCCCTCCGCTCCCTGCGCTCACCTGCAGGCTCCGGCAACCGCTTCTGGCGGAACCATGGACTTTGCTTGGCAAAGTGAAACCAATGACAATAGGTACGTTTTCTTGCACCACCGCTCATCTTCCAACAGCTGCAAGCTGGAGACACCTTTTCATCACATGCTACAACCGGTTAAAGTACAAGAAATATTTCCCTCACAGAAAATGTTCATATTTATGCCTTTCATACTTCAAAATAAATTGTGTATACCACACAAGGAAATTTGCTCACAGACCTCTAAATAAGCTAGAATTAATTATAAAAATCAGAGAAAGCCGTAAGCAACTAAAAATGTTCTGCTACGGGAAACAACTTTGAAATTCTACCAATTTTAATGAGATAATTTTAAGAATACTTCAGTTGAAACGGCTAAAAGCAGCTGTAAATTCTCCACAAAACTCTCGAGCATCTTTCTGCAAGGTTATTTTGCTCTTGGAATTATCAAAGTAAAAAGTGAGAAGAAGGAAAAACAACTTCCTCTCTCTTATTCTGCAAAGCTGTAGCTGGAGGGTTTTTGTTTGTTTTTAAGAAGAAAATATGTTTCAATTGACTGTCTTCCTTAAGGAAGTAATAAACAACCAAAGCACTATGCAAGGTAAATAAAAACATTCCAGGCAAAGATGCAACTTCTGGAAGGTACAACCTGGATCTAAACCAATTACTAATAATCTCCAAACACAGCAGGCTGGGAGGATGACGTAACATTACAGGTTATCTTATCGCTCAAGGGCTTCCATAGTCCCTGGGCTGAAACACCTCTCTGACTGCAGCTCTTAATTGATCTTAAGAACCAATGCAAAAAGTAGGCAGATTAGAATACAAAAATTGATTTTCCCACGCCCCCCCCCATCATACAAACGGGAATAGGACAGTGAGAACACACTTCAAAATTCATGATTCAGGTTCTATGAAATAATTTCACAGTTAACTTCTGTCTGCAATTGCAAAAGAAATGGTTCTGGTTATCTACATTCGCAGCAGTACAAATAATCAAAACCCTTGAATGCCAGACAGACTCCTGTGCATGCAGGATAAAGGAAAGTGAACCGCAATATATGAAAATTCAAGTTTATGTTTCAACAAAAGCTCAAGTGCATTTTAGAATGAATACTTATCTAGAGAAGCTGTCACTCATGCTTTGGGTCCTATCATTAAAAAGGAAATAATCATTTAAAAAGGCACTCTTTCACAAGCAAAACTGGAATTCTAAAGTTATGATGAGAAATCACTACATTACACACAACTTCCAACAAATTATTTGTTAGTTTTCAGACCTGTAAATCAATCTGGCATAAGCTACATATTTCTATATTTATGAATTGCATGGAATTTGGCTGGACTTTTGTTGTCATACTCATCAGGATGCAAATTATACCAACTCTGATATTTTAATTATTGAGCTTTAGAGAAGGGAGAGAACATTGACGTATGTATGGAAACTATATACTCTCCTTGATTTGTTTCCTGATCTTGTCAAATCTTCATTTAATTGTAAAGAAGTGGATTCTCAGCTAACCTGAGCTATCTCGCATCAAGATTTTAAGCAAATAAGTAAGTATAAAAAGATGCAGAGATTATAAATTAGGGCAGACAAATCTGTATCTAGACTCATGCCTGCAAAGAGCATTCTATCAATATAGTGAAATGCTAATCTCCTAATTAACAACCTAATTAGGTAATTATGGCTTTGCAGAGGGATGCCTAAATGAAATATGACAACATGGTCACCTCTTTATATGGCACCTGTGGGCCTTTTCAGCTGTCACTGCAAAGAGTGCAATATCAATTTGAACAGATGACAAAGTGTTGTCATTTTTCATTCTGATATTGCACTGAATGCTTTGGATAGCAGCAGTTTAGAAAAGCGGCATCTTGCCTGGTTTTTGCCTAATCTAAATATGTGCAAACACTTTGCTTAATTTTTAATGTCTATGATTATGCTTATTTTTTCATACTGGCTAGCAAGCGCTACCTAACACACACATTACATCTCCAATGTCACGTTGTGACGACCCACCACACTGGAATCCCGATTACCCAATTTCACAGTGCGTGTTCATGAGAATTTACTACGCAGAAAAAATAGGAGTATTTGAGGTGATTTTTAAGGCTTAACTGCTGGTTTTAAAATAACATAACAGAGTACCTTTTAAATAACATTAAAATTTCTGTTTTATTTTTATTCCTGATAAACACTCTTTTCCATACAGACATGAGGAACTGTCTTTTGCTTGCACAAAAAGCCGGAAAGGAATACTTCCAACAATGGCACAGCACATTCCTAAAATGAAAGAATAAAGCACCTACTTGCAAAGAGGAGGATAAAAGCGTAGGTTTGGACTGCTCAAATATTAGACTAGGACTTCTATTTTGGCTCTTCTCCTTGTGGTACTTAAAAACCTAAAAAACCCCCCATAAATTTTACAAAAACCTATACAAACTTCAATCTTTAAAAAAAAACCACCAAAACCACAACCCCCCCAGAAAGCTTCAACATTTTACCTTTTTTCAGCCTGTATAATACTGAGAGAGATAATCTCCAGACCATGGAGAAGGGATGCTGCGTTGTTTGGGTTTCCCTGCGCAAGACTCCCTAGCTGTCTCTACACCGCAACTGGCAAGCGAGCATGGGAGTAGGGCATTATTCCGAAGTTGCCCGCATTTTGCTCATACGGCTGCTTCGGACCAGCCCGGGTGTGCTGAAGCCAAACTTGCCTGAAAGGGGTTTCAGGCACATGAAGGTCCAGAGCCATAAGGAGCTTGGTCTGTCCGGGCCCGGGACTTGCTGCAGCGACAGCCGGGCTACGGGATCTTCCGACCAAACTCCGCGCAGCACTGCCAAAGCGCCACAAACAAGCTCGCCAGTCCTCGACACTGATGTGCCACGGGGCACTGGATGTGCCGCAGGAACCCCTGTCCGCTACCTGACTGCACCAAAAAACCCACCTGCATCTCTTGGAGCCAATTCATTAGCCGTTCTCGAAACTTCTATACTGCTATGCAACTCTACCATCACATTTTTAACTGAAAAGAACGTTATCCCTCCAAGTATCTGACACAGTTTCACAACTGTATTTTTAAGTTCCTGTCTTACAACAGGATTATCAGAAAAAACAAATGTCAGGTGTCACCAACAGTGTGTATTATCTTTGCTGGATAACTTACTTTTGTAGTTTAGTCTAAACTGGAATATTTTAGTGCTTTTCAAACATAAAAGAACCCTTTCTTCCTGTAATGGTTTTCCATGTATAGCTTGTCAACATGGTATCATGTTTCAGTCCTAGAAAAAAATGTAACCACAAATTATCATGACATAACCTTAAAAGTATTTCATACGAAGAGCTCATTTTGTATAGATCAACACAAAGAGTATACTCATAAATGTAGATTCTAAATCTACATGTAGGTCTAAATGTAGACTCTAAATCTAGCCATGAACAAAACTCTCTGCAATGCAGACTATTTAAATTTCCTTCTTAAAATTCTTTTGTTCTCAGTATTGATTTATTTTTTTAATTTAAAAATAATCACTCCTGGCAACTTTCCTCTGCACTCCTAGTTTAGTTTACCAATACCATCTCTAATTCCTGTCTATGGTTGTTCTCATCCAGGCTAATGACAGGTGAGTGTTTATTTTCTTCTTTTATATATTCTGTAGGATTTATTTATTAAACAGAAGCATATACCAAAACAAACAGTTTTGTATTTGCCATCTTTTTCGGTTTGTTGCCATTCTACTTCTGATTGCATGAAAGTATTTTTTTTTGCATAAAAAGGATGATCATAATCTTACTCTTTCATAATACAACAGGGTGCAAGCTGCTTCTGACTTCACAAGTGCTCATGAGGATAATCACCTTTTTCAAAAACTCCTGAGACTTCAAGCCCCTGCGGGACTCTGCGTCAAGTGTAACTGGACAGATTCACATTTCTTTAACAGTAGATGAATCTTCCTTTCCTCTGGTTTTTATTTTTTGTCTTGACAAATTTTTGGCCTGTCTCCTTCAAGAGCACACAAGATGTATTCAGGGAGGTTGTTTTGCTTTCAGAATAACTGATGTAGATACAATACTTCTTGAGCCGTAAGGAAACAAGGTAGGGACTAGATTTGTGCTGTCTTGTGTAAGAAACTGAGCTTATAGATAGAGAGAATAGCTATATATTACAGTTTAATAAAGCTTCTCAGTAGATATACACGCAATTAATATTAAAATGCACTCTGGGGTCTTTGTTAGAGGTACTGTCTAACAGAAAAGTCCTTGCTTGGTCTCTTGACAAACGGAGAAGCGCTGCTGGCAAAACCCGAGACAGCAAACTCACTGTCGAGCCAACAGACATAAGGCAGCATCACAACCACGAACCGCCACGACACCAAACGATGCGATAGTTTGCAGCACCGATGCCCCTGCCAGAGCACCCTGGGTGCTACCAGGGCCAGCACTGCTACGTTCCTGCTTCCACACCCCTAGAGAGAGCTCACAGCCTGACCCTTCCAGGAGTTAAAAGGGAAGAACGGGAGAAAGCCTGAGCTCTCCCTCCACCTTCCTCAGCAAGTGCCACTCGTCCACCTCCGACGCAAAGCGTCACAGAGCTGCCACATGACAGATCTGCTGGTTCTCCCCGGAGCTGTGCTGCTGTCGGGGTGCGGCACTTGCAGCCTGGTTATTTGCGGTCCCATTTGTTAATATAACTGACCTTTCAATACAGGGGTCTATTTCTCACGCTCACAACTCAGGAAGGCTGGGGAAAATCTGTGCTGCAGAATGGCTAACGCCCAGATCATCCCGCAAAGCTGCTTCACCTGCTCATCAAAAGGGAAACCTTGGTAACAATCCAGCTGTCAGACAACTTTGGTGTTTGTTGCAACGGGGTGAAACAGTTAAACCAATAACCAGAGGAAGAGAGGATGTAATAACAAAGACCTAAAACATGACTAAAAAAGAAATGTGCTAAAGTGGTTCTAATTCACTGCTTCGGTTATTTCTATACAAGTCTATATGTAGACAACGATCTCATTTTTTTTTAATCTAACCTAAAAAAGCGTCCATGAACAGATTCGCTCTGAATTTGAAAAAATAACTGAGAGAATTCAATTCCCAACCTTGTATCTACCTGACAACCCCCTGAAACCTCAAGTCATGTAGAACATACTCAGAAAATCCGAGCTTGGCTCTAGTATTTCTTGTTGAGACATCCACTAAGCTTCCCCTAACACTGAAATTAAGTCTTTGCTGTATCTCCTAGAAACCCCCTCTCACTCCCTCACCGATACCCCTGCAGCGAGGCCCTAGCTCTGACCCCGACTCGCCGTGCGTGTGAAAAAACGAGAACACGACGCAGCAACGAATTTACACATGGCCACGCTAGAAGCTCTCCTCTTGCCAACCCCGGGCAGCCACCGCAGGCTGCGAAGCGGCCGCAGACAAGGAACGTCGCGAAGTGCGCAGTCAGCGAGGCGGATGCCGTGACCCCATGACACCCCGCGGGCCTCCAGCCCCCGGTCAGGCACGGAGCCCTCCCGGTGCAGCCCCCGGAGTGCCGGTACCCGTCTGCCTGCGTTACCACGGGCACAACTCCGCGATTTTCAGCTGCGCGTTCCACTTACCTATTTTTCCTCCCAAACTTGGCTACGGGACCCGTTCTGCCTCCCCAGCCGCAGCCCGCCGGGCGCAGCGCCCCTGACCAGGCCCTGCTCGGCCTCGGGCCGGTGCTCCCGCCTCGCCGCTGGGCAGAGGCGGCGGCAGCGCGTCCCGCCGGCGGTCGGGGCGGCCCCGGGCCCCGGGACACCTCTCCGGCACCGCAAAGGCTCACGCTTCGCCCTGACACGTTACGTTACCCCGCGGGTTTACCGCAGCCTTTTGTTAAAAGAAATAAGGGAGGGGTTACAGCACGGAGCGTCGCTGCCTCGGTGACCCAGCCCCGGGAGGGCCGCCGGACCCGCTGCCGGCCGGTACCGGGCAGGCANTGAGGGGCCGCCGGCCTCGGGGCGACGCCGGCGCCGCCTGGGCAGGCGCTCGGTGCCTCGGGACCCGCCTGGGCCAGCACCGGCGGCGTCAGGGACCGACCTGCCCCGACAACGGACCCGCCGCGGGGCTTTCCCGCGGGGAGCGGGGCCCGCGGCCCGCGCCGTTCCAGGCGCTCGGTTAGCAAGAGGCTTCAATAGCAGGTCATACACTCTCGCGAAACGTGAGTTGTAAATGAAGAAAACTGTAGTAGTTACAACTCTCAGCTGTGCTGCTCGTTACAAATAAAGAAATAGGATGCTTTTCTGATCGAGGTTATGTACCCGGTTTATTTCCAAATTCAATAGATTTTTCTTGTTTGAAACACTGTGGGATTTCTATTCATTTTGTGGTTTTAAACCAGACCTCCAGGTAGTGCTTGGTATACAGGCATAGATAGGATGCGTTTCAACAAAGGTACCTGCTGCAAAAGAAAGTAATTAACGGTACTGGCCGTGCTTAAAACCACGGGAAGCACCTGGCAGGGTAGAGGTGGGAGCGAGCCGTGCGCCCACGCGGTCCCCTCACCCACACCAGCCGAACCGGGGCTGTCACCGCTATCCAGGGCTCCCTTCCCTCCGGCCGTCTGGTCGTGGCTGTGCGTTTGTGTCATCCCCTTACAGACTTGGTGATGAAATCTGCATCTGCAGTCTCGTGTGGAAATAATGAGGGAATATCAGTTAATTCCTCAGGAAGTCATGACCTCGCCGTCTAAGCAGCTGTACACACCAACAAAAAGCAACCTTTAAAGAGGATGGTACCGGAGGCCAGCAAAGAGCATCCCACAGAGTGGACCAAAGGCACCGGAGTGGGGATAGAACTCCGATACTGCGAGGAGCAGGTAATAGGAGGTACTTGCTTAGGTCTGATAAACCAGCAGAGACAAATAACCCAGAAGAGCAGCTTTCTGGCGATGTGGTGAGGCGAACTGGGTCACCATGGGGCGAGACGTGTGCCAGAGCTGGCACGGGGACGCACCGTCCCGTTTGTTTCAGTGCCAAATCAGAACTGTGACATCTCTTGTATGAAACCTTGCCCTCAACGGGCAAAATGATCTGTGAAATAGTCAAAATAACAGCAATAAAACACGTTTTTGGAGTAGCATTCTTAATAAAGGTGGATGACACTAAGAACGCATTTGCTCAGAGCAGAAAATGGTACAGCAATCAAGATGGAAGATAATTAGAATTTGAATGAATATGCTAATTGTTTGGAGGGACAGTAAGAGCATAGTTATGTTAGCATAGTAACGCGCAGCGGTCAAACGTAACACCTGTGAGCACGGCTAGGGGTTCCAAACCAGCGAGGATATCCGTGTTCCAGCCCTGAGCGAAGGCAGGCTGATGGTGATGTCAACCATGATTGAGAGAATCGGCAAACGGAAGCCACAGAGAAAGATTAAGAGCTCTGTTTGAGCTGCGCTGAGTTGGAGTTGTCAGCCATACATCCATGAAATGTCAGAGACGAGGATGAGATTTTAGTTTGGATGTGACTTCTTCCAACTGCAGCTGTCCATCACAGATGAAGTGCATACAACGAGTTAAATATCATTTTAATTGCTACTCTGGCTCTTTATCGCCATGCTACAGGTGGTTTTCCCTTCCTTGAGAGTTCCCTGCAGCAATAGTTTCATTGCACGCTACTTGGTGTGAAGAAAATTGACCAAAGTAACTCCCCCTCTATGTTTGTGTGGGGCAGGTGTTCTCAATGAGAGTTAACTGGGGAGGGGCACTGAGCCGCAGATAACCTCGTTGCAGAATGAATTATTCCTGAGGTGGATGTTTTTTTCCCCTTCCCATCTTTGGCAGTCTACGCCTATAAGCGGGAAGACGGATTTGCAATAAAACTCTCGGCTTCCGAAGCGGCACAGCCCGGCTCGCTCAGCCAGGAGATCCTCTCTCGCGGTCTCCTCACAGGGCCCATCCGCTCCGGGCACGGCTAAACGATGGACAGTGACTAGATCCGACCGGGTCCATCCCGGGACAAGGCCAACCGGGAACCGGGAGCCGCTACTGCCACCCCGGCCCGGCCGCGCTGGGAGAAACCACCAGGCCTCAACACGGGGAGGGAGGGAGGTGTGCGTTACCATAGCAACGGGAGGGGCGGGGCCGAAGCGCCGTCCCCCCCCCCCTTTACGCCACGTGACCGTTCGAACGACCCAATCAGAAGTTTCTCAACCGGCCGGAGGGGCGGGAGCGTCGCCTCCCCGCGCGACCTGAGTGGCCGGCGGCTCCCGCCTCCGCGCGCGGCGATTGGCGGCCGNCCGCTTCCCTCCCCGGGAGAGCCGCCGCCGCTCGGCCCGGCGGGAGACGGACCCGTGAGGCGAACGGCGGCGGCGGCGGCGGCGGCCCCGCCCGGCGGGGAGGGCCGG
>VZSF01008758.1:0-119136 GCA_013398295.1 Chionis minor
TCAGCCCCGCGCGAAATGCGGCGCCCCGGCCGCGCCAAATTAGTCGCGGGCATGCGCGGGGCGCCTGCGCACGGGGGCGGGACGCGCCGCCCGCCCCGCCTCCCTTCCCGCCGCCCGCCCCGCGCCCCTGCCGCCAGCTCAGCCTCAGCCTCAGCCTCAGCCTCGGTGCGGCCGGTGTGGCTGCCCCGGTCCCGGCTCTGCCCGTCGTGTCCCAGCCCTCCGCCTCCTGCCCTCCATGGCCCTCGCCTGCCTCACGTCTCCCTGCCGCTCCTTCTCCCATCAACTTTCTCTTCCGTTTTGGCCATTCCATATTCCCCCATCGCGGCTTTGCCCCACATGTCCTAGCCCTTCTCTTCCTGCCCTCCATGGCCCTCTCCTCCTCATCCCCTTGAATTTCTCCTCAGTTTTGGCCTTTCTGGCTTCAGCCACCCCGTCTTCCCCCATCCCAGCTCTGCCCCTNCAGCCTCGGTGCGGCCGGTGTGGCTGCCCCGGTCCCGGCTCTGCCCGTCGTGTCCCAGCCCTCCGCCTCCTGCCCTCCATGGCCCTCGCCTGCCTCACGTCTCCCTGCCGCTCCTTCTCCCATCAACTTTCTCTTCCGTTTTGGCCATTCCATATTCCCCCATCGCGGCTTTGCCCCACATGTCCTAGCCCTTCTCTTCCTGCCCTCCATGGCCCTCTCCTCCTCATCCCCTTGAATTTCTCCTCAGTTTTGGCCTTTCTGGCTTCAGCCACCCCGTCTTCCCCCATCCCAGCTCTGCCCCTCATGTCCCAGCCCTTCTGCCCTCCATGGCCCTCGCCCACCTCACGTCTCCCTGCTGCGCCTTCTCCCATCAACTTTCTCCTCAGTTTTGGCCATTCCAACTTCAGCCATCCCATCTTCCCCCACCCCTGCTTTGCCCCTCATGTCCCAGCCCTTCTCCTCCTGCCTTCCGTGGCCCTGTCCCGCCTCACGTCCCCCTGCTGCTCCTTCTCCCGTGAGCTTTCTCCTCAGTTTTGGCCACCCCGTGTTCCCCCATCCCAGCTCTGCCCCTCATGTCCCAGCCCTTCTCCTCCTGCCCTCCATGCCCCTCTCCTTCTCATCCCATCAACTTTCTCCTCAGTTTTGGCTGTCCCGTCTTCCCCCACCTCTGTCCAAGTCCATCATGTCCCAGCCCTTCTCCTCCTGCCCTCCATGGCTCTCGCTCGCTTCACGTCCCCCTGCTGCTCCTTCTCCCGTGAGCTTTCTCCTCAGTTTTGGCCACCCCATTTTCCCCAACCCCTGCTCTGCCCCTCATGTCCCAGCTTTTCTCCTCCTGCCCCGTCTCCTTCCCTCACGGCCCGTTCCCTGCGGGCCCGAAGCTACCTCAGGTGCTCGTCCATCGCCACCTCGGCCGCTGCTGGGCGCTGCGCCTGCCCCGGCTCAGCCTCCTGCCCCCAGGGCTGTGGCGGGATCTCACCCTCCTGCTGCCCCCAAGGGGAACCCGCCCCAGCAGACCCGGGCTGCGCCCACCGCCACGGCGTCCCCGCGCCACGGCTGCCGCCACAGAGGTGGTGGGTCTGCAGGCAGAGCGACCGGGGCGTCCCACAGCCGCAGGCTGCTCGGGTGCTTGTTATTTGCTTCTTGAGCTTGGTCACCTTTCTCACCCAGTGCTTCTGCCCCCTGCCCCGGGGGAGCTGGCTGAGGGAAGAGGTGCGGGAGGAGAAGGGGCTGTGAAGTTGTTCTGTCTGGCTTTGGGGGAAAAGCGCCAGGAGCAGGGAACTGGGAGGACGAGGTTTTTTAGGAAGGGAAAAGGATAGTGAGGGGCAAGGGGTGAGGTGGGGAGGAGAACCAAACCCATGGGGTCTTAACGCTCAGGATGGAGAAGAGGAGCTCTGGAAGCGCGGCGTTGGTTTTCCTCTCTCCGCCAGGTGATCAGGCTGTTGGCACAGTTTGAAATCTATTGGGGGAGGTTAGGGGGGAATAAAGAGAAAGGGGAAGCATTTAATACTCCATCTCCAGAAGAACCTTGTCTCGGGGTACGCAGCCTGCTTCTTCCCACCTCCCTTTCTCCACCGACACACCAGGAAGAGGAGGATCGTCTCCCTCTGGGCTGCTCTGACCCTCAGGGGACGATGCTCTGCCTGATCGTATAATGTGTTGTTTACTCCGTACCCTAACGCTTAGGCCACCCATCAAGTAATATTCTTAATATATTTTCTGTGAGTATTAAGCAATTGCATGAAATGCTGGGAATCAGATACACCGCCTCTTCCCGGGAGGCAAACGGCAGCGCTGCCAGCGCTCGCCACACCACGTCTCCTGGACTGGCCGTGACTTTTTAAGCTGGTGCAAACCAGAAGAGGAGGAAGCACAAAGCTGTGGGTAACCTGATAGTGTGAGAGCGTGTACCTTACAGAAGGCCACGCTGCTCATTGCAAAGGCTGGTTTTTAAACATTCTCAAATATCGAGCTAGAGAACATCACCTCCTGGATCTGACCTTAGATCTCCCTATTCAGATTTTTTTTTTTTTCTGTTTAACAAATGCATTTCTCTGTCTTGCTTCAGGTTCTCCTCTCCCTGCTATAGCTTCCTGCCAGATCTATATAATCTGACTATACAGAAGAAGCTGTACAGGTATTGTTGAAGTGATACAAATTTGTGCATACAGGCAAGCTCAAATATTACAAGGTCTCTGTCTTCTGAGAAATATTAAGCTGTGCTGTATCAAACAACTGTTACCTGTTGGGTTTTTTGGAAAATAACTATGTAATTTTCAGGGCAATGTAATTGATTATAGTTTCCTGCACATCCATCACCATTAAAGTGACTTAAGAGACCTGTAGTTGGATACGTTTCTGCAGACATTCATTGCATGGCTGAAAGTCTGCTCAGTCTGTTTTCTTCTTGAATGCACGTATGTGGAAAACAGAAACAATAAGTGATTTATTTTACATTCTTTGTAGAAACGAATGCCTAGATTTGCATGCCTGCTGAAAAAATAAGATTAAAACCCATCCATCTAACTCATCCTCCATTGCAAAACGTTTTTCTTCTGGACAACATTTATATCAAGCATTAGAAATCACTGGTCACCTCCTTGGGTGCGAATTGTCCCTTTTCTGGGTCTGATCCAGCAGGAGCGTTTCCACCAACCTTAACTGATTTGGGAGGGAAGGCGGGTAGGTCTTACTGTTACACAAAACCTCAGACAGAGGCTGAGGAAGTTCTCTCTCCAGTGTGTTCTTGCCTCCAGCTGAGTATTTCAAGTGGTTTTACCAGGAAGGATACTACAGACATCCATGCACATTTGTTCTTAGGCTGCCTGTTAGCTTTTCCTCTAGAAATACATCTTGCCTGGCATCTGCTGTGAGAAAATAGGGGTTTTTTTTCTTTTTCTTTTTTTTTCTTATCGGCACTAGTATGCTCTAGTACCTTGCCGAGTCACTGTTTTTGAGGTTAATGATCAGTGTACTCAACTGGATACTCTTAGTTATTAACACCCACAGAAAGGGTTCTTTTTGAACATGTACTCACAGACCTATAATCTTCTGATTTGAGACAGATACCAAAAGCTTTCTGTTCCTCAATAATGAGGAGAGAAAGGTTAACACACACCAAAAGCAACAATTGCTATTTCTGCATCACCATTAGGCATTGGAGCAAAATAAAATTTGCAACCATAAAAACACTAAAAGGGGTTTTCTTAGGACTAGCCCCTGGAATACCTATCTGAAAAGGATGTTTTGAAATAACTTGAAAATTGGGAGGTAATTCATTGCTTGAGGAAATGGCAAGAACCTTACTTCTAGCAAGAGTAATTTGCACTGTGTTTCGGCATTAAGCTCTAAAGATGGAATTTTTAAGACTTTAGTCCACATAAGATGCTCAGCAGAGGCAAATGTATCTTTCTGGGGTTAGCATCTTTTTAGGAGATGGGTAGTTTAAAATAGCAGAATGCCTGTCTTGCAGACCATAATTTTTATTTTAGAAGGAGTTTGATTTGGGAGTGGAAAAAAAGAAGAGAAATAGGAAAAAGAGCCTTTTTGTTATTGTTTCAACCCTGCTCTTACAGTGCATTTATAGCAAATAATATAGCAAATAATGAGAACCAAATTCTAATACAAAATAAAAGCCAGGGCGATTGTGTGGATGGCAGAGGAATTTAAAACAGTTCCATAAAACTCGAACAATTTTACTCCAAATTGCATTGCTTATACAAATCGTATCGCTTATAAGGGAAGATTGTCTAGCTTCATAGCTAAGGGCTGGACTGCTGGGTTTAAAAGGTGGTTTGAAACAGGAACAGTTAAGGAAGAAGGAGTGTCCAAAGAGAACCAGCAAGGAAAAATAGAAACCCACGACCTTTAAAAAAAGAAATAGTTTGAGAATAATGATAAAGGCAGTACTAAAAGTAGTTAGTTGAAACACAGCGGAAGACAGGTTTCCAGAACATCACCAAGAGAAAATATATAGAGATGAGACAATCATTCCTTTCACAAATTAATGAACTAAGCTAATCGGTGGAACTCACTGCCGCAACGCCGCTCTGAGGTCACGAATAAGGAGAACTCTGAGAGTAATCATAACATTGATTACGAAGTGGCTGAAGCACATCTAAATTTTAATGCTTTGGAACATCAAACAATTTATAAACTAGAGCAAGAGAGAGGAGGCTGAGCTGGACGGACCACCAGTCTGATCCAGTCTGCCAACATTGGCGTCCTCCTGACAGGAACAGTCAAAGCAGGCACACATCTGAATCTCTCTTCTAAATCCCTAGCATTTTATCATTAGGACATAAGAACAGTGCCATAACCTTCTTATCAATAGCAGGAGATCACAGGGTGCTTGAAAACATTGGTAGATTAGCTGGCCCAGAAAAGTTGAAATCTGGATTTTTGTGGCTGGTGAAAATCATTGTGTAATTGATAGCGATTTCTTGAAAATATCTTGGAGTTCAAGGAAATCTGAGAATTGGGGAAAAAAAAAAAAAAGCTGGATGGCATCAGCAGAAGTACAGATTTTCCCAGAAAAGATGGATTTATCTGCATTTCTCATTTTCCTAATCGGCTGTAATAAAATTATGAAGTAAAAATACAAGTAATTTCATCAGAGGGAAAAAAAAAAAATCAGAACAGCAAGGAGGTAAGAACTTCGGAGTCTTGATCTGTTGACTCGAGTGGATCTACGCTAATTTACAGCAGGGGAAAACTTGGTCCGTGGAGAAGAGGGCAATCATGAACAATAAAGCTGTGTGTGTTTATCATGTATGGCCAGACAAACTCAAGAGTTTTTGAATCCTGCTAGTTCCTTGGGATTTGTTAATAAACACTCCAGTGGAAGGTGACTAAACCTGTGCTTCTAATTGCCTGAGATTCCCTGTCCCACAGCATGAGCATTGGTGAATGGCAGCATTCACAAACACAGGGAATAAAGCAGATGTCACTGGGATTCAGGAAGCTTCAATTGGCAACATGATTCAAAATTATTTGGATAGAACAAATGCTGTATTGATTGTGAAACGGTAAAGCATGGTGATAAATGGCAATATCAGAGTTTGTGTCATTGTGGATGGAAGATCCTGGAAGGTTTGATGCTGCAATCCCGTTTTACTGATTATCTAACCCGAAATATCAAATAAATAGTATATTAATGACATTTTGAGGCTACATTAGATTTGGAAGAACTGCAAATATTCATGTCGGCGGAGGAACAAATATTAGGGACACCAAGAGCAAGATTTACAGAAAAAAAAAAAGAAGTGTAAAAGGTAATGAATTATGTCTGCTATGGAAGCAAAGCACAAACTGCAAATATTATTACAGTTCTTCAGTTAGCATCATAAAAAGCTAACCGATCTGCTAGGGTGAAATCCTGACCTCAATTACATGTAAACGAGAAAACTACTATTGACTTCAGGAAATTCAGCATTTAGCGCTCGGCTGCTTTTTTTCAGTTTGAGAATGGGATTTGCAAATGTGACTAAGAGATTTAGAAGCATATACCTGCCCTTTGGTCCCTTCAAAAAGCATATTGCTAAATAGGTAGCATACCTATCTGCCCCCCAAATCGGTAAGTTTTTATTAGCAGGAAAGACCAAGTGTTTATATGTCAGTGATGCTGAGGTCAGATTGCACAATTGGGCGCCACACCAATTCCACTGGTATGTCACAGTCATACCATCGATTTACATTTTTCCTTCTCTCCCACCTTCACCAAAAAGCATGTGAAAAAAAACACAGGAATGTGTTTTTCCAGCATTTTAAATCAAAATAAACCAAGTTTTAGCCCAATACGGGTTATGATATAGGAAGAACTATGTGAAATTTAATAGCCCGGGTTATCCAGGAGGTCAGACTACCTGATCCTGGTCCTTTCTGGCCTTTAACTCTGCGAATAAATTAGAAACCTGATCTCTCAAAGTTTTAATTTCAGAGCAGTCTTTGTAAATGGGGGTGGAGCGGAATTCCTAATAAATTACATCCTCCTCCAACATTCATTTTTCTCTCTGAGAAAGGGTTTCTTCTAAAAGATGGTGTTTATTTCCACATCTTCTAAATTACAAAAAATTTATATCTCTTTATGTCTTACACTGTACTGTGTGCCAGCACAGCAATTATTAAAGCATTTTTATTGATATTACACAGCTCTCTATGAAATGTGAAATAAATTTATCATGAAAATTGATTTTTAATGACAGCTCAGGTTTACATTTCTGAAGTTCATACTTTCCACTATTTTTTTGTTGGCAGTAGAGTAGGGCAGCTACAATATCTTTATTTGTCAGAAATGGATTAGGAGACATCCTGTAGTTTACTCACATTTATCAGTGTAATTATACTGACAAAAATAATGAAGTGTTCTATTGAAGTTAATCTGCAGAGAGCAGAATTGGGCTAATTGGTCCAAATCGTCGTACCCAAGTAGCTGAAGTTCCTACGTCTGCACTTAGACACTTACAGGAACGTCTTGATTCTCAAAGCTCTTGAATGCGCCCAGCTTTCAGTTCTTGATTCTCAAAGCTCTTGAATGTGCTCAGCTTTCAGTTTAGTTTTGTAAGAAATATGGGCCACCACATCCCTGGAATCAGTTTGTCATCCTCTGCCTCTTTTTCCCCATGTATTCCCTTTCCTTACTACTAACAAACAGCTGGAGGTGACTTTCGGTTTAGCAGGCTGAACGTGCCACTGGGTACTGAAGTAGTTAACAGTGCAGGGAATGCTGCTTTTTAATCTACCTGTTTTTTCAGCTGCTGCAGATGGAAGGGGCGAGAGAATTTTCTGGGCTTGCTATTTAACATATTGTATTAATATGCTTTTATGAAAACAGCCATCTGACACAGAACATCCAGGAGCAGAGTCTGGGCTTACAGCGTAACTAGGTCTCCTCTGGCCTTAAGCAGACCGAGGACAGAAAGGTACAACGTGAAGTCAAATGCAATTATTGACCACTCCAAACAGCATTATGCCAACTGAGCATCAAGCGTGCTTAGTGTTCAGGTAGCTTTCAGAAGGAAATTAGGTCTGTATTAGTGTAAGCTACTGTGGATAAAACCTCCAGCTTGGCGAAAACGTCACTTTTGCTTCTCCAAAGTAGCTGTATTTCTGTAAGACACATCTGTGCAGGGGTTGGGGGGAGGCTCGGGGTGTTTTTCATTGGCTGATGGGGGAAGGATTATTGGTTGCTGTTAAAAATGATCCTAAGCAAACTTTTACAAGGTCTTCTGTGACTAATAAAACCTGAGCCTTTGAAATGTACTACAACCCAAGTTGTTGTTAAGAGATAATTCTCTTCGATCCAGATGCTTCCATGTGAAGTGCAATGCAGAGAAAAGAAAAAGGGAGAAGGAAAATTGATGGAAAGCCCCTGAAAGCAGAGTGGGAAGAAGTCGGCGATTTCTCTCCCATTAACGCTTCGTGCTCTGGGCTTGGGAAGGAGCTTACAGGTGCCAGCGCGAGCGCAGCGTGGTGGGGGCTGAGAAAGACCCTGCCCAGCGTGCTTACCTGTGCTCTGGGAGGAGGGGAGTCCTTTCCCGGCCGGGCAGGGTCCTGGCACATCAGGATTTCATCTGAAAGGTGACAGTAGATAAGGTGGGGTTATCTTGCTCGTGGTATAATCTCTGTACCAGTGAATACGTGATCATAGATCTGTGAAAGTGCCTAGGAAGAGCTGCTCTTTACACGGGCGCCCTGAGACTCAGGCAAAGGATTTTGATCATCCTCAGCAGGTTTGGCTTGTTCTGGAGATGTAAAGGGTAGTAAAAACCTTCCCTCTGGGATTTGTATGGTATATTTCCAGCCATTTTTCACCTCTTCCTGCACTCAGACCCAAGGGCCTGCTCATGAGCAAATGAGTGAGATAAGGCACGGAGGCATTTTCTCCCAGCCCGGCAGGATGCGGTGTGGCTGCTGCTCGTGCCGTGACGCAGCATCGTCTCCTTCATGCCTTTTAGAATATGCCCTCCAGAGAGGAACGAACATACTTTGCTGGCCACCCATCTCTTGGGTGTTTATTTCATTTTCGGCCAGTCCTTTACCCCCTTTTACCTGTGCCCTCTTGCGTCTTGTTCCTGACCTCTGGACTTTACGCTTTGGTCTGGAGAGATGGAGATTTCGGTCATCTCTGGAAAAGCACGTTTGTTTGGTTGTAAACAATACATCATGACTGGCTGCCTTGTTTCATAGGACACCAAATCCTTCTAACTACTAGTGATAGCTGGAAGTCTAAGGCACCTTCAAAAATCCTGGCCTACCTATCTGATATATTCTGAAAGTGGTATACGAGCAGCCCCAGTATTTACAGAACTGCAATGATACGTCTCGCTTACCTGTTTACTTGCCCCAATCTAAAATGTCCCATCAGCAGACACTGTATATATTTTGTTCTGAGAAGGCAAAGCCTTTTTATCTTCCGCGAATTTGAAAATACACCAAGCTCCTCCAACAAAAAATAAAAATAATAACGAGGCAGACACAAGCGGTATAAATCAATATAGCACTATCGATGCCAACAGAGATATGCAAATATATACTAGCTGAGGATGACACATAGCACTAACTTTATACAGAAGAAGATAGAAACAACAGCAGCAATATTAAATACACTTTTCAGCTATGCTCAAACTGGATTGTGGAATAAGTCATCGTTGTAATATGTAATTTGAGAGGGCTGTGGATTCTTTTGTGAGCGTGTTGCTTCAGGAGACGAAGAAAAATCAAAGCACAGCCTTGCAAGTAACGTTCCCCCCTGATATTAACAATAAAACTGTAACACTGCTTGGCTTTAAATAACAATTCTAACCAGTTTTTGCAGGTTGTTGTAAACTCTGCTCTGCCCTAAAGAGTCAGGGTTGCAACAGTGCCGGAACAAATGCCATTGCAGGCAAGTGATGTGTGTCAGTGTTGGTCAGCTTGGCGTTTTACTAAAAACATCATTATTTCCGAAATCATTTCTGCCTGCAATAAGCGTTTCGGTCAGACTGCAGGCAAAGTTCCCAGTGAGGCGCTGGGTCTGCTTGGATAAAGCCCCTACAGAGTAAATAGGAAACATCCCAGTATCATTAGTGAATGTGCTGCTCTCTTTAGCAGAAGAAGCTGGTGGGCCCACGCAAAGCTGGGGTGGTGACAGAACGATGTATCTCTTGGTTAAGCTGCCAGTCCAACGTTGGTTTACCAACACAAGGCTTCCCATATGCACCAAGCCCCTTTGCGAGCTGATGAGCTCCTCCTGACTCCGAGGTTCCCTACTGTCAAATCTGACCACAGAAATGGGTAATGGGTAAACAAAGCTAAGGGGAAAAAAAAAAAATCCCAATACATCAACAGCTTAGCAATTAATGCATGCGCCTACCCTGTAAGTCCTTCATGTAGCAAACTTCTATGAGTTAAATATTCACCTAGTATTCATTTCACAGAATGGAATAATTCCCCGTACACATTAACTGAGACAATTACTGAAACACCAAGATCAGATTAGCTACTGTATCTTGAAAAGAACAAAAAAGAAAAGATATCGTTGCTGCAGCAAATTGCAGAAGTGTTAAAAGGCTCAAAAGGTTGTTCAAATAGTAGACAATTTTAAGTAAAGCTAATAAAACATGGCCACTTCATTATTCATTCATGAGAAAAGGCTGAGTTCAGACACTGCATTTCGGCTGAGAAGCTGGTCTATAATATCCTGTCTTTTGTTCATCATTCCCATGATCTCCATGCACATCTTGTTTATGTAGCAATTCCTTTAGTGCACTGAAGACCAACCTTGCTAAGTGAAAGAAGAAATCCCCACCATTTTAATCGACTTTAAATCCAGTCCGGATCACCCTCTTCCCAGTTCTGGGACGGAGCCTCATGCCAGCAGCGCTCAGTGCGTTCCAGGGAATAACCTCTCCATTGTTTCACTGAATCCTTAATAAAGACCTGTGTTCGCTCCTCCCGAATTCAACTGCAAGGTTCCCTTTGCCTGGAATTTGTAGCCGGACTGTAGGATGCAGATCAAGAACCGCATCAGGAGATTTGCGACCTGTTTGCTGGCTCTGGTTCTGACACGTGTCATGAATAGTGGTGTGCAAATTACTCCAGTCACTGTACTCACTCAGACTGTCTGTGGAAATGGGGAAGGAATTCATTTCCCTGTTTGCAAAGTGCCTGGATAGTGCTCACAGCACCAGCGCTGAGCCAGGGCTGCTGTGCTCCGAGGACATGCTGCCTCGGGCATTAAATGCTATGGTGAGCTGAGGTTTCCAAAGTTGGGTAGAGAATTTGGATACGGAGTATGGGAATTTTAATCGGCATCCAGATTGCCAAGGCAAGTTTGAAACATCATCTTTAAGCATCGCCAGCCATAATCACTCCAGCTTTTTGCTCCAGTCGTTTTCTCCCGCGTATCCGGTTAGCCATTATTGCTTTCTATTCTCCCCGCCTCTTTCCAGGCAGAGACCTTCTAGCCATAAAACTTCCAGGAGTGTAACCTTCTGTCAAATGGGGCAAAATACCAAATAACTAAATAAATAAGCAGCATCAGGGTCCATTGAAGGAAGATTTTGGTTAGGCAGAGGCTGGTTTATGATTTTACTGATCAGATGCACCTTATGTTCATCTTCGCCTTTTCCTGTCAGAGTGTTCTTGTCATTTAAAATATAATCTCTTAATTTGACATTTTCGCCTGTTCTCCATGCCACTTGCTATAATTACAGTTCTTCCACTTTCCAATGCAGCTTTTAAACACATTATTATTTGTATGTTTTTAGAATCCTTTTTTTCCCCGACTGAAATTTATTTGTAATTTCTCAGAAAAAGATCTCCTAGTTAAAAAACAATTGCCATGGATTAATGAAGGCGGAAGGGGTGGAAAAATGGAATAGGGACGTTTATCGCTTGTACAGGGCACAAGTACTCCAGCTAGTAAAGGAAAATAGCAAGTTTCAGCTGCAAGGGTTTGCCAGATCTCCTCAACGCCAGACAGACGGGATGGTGGACGCGGGGAGGTGAGCATCATCTCTGTGTTCTCACTGCCGGGTGCTGCACAAGCAGAGGTTCTTGCTTGTGAGCATTACTTCTGCAGGCTGCCCCAAAACAAATAATAGCAGCAATAACTTAATGATAAACAAATACGGACTGTCAGATAGTGAACAAATGGCATCGCAGGGATCCCAGGAACAGGCCAGCTATAGCGCCGTGGGATGCACCGTGCGTAGCCAAGGCTTTCCCCTTCCCCTTGGCACTGTGGCTGCTCTGCAGAGACTGCTCCAGCCTCTTTGTTATACATCGAGCAAACAAACGCCTCTCCTGCGGGAGAGGCCACATTTTAGCCCTTGTTTGAATAATTTCTGTAGATGTGTTTTTGAAAAAGTATGCGATGATCCAGTGAGGCTTTCAAAGAACAACCTCCCCACAGCGTGGGCGGTAATACAAAACATGCTGTTTTCCGACCTGGCTGCCTCCAGTACCGGCAGATAAAGCTCTTTACTTCGCCTCTTTCCCAGTAATACCACAAAAGCTTACTGCCCTAAGTCGTACTCGGGAGCCTGCATTCATGCTGCTCCTCGTTCTCCCACCGTTCCTCAATCTAGTCTTTTTACGGCACACCTTGGAAAATAATGATGGTGGGTTGACCAAGAACCAGCTTTTGAAGGTCACTGTCACAGAGCTGCTGTGGAGCCGTGTCCCAGCCTGGCCGCAGTCCTCCCAGCTTCCTTGTAAACTGACAAATGGTGTTACGCGTGCTGAATTTCTCTGGGAATGCCACACCAAACAAGAATCTTGAAATGCTAGACACACTTCAAGTAGTAAATACCTTTTCTGAACATCTTAACTTAATAGGGCTTTATTATTTCAGCCAACTGTAAAATCAGAATATGACTCACTAGCCTGATGATGTTATCTTGTCAAGATCCCAATTTGTTGACTGTTGCAGGGTTTTTTTCTTGTTGTTCTCTATTTGCTTTTGGTTTATCCTCAATTCTCTTTTCATTTCCCTTTGTATTGATTTTGCAATTTTCCTTTCTGCCTTTCACATTTCACACCCTTAGATTTCAGCTATTTCTCTTCTTTTCTTCCTGCATTGGTATTTAATATGTGCATTCATCTCCATGCTTAAACATACAGAGATCCTTGATACTTTATCGGCTTCACAAAACTCCCACCAAGACTTTTCTTCTTTTGTTTCCACCCAGGGCACAGTAATGGTATTCTGGCAGCTGAGCACTGGGACTTCTTTTTTGACTAAATAAGTTGAAACAGAAAAATAGAGTGCAGGGGCTCCTTTGATAACTCCTCTGGTCTTTAAGCAAGTTCACAGGCTCAGGAGTTTACAGCCATATTTATAGCAGTGCTGAGCAAATGTTAGGATTTTAGCAGAAAGCCTTATTCCCTTCTTTATTCCTAACATGTAAAGGGAAGTACAAATGGCAGGAGTGTGAAATAAGGTTGTCGCTGGGCTTGGCATTCCCAGGAGATGCGATACGCACGGGCCCAGCTCAAAAAAAGAGAGGGTGTGACTGTCTTCGGGCTTTGGGTTTAACACCGAGCAGCCGGGCAGCGCCGCTCGCGCAGCCCTCTCCGCACAGCAGGACCCCAGCCGCTCTCCCGACGCTTCGCAAGCGACCTCAGCTTCGGGGAGAGCATTTCCCTGGCTGCGGGGCTCTTTGCCCACCCTTGTGTGCTCTGTCTTACCCTTTGCCACCGGCGTAGATGGCAGCTGGGAGGGGGAGGCATCATGGCTCTGCCGTGTCGTGCCTCCCAAGGGGCTAAATGGCATTTGTGCTGGTCCTCCAGCACGGCTTGTACACAGAGCCATGGCTGGAGGGGGAAAATGTGCCTCCTCCTCCACCCGATGTTGCGTTTGAGAAGCTGTTATATGCTGCATGGTACATAGTACCAACCATATAAAAACTAGGTTGTGATAAAAGCAATTGTACAGCTGTTTAACTTCGCTGCCATGAGTAGTCCCATTTGAATCTGTGTGATTAACCAGAAGCAAAATTTTAAGGGTATGAACTGGCGTGGGCAGGACCAGGACGTTACGGTTCACTGCAGTGATCTACGTCGGAAGAATCACAGCGCCCACATTTGCAGAGGACGAAAGGTTGTGACTGGCCAATGTATTGCTTACATTGCCATGACCTCAGGAGCAGCATGAGTTCTTGCCCAGTCTGGTTTTGATCCTTTTAGAATCATAATCTGTTGCTTTTGTTGGACAGCTGAATTTAGTCATTCTGATATTTTCAAATTAAAAAGAAGCATCAAGTTTCAATGAGCTCTTGGCTTTGTAGGGTAGGATATGATCTACTCTTACTCCAAATCTTTGTTGTCCGACAGTATTTCTAGAGTGTCAGCAGCTGAAGACAAGTGGCTGTTCAGTAATTTCAGCTTTTAAATAATAATAATAATAATAAAAAGACATTAGCCTTCAGGGTTTTGAAAAATAGTTTTAAAAGTATATAGAGTGCAAATCACATCCTTTCACAGTGAGTTGTTCAACATAGTTTCACAAACCAGCCCTGTAATTTTGCTGGCTATTGCCTTTATTTTTGAAAATTTGGACTTCACAGTTTTGAGAGTATGAAATCTCTCTCTCTGTAATTACTGAGAATCCTTTTTTTTTTTTTTTTTTTTTTTTTTTTTTTTTTTTTTTTTTTTTTTAAAGACTGATTTTAGAATTGATATGAAATTAATTTACCTAGGTTGAATCTCAGAAAATTAATTCTGTATTCACAGAGCAGGTTGCAAGTTTGGGGAGGATATGCTGTGTTCATCATACAAATGAGAGTTAATAGCTGTTTTAAGCACCACATGCATCTCAGTCTACAGCGCGGAGCTGCAAAAGATGCTGAAGATCTGTATTACAAAGATGAAAAGGAAAACGGCATGTTCTGTATTTTTTTTTTTAATTTTTATTATTCAAAATAGGCAATGTTAGATGTTGCAGTTTGCCAGGAAGCTCTTTTAGAAACACTTCAGCCGTTACTTTCCACGTAAATAGCTATGGTTTTCCAGGACTCATTCTCCAACAGCGAGGTGCAAATGAAGCTCCATTTTTGGTAGCTTAGCTAGACTAAGATTGTACAATAAAAAAGCTGTGAGAAGAGGAAATTTCTTGGCCAATTTATCTTTTTTCCACATAGTAGGAAAGATTCTTTTGCCCAATTTTATCTTGCAGCAAAACCAAGAAACCTCACTAGTGAGAATGTCGTAGAACGCCCCATTTTGTCAGAATGTGGAAGAGACGAGGATGACTGCCATCGCCTCAACAGCTCACAACATTCCCATGGTGTTTCAGGAGAGGAATTTTGTTCCTCTAAAGAGCTGGATGCTCTGAGGAGCCAACCTAACCTTTCCAGAGCTTAGGGGGGCTATAGCAATGGAGATAAATCAAAGACACTGCAGAGAAAATGACCGACCTTGGAGCCACCAAAATGCAGACAAAGCTAAGTCTGGACTTTTTTGTGTAATAACAATGATAATGTAAAAATCAAGAGACAGTGGCAATATAACAACCCCTAAAACAATTTCTAAGCACAGTACCGTACATTTTAGACGGTCAAAATTACAAGCCCTGAGAGTCCAAGATTAATTAAACTGTGACAAGAAGACAGTATTTTCAAAATCGCGTGAGATGGTATGCTTAGAAGAATCCTGAGTAGTGAAATGGCATAAAATTCAGGAACACCTGCTCTTTCAGATTTATAGATCTGCAACCTCAAGCTCTCCACTTGCTTTCCTTAATCGGTCATACAGCCTGCCTGTAGACAAAAAAAAAGAAAAAGAAAAGGAATAAAGCAAAAAAGCAAGTGGTCCACAAATGATACCCAAGTTGGACAGGATTGCATTTTCTCCTTTTCTCCCCTTTCTCCACTCTAATCTCCCCTTCCCACCCCCTCATGCTCTGCTTCTCACTAGTGGTTGATGAAGGCCTGTCTGGGGTTTTTTATGATTACTGTTTTATTAGAGGTTCAGTTCCTGCTGTGTCTGAAACATTCTGCGATAGCTGGAGAATAAGTCAAATGTGACACTACATAAAATAAGAGACTTGAGTAACTGCGAGGGGAAGAGCTTTACAATCTGAGTGTGTAAAGCTTTGTGGTGTTGTTTTTTGTTAACACTTAATCTCACTTCTGTGGCTGGACTCACATTTTCCTGTGTTAAGCTTTCACCCAGCTTCTCCCTTCAGATAGACTGGGAGAGCTGAGTGTGTGCACCTCCTGAGATACCCTGGGGAAGGGTTCAAATGGGGGGTGGTTTGGCTGAATTTCCGGGGTCCGGGGGAAAAGTCTGGGGCCTGAAACTGCAGATGATGAGCTGAGGTCAGACGCTGGGAGCTGTTATCACCCAGCTGAAGCATTGACTGCAGAGACAACGTTAGAGTAAGACGACATTGAGGAAGGGCAAATTATCCCCAGGTCCCACCTGGAAGGTTTCACTCATTGAGTTTACTCACAGCTCTCAGTGAGGATGCCATAACGCCTCTAGTAAAACCAGAACTCATCTGTACCCCACCTTTTTAAGGTTTAAAAATAATTAAAAAAAAAAAAAAAAGGTGATTCCCTCACCCATCATGCTTCAAAGAACTGTCAAGCAGCAGGTTTATTTTTGCTGAATCCGAATTTAGGGTGTTCAGGAAAAAAAAACAACCAGGGACACATTGAAGAGAGACTCCTTTGCGTTTCGTCGTGATGCGCAAGCAAACTAATCTCTCTCTAAACACTTATATCCACCACCACCTTTTCTTGAGCCCACATTTCTCCGACCTGAGAGTCACTTGGGCAAGTTCTGTTCCGGCAATAAGGAAAATAAAACAATAGTCATATTCTACATCATGTTAATAAAGCACTATCTTGACTCTCTCCATTCCAGCTGCCGGAATCTAGCAGAGACTCCCCTTGCAGTGACAGAGCAGGTACCTCCACCAGCCTGCCATTTCACAGCCCCATCCTGTCTTGTTCTTCACGCTCCCTTGCCTGCATTCACTCCCTCTCTTTCCTTCCCGTCAGATGCAAGCTTTCTGGGGCAGCAAACGCTCTTTATGTTTTACATTTGCACAGCAGCAAGTACAATGCGATTCCTGCCCTTAGGCATTAGCTCAAAACAAGTCTTAAAAGGGGTATTACATATTTGCCTCTACATGTGGCTTTGTGTGGAACGTGGCTCTGAGCTTGGCTTGGCCACAACCGCCTTCTCTATGGATGAACGAGCCAGAGGGAAGCAAGTCCATGGGAGCTCCAGGAGCAGGGTAAGGAGAAGGGCTGCGAGGTGGTCGCATGGAGTGCTGGAAAGTCCCTTGACCTGGCATGACTTCAGGAGGAATTTGGGCACCAAGGGGAGATTGGATGAGTGGATGCTTGCAAAGCTGGTCACTGCTGAGCAGCAGAAGCACTTGGGACCTTGCTGGGTCCAGCCAGCCACAGCGAGCACAGCTCCTGGGGAAAGCTGAGCAGAGACAGCAGCCACCCCTGCCATGCTTGCCCCAGGGCAGGAGACAGCAAGAAGGCTGTCAGAGGCCACCACTTGGGTGATTTTGACAGCTGACTAATATCCTGGTGGAGAATGACCCATTCATCAAAGGCAAAATTAATTATGGATGAGATTTGAAGAAACCGTTCAGGAGTTCTGTTTGGTTGTTAGGTAGCGGTGGTCCGGGCTCTCAAGGTCACCACTAAAGGGGATGTTTAATGCCCAGCTGATACTCCCCTTTGATTTCAAGCTCCTTTTAAAATTCATTTGCACACTTCCCAGCTAGCTCAGATACACCCTGGATTAGCAACACGCACCACCGCTCCTCTCAGCTCCCTCTCCTTTGGCTGCCATTGAGTATTCCAACTTCTCCTTTTGCTCTTGCTTATCTCAGATTTTATATCTATCTGCAGTGTTTTCTCTCTGTGCTGCTCTCATTTCCCTTCTCTGTCGCTCCGTGTAATCCTTATCCTTCTCTGTGCTTCGTTTAATCCTGGCTGCCCGATTATGCAAATCGTGCATTTACATTTTGACAGGGCTCCTCCACCCCTTTTCACGTCGTTATTTGTAATACAAATCATTTCCCCTGGCTTCCCCCGCTTCCTAGTTGCCTCTCAGCTTTCCTCACTAGGATGCCGCGTTGAAGACATGGGGCTGAGCCGCGGCCGTTCCTCCATCCCTAACGCCAGGGCCACACCGCACAGGAAAGCTCGGAGAAGCACATTGACCTTCTTCTGCGGTGTTGGCTGAGAGGCGAAACAGAAATGTGCCTCCTCGCCTGACCGCTCCCCTCCCCGCCGCCAGGTACAGAAGTGCTATAGTTCCAAGAAGCTGAGCTGGGAATATTAGCAGGGGGAAGTAACCTTCTCTCTCCCACTTCGTGTCAATTGATGTAGGTTTCTAGTAATATTTTTCAGGATGTTGTGGTTTTACATCTATTCCCCCAAAGATTAGCTGCGCTTTTCTACTGTACATCTAGGAAGGGAAAAAAATCACCACAGTACCCTTAAAAATAAAGTTCAGGTAGAGAAATTAAATGCTATTTCTTTCATAACTTATTTAGTAAAACTCACAAGATTTTGCAATAAGATCTTCCACCTTAAGTTGCCTTTACTACTGCTGTACTCCCCACCAGATATTGTTTCGCCCTCATCTCAATAGCATTCAAGGCTTTTCCAGTAGAGTAGCATCAGTTTCTGCTTCCACTCACCCTCTTCCTTGGAGGAGATTTGTTTCCGCAGACTAGTGTTTTGCTTGGGTAAGGCCTTATTTATCTTAATTCTAAGTACATCCTGCTCTACGTTTACATTGGAGAAGACAAGGTCAGGGAAGTATACATCTTATTTAGACTGGAAAGCGCTGAAGTTTGAGGGCTCCCGGTGAGAAGTCTCCCAGCGGCAGGCATTATTCTTACTGCTCTCTCATGATGACCTTCTTTAGCTCCCACATGAGTTCGTTACCTCATCGCCTAAGAAAGCTGCATATCTGTGACACATTACGTGGTGGTAAAATTACATTTAAAAGTACAAAAGCCATGTTAGCTTCACTGGACTGGGACCAGACTTACACAAAAGAATTGGCGTCTCCAATCTTAACCTGCCTTCTCGACACTGCCAACACCGAGAGGTTATTTGCACGTCAGCTACAGACGCAGCAATGTAGCCCCAAGAGATGACCGTCCCCAAAGGTAAGAGAGGCAAAGGCTGGGAGTGAAGCGGCATCACCTGTGGTTTACGGAGAGGCAGAAACAATTAGGCCAAGCTTGGCAAGAAGCCCGCCAGAGAGCTGGCAGCCCAGCCTGGGCACGCTGAACTGCGCGCCACGAAGTTTGCGGCGTGATTTACGTACATAAGAATTTTTATAACAGGAATGTATTTTTCCTCTTCTTTCTCTGTCAAGCTTGAGTGAGCGCACAGTTACGAGACAAAATTGCCTTTGCTTTCCAACAGTGCTGTCCCCGCCTGTTTTCCATTGCTGCTCTCACACCCATTCTTCTTTGTCATTTCCAGCCCCATTACAACCCCCCATCTTTGCTCCTCGCCTTTTCTTGGCCGAGACAACATGGAAAATTCGCAGAGCTGAGGGTGAGGTTAGTACATGGGAGCGCTGCCTCCTCTCCTACAGCTCCCTGTTTCTCTGCACCACGCATTTACCTTTGAACTTTTGTTTTAATCTCCCTTTTATCAATCTCCAGATAAAGCCCTGTTGGTTTTCCATCCAGTCCAGCCCCTCATTTGCATTCCCCGAGCGTGCCTTTCTATACTTAGATTCAACTTCCTTCCCTGCCTTATCACCCCTCTTATCTGCTACCTTCAGCTGAGCATCTTTTGTCTTCCCTCTTCCTCCCCCTCTCCTTTTTCTGTCCATTTTTAAGTGAACTCTTCATGCACCGCTGAGCCCACTCCATCATGGCACTGCCGCCATTCCCAGTCCCGAGCGCCGGCTGGCCTGGGCGTCCCTCCCCTCGCCGACGGAGCAGCGGCGTGCACCCTCTGCACGCGTCACTGGAGAAATGGCCAGCGGTAGAAACGTTCTGCGAGATGGAAGCCTGTGGCAGTGCTAATGTGCCACCACTAGTGCATCTCGCCGCAGTCGGCACCTCAGTCCTGAGGGAAATTACAGCAAGATGATCTATGGCGCGGGGCCTCCTGTTCTAATCCTGCTTCTTTTGCATCCTGCTGGGGAGAAGTACAGCCGCACCAGCAGCTGGAAACGACTGGCCTTTTATCACGGTGTTGCTGCATCACTGCTTATTTTGCCGCGTGTTCGCTCCCATCGCGTGCCGACTGTTCATCGTGAAGAGAAGATGCAGGGGAGCTGGACCGGGGGAGAGGAGGGCTGGAGGAGGAGATGATTAATGCTAATGGCCGGGACTGGCGAGATGAGGCTGATAATGGCTGCTTGTTGCTTTTTTGCTAGCAGAGCAGAGCAATAGCCATATGAGAAAGGGAAAGGTCAGATACTGAGGGAAATAGAAGATACTTAAAGCTAAATGCCAGAACATCAGTTTAGCGAACTAAGGAAATATTCCCCCCTTTGTGTGTTATGGGCCTCCGGAACGGCGCGGCAGAGCTGGGAGGTGCCACTGGTGTCCCCACTCTGCTCCACGGCCACCGAGGGGCTGCTGCCACGGGGCGGGATTCTCTAAACCCTTCGTTGGTGTCCATCAGCACGAGCACTCGGGCACGTTTAAATATGATTGGGGTGGTCCCGGTTCCCTGGCTTATTGAGGCTCAGGGGTGAAAACCTGCCTGTAATGAAATGGTCGCTCTCATTATCTTTTGTGTGGCTGGAACCATTTTGGCTGGAGCACCGGGGCCTCCAGAGTTAAATGCTCCGCCGCAGCTTCCCACCTCGGGCTGCAGGGACTTGTATTCCCAGCGCAACAGTCGTGGGTCAGGCTCTGTAGTACGTACATCCCAGGAGGCTGTATGTGCGTAGAGCCTGAGAAACCCTGGACACTGCTTTGAACTTACATTATTAATACCCACCTCAAGGCTTCCTGGAGAAGACGAGCTGAAAACCGCAGTCTGTTTCACTTGGAGGATACTCCACCTTTATGTTTGTGTCAAAACAGGGGACTTTCACAAATGCTTTTGTTGCCAGGGGCTTGAATTATGTACAGGGAACTTGGCGCTCTGCTGCATCGCAGTAAATAACAGCACATTTCTATGGATTTATTAATCGGTTTTGTATGCATTTATTTTTCTGTAGTGGTTTAGGCAAATAAAATGAAGTAACCAGAGGATTTTTACTGAGTTAATTAAAGAGGAGAGCAGTTCCAGGCAAGCATGACATTAAAGACTTGCCAAATACCTCTTTTCTGAAAATACTACCAGCCACTTTAAAGTCTGCTCCAATTCTCAGGCTCTAATGGGAAGTCCTTTCCAGACAAACTGGTTCAAGTTCCAAAACAAGCCTGCAAGTTTGGAAAGGGGAATGGGCAGGAGGAAAATAGTTTTTTATGGGCAAAATAGGGAAAAGAGAGTATCTGAGATAAGAGCTTAAAAGTTCTTGAGCATCCCCCTCTCAAAGCGTTTTAACTGTCTCGGTTCTCTCTGAGGCTCCCAATTCAGGTGGAGTGTGGGTGGTGAACCAGAGCATCAGCAACTTTAAAACTGACTCTGAATTTGGTCTTAGATGTCTAAAATCTCTTTGATTTAGTACTCTCACCATCTTTTCCCACGCTTTAAAGCTCTGTCCTGCTGTGCTGGCTTTGACAGGAAGCCCAAAGCAGTCATCAGTTTCTATAATCAAGAAATTTGCCACAAACAGCTCTTTATTAAAATCAATGCGAGATCTGACCTGCTAATTTCTGAAGTAGCCTCCTGTACGCAGAGAGGCTCTGCGATGTCGTCTGGCTCTCAGACGTGAGAAATGACACTTTGTGTTGCTCATGGGGTGCTAAAAATGTATAGATGTGAAATAGATTGGGAGATCTGCCAATACAAAGTTAATGGAAGTTCTCATAATTTCCCCAAGTGACATTACTGACCTGGGCTTGAAGTGAAGCCAGCTCTGGTTTCACATCATCTAACATTTCACTAAATGTTAAACGATTGAGATAGAATTTTTATTAGGTATGCCAGTATTTCATAATTTACCGCAACCTCTAGATATATATTTTCCTTTTACAGTCCAGGAGATGTTTATTATGGTCTTTTGAGATGCATTAAAAGGGTGTTAGTACAAATAAAGCTCCCTTCCTTATTCTCCAGGCAACCTGCAAAAACAATTTAATATCAGCACACTGGATACCTGGTGTGCTGCTTTAACACATGAGGATCCAACAAGTACACTCCAATGCTCTCGAGGGCAGATGTTTGATGACTTAGAGCTGCTGCCGTGGGAGAAGGTAACGCAACGGCGCCGAGGGGAGAAAGACCTTCGCGAAGGCAGCCCACCAACGGAGTGTTATTTTTCAAAATGTACCCACTCAACCCAATGGCACCCACCGCAGGGAAACACAAGGTAAATTAGTGACCTTTCGGGCCCAGATGTTAAGAGAGTAGAATAGCTGAGAAATCCAAGGGCTAAGGTCAAGATAAAGAGTGCTGCATAAATGCAACAGCTGTAAGACACTGAAAAGGCATCAGAGACTGCGAGCACCAGGAATATATAAATCACTCGGAGCAATCTGCTGCAGCAAGGCGTGCTGGTCTAGACAGTCTCTTTAAACTAGTGCCAACACTTTCCAAAAGTGCATGGTTAAAATTAGGCTTCCCAAGTCCGTATTTAGCAATCGAAAGGCACCAAAAGTACTGAGCGCCCATCAAGACATATGGGCTCACAAAACCCTCTGGAAATCAGGTCACACGTTTGAGGCGGAGATTTTCTGTGCCGAGTCGCCCCCAAGCCGTGACGGGTCTTGGTCGGAGAGCACAG
Organism: Chionis minor; assembly: GCA_013398295.1. Taxonomy (NCBI): domain Eukaryota; kingdom Metazoa; phylum Chordata; class Aves; order Charadriiformes; family Chionidae; genus Chionis; species Chionis minor. The sequence goes on from VZSF01008758.1 coordinate 22,292, forward strand.
CCCCCTTCACCCCCTTCAGATCCAGCCTAAGGACACATTTAAGAATCAACTTCCAGATTATGAAGAGATTTGACCTATATAGAAAACCCAGAAGCCTGAGCAGCAGAACTAATGAAATATGATTTCCAACATTCCTTTTCCACCTGGATTTCCCAATACCTGTAAGGAGCGACTTACAGCAGGGTCTGTCTCCTTTGTACTCCCCTCATTTCCATAAAACTTGTGTAACTTTCGTGTCTTCATCATGGGTGGTTAGAGTTAGCCCGTGTTTTCAAACATCTACTTGGTTATTTGGAAGTATGCTCAAGGATTTTGGGACCCTGTCACTTGTAGTAAATGTTATATAAACCACGTAATGATACAAACTGAAGGGCTTTGTGTTGTTTATGCGTCTGCAGCTTCTCTAATTTATTACAGGGTTTTTACTAAGTAGGGCCCTTTCCAAGGCTGTCCGTACGCTTACAGAGGCTTGTTTGAATCTTGTTCTGTCAATTGTTTTGTTGTTCGAGCAGTCTCTCAAATTACAGGAAGCTGATTTGTACTAAAATATGTACTATATGCTGTAATTTGCTTTACTGAGAAATTATCATGAAACATTCTAAAAGCTGAGAGGAAAGAAAGGATAAATCACCTTTAATTGAGAGCATATGGCCAAAAAACCCCACCAAACCCATGAAAAACCAGTTATCCCCAACATCAGGATTTTTTTGTGCGTGTCTTATGAATGTACTTTGCAAGTTGCCTTGTTTATTTACACCGATATCGATTCACAAAGGATGTAAGTCTTCATATCAGATAGGACATAAACAAACATTGTTCCGTGGGATTAAGACACAAGTTTCTGTGTATGCCCTGTGGCGGATGCAGTTTCTGTGGCCCCAGGACCGACCTGTGCTCGCTGCAGGCGGAGGACGCGGCGGAAGGGCTCAGAGGGGCGGCAGCACCAGCAGCGACGAACTCGGGCCCTGGAGAGACTGGGCTTTATTACAGGAGACACCAGGCTCCATGCACAAAGCTGACCAGCAGAAAAAAAATCCCGTGAACCGTTGGGTTTCTTCCTCCACCAGATCTGAGTTTAGTCAGATAATTGGAGTTCTAATTTATTTATTGCTCATTAGTGTTTTTTTAAGGCTCTGATCTTGTAAACACTCATGTGTTTGTCTTTATTGCTATGGTTTCAATTGTCGCACAAAACTGTTGCACAAAGTTCAATTGCTGTGTTTTTCTTTCTTATGGAATTGAGTCCCACGAATATGGCCTATTTAAAATTAAAATTAGGCAGTGATTAACAACTATTTCCCGAATCAAGAGGAAACAAAAAAGCCCTATTGAAACAACACAAAGCTGGATGGCTTCTGACAATGTGCATGTGCCCCAGTCCTTGTCCCATTTGGGCTTTACCGGTAGAAAGAGGAAACTCACAAAAATACTCTTGTTTTCTCAAAAAGGTGTGTTTTTCTGTTTAAAAAAGCTTTGAGGAAAACACCCTACTAGCGCTTTGGAATTGGTTTTTCTCAAAGCATAACAAAACACACCACAGCTCATACATACAGGCATATAAATGCAAGGAGACATAAACAAAACACTTACGAAAACCTTGATTATTAATATGTGTATTTTCTAAACATTACTGGCTTCGAGACAAACTTACCTTGGAAACACACACGAAGGATCTTTACTGCTCTGCCAGATGCCAAGAGCAGCTGCAGGGCCCTCTGCAGAGATCCTGATGCTCAGCTTTCTCCTGCTCCCAGCGGAGGCTTTCAAACCCCGTCCTGCCGCAGGGTGACAGGGCGCCTGGGCTCCTTTAAAGAGCCTGGAGCAGAGAAAGAAAACACCAGGAACGGCCCCCTTTGAAGAAAAGTTTCGGGGAGGTTTGAGTTGCGTTCTGATTTCTGAGTTACTCAGACAGCTGAACCCCACGGAGGTGAAGCGTTCCGCCGGCTCAGTCAAGGTCAATCACTGCCGGAGTATTTGTCATGTTTCTCTCTCCGGCAGCTGTCAGAGTAAAGGGAGGCAGCCGGCCACGGCGATGAGCTAATGAAGCTCATCTGCTACATTAGGTGGAAGAGGTGGAATGCCGAAGATGGCGTGTTCAAACCCTGCTATTAACTCACGGAAAAGTTGGCTGCGCGTTCTTTTCTGAAGACAGAGTGGAGGCTTGCAGCATCATTACTGGGAATAAAGATGATAAATGACAGTTGCTTTTCTAACCATGTGCATCGTTTCTTTTCCCTCCAATGTGACTCATGTTGCTCTTGAGATCCACCTGGGGCAGCTACCACTCCAGGTTTTTTGTCCTGTCATGCATTCTATCAAGCCGCTAGAAAACATTTGCTCGCAGATGGGAGCACATGTTTCTTTGCAGGCTCGGTGGTTTGCAATCCTGCACGTCCCTGACGAGGCTGAGGAGCCCTATGGTGGTATGAGCCCCCTGTCTGGACCTGTTTGATCCTCCCCTGGCTGTATGTCAGGCTGCAGAGCTCTTAACTGGGCATGAGGAATCATGCAAGGGCTTTTTCTCTCGTTTAGGTGAAAACACCGAATAGGAGCGCTCAGCACCTGGCCCTGATTCTGTGCTCTGCCCCAACTTCCCAAAAGGACCATCAGCAAAGTGCACGGAGGGCAGAGAAATGCAGGGTTTGCTGTCGAACTCAGACCTTGCACTGATAGCTGATTCCCAGAGGTTCAGCTTGCCTTGAGCCAGATCCTTAGGAGAGCTCAGCACCCAGCAGTATCCGTGCTGGTGTGAGAGCTGGGCTGTCTGGAGAGTTCAACGTTGATGTGCTGAACTCTCCGGAAACCATGGGAGTTTCACTGGGTGCTTGAATCAAAGCCAAACTCTTTCTGCCATCTGTCCCTCGGTGTGGGGGAACGCTGGCCTTATCTCAACCCACCAAACGCAAGAGGACTTTTGCCTTCAGCTTTGATCTAATAGCAGGATTTCTCCCACTCTGCCTCAGTGCTCCACCAGTAAAACTGGGACTGTCATACTTCTCCTTACACTACACCTGGATTCTGGGCTCTCCCAGTGTGCACAGCAATGGTGTCTGCTGCTCTCGGGTGTCTGGGTACTAAAGGAATGAAGAATGCTTTAAAACATTTAATGAGAAACTTAGATCTCTTTTCAGGGGACTCCTCAACCAGCTTGTGGGATTCATATGGCAGAATTAATTTGTCTGTAAATTAATCCACAAAAATGCTAGCAACCCTGGGGACTTATTGATACAATATAAAGTTACAGATAACATCTTTGCCAATGTTCTGTAGTATCAATGCTGTTGTCTATCTTATTTTCTCCCTTATAAGCTCTCTTGTTGTTTTTTTACTTGGAACTAGCATTTTTGTCCTAATTAGACAATTACACATTGTGATGCACAAATTTGTTAACCTATGTTCACAAATCTTTTAATTATAGCAGTCATCTTTGATGTGCTGTTATTATTCAGCTATGGCAGTAAACAATTCAACAGCTAACTGGAAGGAACACATTATTTTCTGAGAGACATTGTCATTATTTTTCCAAGTACTTTTCCCCTAGAATACCGACAGAGAATAACCAGAGAAATACACAGAGAGAGTCATTACAGAATCCAAACACCTCGTTCCACCATGTTGGTAGTTATTATTGAAAACACAAAGATTTCCTCAACGTAAATAAGTTGAGGACTTGTTCTTCACACTTGTAAACCCCAGGCTTTGAAAGAGCCAGAGTGATGAGAAAGCCTCGACCAGAGGCAGCACGAGCAACAGCTACAGGCACTGGATGTGTCGCCCTTCACTGTGCTTCCAGGTTTCAGTGTAAGGGTTGCAGTTCTGTGGGACACATCCATATGGCACAAGTTTTTGCTCATTTTCAAAGGTGGAGTAAAGCCGCCACGTGCTTCGATCTCTTAGGTAGCCTTAAAGACAATATTCAGCCCTTCTTTTGTCCGTATTTCTTGCTCAAGCAAAACATATCCAAGGGATGCTTTTTTTTTTCCCCTCTTTCAATTATTGTCATTGAGCTGCCTTTAATCTTTGTAAGGATTATGTTAATCTGATCAAGCAATTTTTTTTCCCTCTCATACAGGGAGGCAGAGCTTCAGGGATCTGTGCTTGGGGTGATCCTTCACTTGTCTGGATGAGGTGTTCTCCAAAAGTCCGCTCCTTTGGATGGTGCTACTCATGTCCCACCGCAGCAACATTCATTTGTGGACATCAGCCTGGAGGTACCCTCCCTTCCGTTCTCAGTGCGCGCGAGCAACTTCTACGTCTTGCCGGGTATCTCCGCTGCGATTAAGGGAATGGCGCTGCTTGGGGGAGCCCCGCTTGCAGCCCATTGGTGCCTACGGGCCCTTCCTTTCCATGGGTACCCTGAGCAGGTCTCCTCTGCGAGAGAGAGAGACTGTGCGTTGGTGCTGGTGTGTGCTGTCACCCTGCCTGCCGGCTGCCGCGCTCACAAACCCGCCGGCACATTTCCCTGTGACTCACTGCAGCCGTGAATCAGGGATCCTCACACGCCCTGGCTCATCTTCCCCTTGCCTCCCTTAGGAAAGCATTGCAGGATGTGGTTTCTAAGCAGACTAACTAGCGAAAACTATCAAAATGGCAGAGGTTTGCGTGTTATCACCCAGAGCAGCATAGAGAAGCCGCTGTCCTGTTATGATCGCGACGTGCAGATTGCGAGTAATAGGCTGTCTGTCTCCACAGTCAGGTTGTCTACGTGAATGTTTGCCAGATGCAGAGGTCAGGTCCAAATTTTTGGATGCTCCACTTTCCGAGGCCTGGGCAAGACTTTCTGCTGTCTTTGCGTCCCTCAGAAGAGCTGCAACAGCCACCGAGAGCTCTCATGAGAGTAGGGAGGGGGAAAGGGGAGTGTAACCAGGCCATCTCTTGTCGTACCACGAGTCATTACTGTTTCCAATAGACTATTTCTGGCCCAAGCAGTTTCCCAACACACAAGCACTCAGGCACCCTTTCTGCTGGCAGGAGAGAGCGGTGGCTGTTACTGAGAACAAGAAAGTGAATGGCAGAAAATAGTGTTGGGTCTCCAAAGCAGAATCAGCTCCCCCTCCTATTCCTGGCAGATGTTTTCCTAACCCCATCTTAAAGAGCTGTAATGATGGAGGTGTTACGCCCTCTCCAGCAATCTCTTCCAGTGCTGAACCCTGCCTGCCCTCCGAGTGCTTTTTCTAATGTGTAATCTGTGTCACCTCTGCGGCAATTTAGGGCCATTATTTGTTGCCCTACCCACTTTCCTGGAAGAGAGGAGCAGAGCAGAGCAGACAAGATAAGAGCGAGAAGAAGGGAAGACATCCGCTCTGTTTCCTGGGGAGCAAGCCTGTGTCGACCTTTCTGTAGTTTTCAGCTTGTTTCATTTCTCCTACATGTGCTCTGGTTTCCACTCCATAAAACCCAGCAGCGAACGCGCCGTGGTGAGACGATCGGCGAGAACTTAAAGGGTTCATTTTGTCGCAGTTTTAAAATGTCAGATTAGGCTGCGTAGTCACATTAGTACTGTTAGCTTTAATATACTCGATGCCTAATCTGCCAGGGCTTCTTTATTGACAGGCTGCATCTCTATTTGAGCTTGAATAAACTTGTGCATAAAACGTTATCAGCAATGACAGCTGAAAAGAGGTCTATTGCTCTTTAAATTTTTGATGGGAGGCAAGCATTCTGTCATTTGTGATAGCATTATATGTAATCCAACATAACAACTTGATAGTCTGATATAACAACATTCCAGCTTCCCCGCTACCATTGTAAAGAGATGCTCCGTACGAGCTGCTTCTACACGCAATAATATCAGCACTGACAGCTGGAAGAAGAGCCACGCGTCGCTTTTTAAATTCCTAGCAAAAACCCCCTCATTGGTTTTATTTTCTTGGGGGTGGACGTCTTCTTTGTTTGCCCAAAATTCCTGGGGAAATTGGGCTGGTTCGGAAACTCGTTACAGGATGAAGGTGCCTCAGGAGATGTCTTTATTTCCGCAGCGCTGCCTGCAAATCTGGTGCAGTGAGATTGTGCTCTGCCCTGCATCACAGGGCAGGGGCTGCTCGAAGCCTTTGCCTGCTGCACCATGCAATTCCAGCTCTGTCTTCTGAGTTCTTCCATCACTGTTGGCTTCGCTGCCAACCTCTCTCAGTTCCGGCCAGTCGGGGGTTGACTGCTGTCACCCAGAGTCTCTATCTTCCTTCCTTTGTTCTCAAAAAACCAGGAGAGAGGGATAATCCCACCAGGAGCAGCAGCGGAGTGCTCTGCCACCCTGCAGGGCCACCGCGTGCCTCTCCTCCAGCCAGCGCTTTGTCTCTTCGCGCTGGATGCTCCCTGCATTCCCATTCCCATTCACGCAAGGGCAGTGTGCTGCGCTGATGCACAGAGCAAATATTTTGACCACTATTGGTTTATTAATTGAATGGTGACTTTTTAGATTCCAATATCTTAACTGCTTGCTGTCAGGCAATTCAGAAATTAAATCCAAGCTGGTTCTCACAAGAAGAAGATCGATACACAGGATAAAAGATATCCATTGGATTATGAACAGTTCATGTCCGAGAGAAATATCTACTCTGCTTTTTCTTTTAAGTGGACTTGATTTTCACCCCTTTATACCTCTTCCATGCTAGTATAATTGATTTAAGTCAATGGAAATCCAGTGGAGCAATTCAGTTTTGTTTAGCTGAGCTGCACCGGCATGAATCTGGTACGGCAGCGAGGACCACTGCCGGCCGATACAGCATCACCAGCTTTGGTGGCAACATCGAGGACCAGTTTATTTTCTCACATACTCCACCACACACTGTAGCAATATCCATGAGCAAGTGACACTGAGAGTTACCCAAAGGTGTGTTCAGATGAAGGAGCACATTTTAATACTACGCCATATGTTGCTGAAGGAGCTGACAGACAATACTTATAGGCAGGTGGGTACCAGAGCCATGCACGAATAGCCAAGCCGTATGTGTTTTAAGGCACAGACTTGTGGAGGAGACCGTACGTCACCTGATTTCTGGCTGGCAGAGAGCATTGCGGTTACCCCGCCTGACCTTTGGCAGAACAGGAATCCCAGAATTTCACATGGGGTGCTTTACCCTACTGTTCTCATTTTTATTCCTGTCTGTACGTGTTATAGTATTATTTTCCTTTCTGGTTAAATCTTTCCTGCGTTGTAATCACAACATAGCCTCTTGTCCGGGAGCATCATTACAGATGTTTACATCGCACTGCCCGTGCATATGGAATCACAGAATCATTTAGGCTGGAAAAGACCTTTAAGATCGTCAAGTCCAACCATAAACCTAACACTGCCAGGTCCACCACTAAACTGCGTCCCCCAGTGCCACATTCAGAGAAACAGCACATTCAGAGAAACTGACGCTGTGCAGAACGCGGCTGCGGAGCGACGGGCAGGTGTGGGGATGGAGCACACCCCCAGCCAGGGAAGAGCAGGCAGCCTTCGCAACGCGCATTTTATGCAAGAGCACCGGTGTCTTCTCCAAATGCAGGCAAGTCCTGCTTCTGTTTGCAGAGGGAGGAACTGGGGCACATCTGTAGTGTAGCTATGAGTCCTTCTCCTGACGTCCATAGGGCTGGGGAGAGACCTGGATCCAGCCTCCTGTCGCTGAACAGCCTGGGCTGAGACCTGCTCGCTCCGTGTGCCGAGATGGAGGGTTAGTCAAGTTGGATGTGCTGTTCAGAAGTTATTCCAGGCACAGCTCAATGAAAAAAAGCCTTAAGGAAAGGGACTGCGCATGTACATATGGGACTGGAAACCTGTAGGGTGAAGAAATGTTGCAAGAGTGGGTTCTCCCAGACCTCCAGACACTGGTCCCGCTGCCTTTGAAAATCAAATGCAGTTTTACCCTGATCCATCCTCCAGTGGGAAGTGGTGGGAAGATCAGAGCTTCTTGAATTAACTGGAGACTTAGTTACTAAAAAAAAAAAAAAAGAGATCCCAGTTACTGCAGTTAGTGTGCATAAAAACAATTTTCATTTTTGTGACGCATTCTTTTCCAGGGCTTCCTGAGGCCTTTGCTAAGATAGGTAACTGTTAACACCTTTATACTGCTTTAATTCACCTTGACTGACTTCTTAGGCTTAGACTCTGGGAACACAAGTGTGTGTGATACAAAGTAAATGCATAAGTAAGTGTCAGCAGCTAATAGAGGTAAATTAATGGTTAATAGGACCACACATGTGTAATTAGTTCCAGGTTCTAGGTTTAAAGTAATAAAATACTCCTGTTCTAAAAGAAAAATTGCAGTTATTAAAGTAATCCCGACATGTTGTAACCAAACCCCAGACTGCTCTGTGTCTCTCGCAAAGCCAAAGGCCGGAAGCCGTGTCCATCCGTGCTCCACCAGGGACAGCGTTGGCCTTCCCAGCCGCAGGGACAGAGCTCTCTGCTCAACTCAGCCCACCTTCCCACCATACCTGGGCAAAGCTTTGGGGGTTTGTCCCCTTGAAGCTCCTCTGAAAGGCTGTGATGGTGGAGCCAAGGTCTGCTTGGGTGTGTGGTCAGAGGTTATGTCAGTGTCTCCCTGGACGGGAAGTTGGTTGGACTCAATGATCTTTATGGTTGGACTCGATGATCTTGAAGGTCTCTTCCAACCCAAGTGATTCTATGATTCTATGATTCTAAGTTTTGGGAAGCTCCAGGAAGGGCAGTGATCTCCTTCCTCTCGGGATCACTGGTCGTCTTCCAGTCATGCACAGAGAAATCCATCCTGTCTTTAGCTCAGCACCGCTCTCCTGGTGGGGTGACAACTGGGCCGTGCTCGCTGGTGCCCCGTGGCTCCTCTTGGCCCTGAGCAGTATTTCTCCAAGAGCTTTTGCCACGCAGGCGTTTGGTAGGGAAACTCTTTGGGCTGAGGCTGCAGAAAGTGTCTTTGTGAATCTCTATGAGCTAAACTGCTTAACTGCAGCCCAGCGAGGGCCACTATATTAAAACAATCTCTCTATTTTAAATGTCAAGAGCAAGGCCTTTGCTGGAAGATCAATAGAAGCACAGGAAGGAGTATTTTCAGTTTTGCATCCTTCATTCATCATTATCTTCATTACTTGCCTTGTTTGTGAGCCTGCCTTGAGCCAAGCAAAAGGGACACCGACTGCCATCCGTCTTGTCTCTCCTCCGAGTTGCAATCCATTTGCTCTTTCCCTCCAGCCTGGGTGCGATGGGTTTGTGCTGGGAAGGAGATCTCCAGGATGGAGGAGCGTGCCGGCTGAGAACGGGAGTGCTGGGCAGGGGTGCAAAGCTGGACTTGCTGGGGGAAACCAAGTGCACTAAGATACTCACCGCGGGCAGACCTTTTTTTGCCATAATTTGTCATTGCTCTTGCTATTAAAATGTAAAATAAGAAAGCGGAGTGGAGGAAGGAAGTCAGGAGAGCTGGAGACATGCAGCGACTCCAGCCTGGAAGCTCCCCGCCTGCTAATGAGGCATGAAACACCATGCGGTTTTTGTAATGCAGAGCTCACTAATGGATTAAGTTGGACAGCTTGAGTTCCCGGAGAAAACGAAGTGGCAACTGTGAGTTAAGGTGGGTGCACCAGTGGGTTTAAAAAAGGAATCAAACCAGTGTTAGGGGCAAAAAAAAATTAGGTTAGGAAAATGCTTAATGGCGTGTAGCCTTACTGAGGCTTAAAAGGCCAGTGCTCTCCTTGTGCCGTCAGAGCAAATCCACTTATCACCAGCTCCAGCTACGGGGAAACTTCATTTTACAGATGGGATGGTCCCTGCCTCGCCTCACGGCCACTGTCTGTTCTCCTGCTGACCACCTTAGGGGTTTTGTGAGCTGAGCAGAAGACACTTACTCGCTGTGTAACTACCTTTAACAGTGGCTAAGAGATCTGAGAGAGAGGCCAAAGATACGAATTTAACCGTAAGCTTTTAATAGTTCTTAAAATGCCTTTTCAGTAAGAACTCAACTCGGGAGGTCAAATAAATCGAGTGAATACAGTGAATACTGTGATTTCACGTCTCTCAACGTGCATCAAAGCCAGGCTGTGAGAGGACGGCCATTTCGCGTTGGATGCCTTCGTGTTCATGGGTTAATTTGAACGCTGGTGTTTTAGGTCTCATTTATGCCGTATTTTCTCAGTAAACACACATCAACTCTGAAGATCTTAATTAGAGCCTTTGGAAAAACCCAATATGCTGTAATTCTTCCACTGAGCTCTATATGGAAAACAAGTAACATATTTCAAATGCAATGGTAACAAACAAACAGTGTGCGTAGCCCCAGTATATAGACCCAGTATATACACACACGCACTTCCCTAATATGCTTGCTTAGACTTTACAATCTGTTTATTAATTCGTGAATAGACTTGATATGCCCTCTGGAAAAAATGCTAAAATAATATCTCTCAATTGGCTTCACTGTTAGCATGCCTCTAATTAACTAATGTACACCTCCACTTGCTCTTAAACACTTTCATGATTCTTACCACCAGTGTTGTTAGGTGCCAGCTATAAAAATTTTTAACAGCTCTCCTGTTACCACTTTTCTCCTAAGTACATGAAAGTGGCTTTGCATATTTGACCTCTCCCTTCCCTGCTCCCACGTTTTTAACCCTTCTTTCCCACTGCAGCGAGGAGCTGCCGCATGGAGCATCTCACAGCCAGTGGAGGTGCAGCATCCCTGGTGCTGGGCACAGGGCTGCTTCCCACCGGCACGGCTCCGAGGTAGGAGTCCGTGTGTGCTTCCCGCAAGACTGCAAGGGACTGCTTGAGGAGCAAAGTCCTGGTTTTGTGGGGAAGGCGCTGACCCACAGCAAAGGCCACGAGAGATGCTCCGGCAGCCCCTTTCGCAGGTCACCGTGCATCGGGAGGCAGGAGCTGCCAGCCTGGCGCTAAAACATCCCAAATGTAACAGAAACCCTTTAGCCAGCCCACAGCCTAACACCCAGTAATCGGCAGGAAGGCAAGAGCAAATCCATGGGATTATTTTCCTTTTTCAAGGTAAGCAGGATAATGTACTCAGCTGGAGCTCAGCCAGGAGGCTGACAAATCTGGGGATGAGCCACATCCAGCAATTAAGGAGAGCATCAAGAGTCAGATGGGGTCAGCCCACAGATCACGAATGCAAAGTGACCCTCCAGCCCAAGGCTGAATTGGGGGCTAAAAAAAAAAAAAATATGGCTCAGAGGGAAAGATGCCACGTCTTGAACAGCCCCTCCCGGACACCGGGCTCGTAACTGGAGGTTACCAAGCAGTGCAAGGTTATAACAGCTCAGCGTGGCTGATGGAGCTGGCTGAGGCTCCAGTCTGGAGGGGCATGGCTTTGGGCCACCATCGTTATGTTTATTTTCCTCTTAGAATTCACAGATAATGATAATTCAGATTTTTACCCATTAGTTGAAGAAGGAAAAGTAGATCTATGTCCTGTCCAAACAGAAAGTGCAGGTAGATGAGCCGTTTCTGCTGACACTTCTGGTGCCATGTACGTACTGAATGCCATTGGCAACTCTGGTTTGGATTGTTCGTAAAGCATAGAAGAATCTGAGCCCTAAATCCATCTCTCTGCCATCCGAATGAGCAGGTCAGTGCAAGAATTGCCCGGCGGGATGTGCCAAACGCCTTGCTCAGGATCCTGCTGGTGGGTACGCCGGGTGGGAGATGCCAAGAGCAGAGCAGGAGCAGCAAGAGGAAGGTGCAGCCCGGGTCCTTCTCACTGTATCCCCCAGGCATCAGCCCTCCTCAGCCAGATGCTGCACATCTGCAGCAGCTAACGGACCACTGAAGTATCTTACCTCCCTGGGAAACCCTTTGTAACATCCTCTGGCCAGGAGTGTCGCGGCTTAACAATGTGAGTGTGAAAAACCATCTCCTTCTGTTTTCAGCAGTGACAGTCTGGCAGGAGCTGAAAGGGCTTGAAATTAGATCCTCAAAGCCTTTTGCCAGCAAACCAGCATCCGTCTGCCCCAAGGAGCCGTCCCTGGCTCTCCGGGGAAAAGATGTGAATGGCTCGTGGCAGCTTTGTGCCAAACCAGTCATCCCAGGAGTTATTAAGCCATGCTACAGCGTGCACGCATTGGATCGTCTCTGAGCCCTGTGGAGTGTCTTTGTGGCCTTAAAACAATTTTTCCTGCATGGTTTCCATTGCCTAAGATGAGGGAGGGCTAGTGTCACAGCATCTGGTGTGACACTGGATGAATTTGTTGCCTGCTGGCCTCGTGCAGGAGGACTCAGCGGTGTGGCAAGAGTCTGTCCTGGTACAGCCATGTCTGTGCTGCCAACCAGAGCTGCTCCCTGGAGCTAATTCTCCTCTGAACTGCAGATGGGTTTTGTCTCGGTGAAGGAGCTCGTGTCTCCAGAGGAGAGCCAACGCATGGGCACTAACGTGCAGAGTGCCGATGGTCGAGGGGCCCACACTGAGGAGCAAAGGGGGGCACAAAAATACTTGGCATCATAGACTGCCCCAGATGTGTCCGTTGTGATTCCTCAGAGGTCACTGGAAGAAGGAGGGACTGTCACACTTGCCAGGGACGGCGCTCATAAATACCAGCAGCCTGGGATAGCTGGGAGGTGTAGCTGTTTGTAGGCAATTGCATGGGAAACAGGTGGACAGGAGTCATCAATCCTGCAGAACCCACAGCCAAATCATGCTGTTCGATAGCTCGAATTCAAAGCACAAGTATCAGCTACAGCCTGGAAGTTCGCTCTCGTCCTTAAAAGCCAGTTCCTAACGTCAGCTTTCGTTGAAGCAATTGCCGTGTCCCTGCATTGCTGCTGTCCATAGAGGAGAAGTGTGCCTAATGGGGGAGAAGGGTAATCTCATTTGATATGAAATTATATTAGTGACAGCTTATTCCTGTGACTGCTCAAAGGGCCGAGCAGGTTGGATGGTGTTTTCATGGTACTTGTTAAGCTAAAATAAATAAATGAAGGAGCAAATGTCGCTGGGGTACGGGCAATGGGAGCAGGGAGGGAGCAGCGGTCAGCGGAGGAGCACGTGGAGCCGAGGGCAACCAGCAGCACCAGCCTGGCACGCCAGTGAGAAAGCCTGGGGAGAGAAAAGGGCAACTGTCACCCAGAGCAGAGACGAAGAAGAGCACAAAGAGAGGAAAAGGGAGAGTGGGACACAGCAGGATTTGTTCGGTTATCCCAGTGTGAAGGAAGAGCTTTGTGTAGGGTCTCTGCTGCCCCACAGCTCAGTCCGGCAGCAGAGCCCGGGGGGGGCTGGCTCCCCATCGGTGCCCACTGCCTCTGCGTAACCCCGAGCAGGGCGGTCACACCACACAGCTACACTTTTTCAAGTCTGTTGCATTTCCTTACGTGAGACTTTCACGTAAGATATAGCAGCTCTATAGAGCTGAACATGTACACCTTGACCTTATAAACAGCCCCACAGCAGGTCACCGCCAGTTCCCTGAAACAACAGCTCATTATTTGGTGTCTCCTCACGTAGCGCCGGTGCTGATGGCCAGGCAGAAGCCAGATGAGCAGAAAGCACCTGCAATGGTGCCTCTGGTCGCACTAAAACTCACTGCCAGGAGTGTCTGTGCACCGGTGAGAGCTGGCACAGCCATTCACGGGCAGGCAGGCTCCCCTCCATCCTGCAAGGCTGCCAGCAACGCTGCTGGAGCTCTCAACCAGATCAGAGAGGATTCCCCTGATCTCTCCGCAGCCGGGGACTAACCATAAGAAAGATGCTCCCAGTGCAAAGGAGGAAGAACTGCTGCTCTTGGGTCCACGGACTGACCCTTGCCTTGTTCTTGCTGTCAGCACATAGCACCTACACTGTTATTTAGCAAAACAGATCAATAATTAGCTACTACTGCTTAAAAGCAGTAATAATGTGCATTTTTTGTGGTTTATTACTTACCGTTAGTAATATAATAAAATTGCAATAAAATAAACTAATGGTATGAAGGTTTTGGGAGCTGAAATTGCAGTGACAAGAATCCACTTTGCACATTAAGGTACTCCAAGGAGTCAGAAATGACATTTCTTCTGTCTTCAAGTGTCCATGGGAGCAGGGGGCCTCGTGAACTGCTCTTGCCCAAGGCTATGCTGTGCCTTGAGGGCAGAGCACGGTGGTGACGCTGAGCTGCAGTTGGTGATGGAGGACCACGGTTTGCAGGGGAGGGATCACCTGCCTGTAGGTTTGGTTTTGTAGAGCTCTGAAATGAACTGCTTTGCTGCAGGGAGGTGGTGAGCAACCAAACGAGCTAAATCCCAGCCAGGCCTGGTGTTCCCCAAGAGCAGGGGAAGTCTCTATGCCTCTTTCCCAAGCAGCCTTGTCCTTTCTCAGACACCTCGGAACGCTCAATAACATGCAAATGTCAGAAAATGTCCTGTTTTACTCTGCTCAGAAAGCAGAGATTTGCTTCTGTGGTCAATAAAGCCATTCTGCAGCCTGACTTATTTTGCTACAATAGCGAAAAAACAGCCCAGCAAATAAAAACTGGCTAGATTTCATTTGGTTAATGCCCTAAACTGGCCCAGAGAGGACTCGAGGACCACCAGAGGTGGTGCAGGGGAGCATCACAGACCACTTGGCAAGCTGAACCCACACCACATCTCCTGTTTTCCCCCTCTGTTGAGTGTAGTAGTAGCGGAAAACCCATTTTCCTTTTCTGTTTCCAAGATTACAGCCTGCCCGAAGGCGCAGCTGTGAGACGGTGGCATTGCTGCTCACCTGCCTGTGGAGAGGACAGCTTGGTGTCCCCTGTCCGCTTGGTGCCACCGCAGCAAAAGCTGCCGAGTCTGGGTCTGCACATTCAGCCACTCCCAAAGCTCAGAGAGGTGGTTTTGCCTGCACGCTGCTCTGTGCTCTTTACCTTCACCCACAGCTGTAAAAGCTGGATTTGGGGTTTTCTGTACCCCCATTAAGCTCACAAATAAGACACTGCAGCAGTTGCTGCCCCTCGTGTCGGGCATGCGGAGGTGAAGTGACAGTCTTTGGTTCCTATTTGTGAAGCACACTGAACATGTGTTGTGGAAGCGATAAGCATCAAAGAAATTCTTTTTTTAAAATGTTGATTATTGGCATGCAATTTCAGGAGAAAGAGATCCCTTCCCCTGCCTTGTTATCACAGATATCAGAAGAGGAACAAACCAATTAGGACTATTCCCTGGGCCATTCCCTCAAGGGTGTTTTGCCAGGCAATGTATTACATGAAAGCAGCCCTGTTTGTACTCTACATCATTTGTACCTGTGTTGAAACATTACTGAATTAATTCCCTGTGCTGGGAACAGTCCCCACGTGATCCATCTTGGATATGAGGGCATGTGGACGGACCCTGAACATCCAGCTCCTGGTCCTTGCCATGGCCTGATGTTTCTCTCCAGCCATCACACATCCTCGCTGCGGCATCACGGCAAAACAAGTTATTCTGATCACGTTCCTCCACCAGCATCCACTAAATATACCCTGGGGGAATTATTCTGTGGTATTTACAGAGGGACACCACTGTTTTACTGTAAATTAAAGCCAAAATATCTACAGAAAGTGGAATCCATCAAGGCAAAAAGAGCTGGGAGTGCTCAGGTAGGTTAACAGGAATTACTGAGTTTGCTTGTCCCTAATAAATCAGCTGCATGTGACATTGTACACAGGTGGCTACAAGGTGGCCTTTGGGGTGCTGAGGGGTTTCAAACCGAGCAAACGCACTGGAAGGGGCCCAGTGAGATGTGCTGGGATACGGCTGTGTCTCTGGACCAAGAGGAAAGGATTTCAATGTGTTGCATCCCAAAACAGGGCTTGTTCCGTGCGGGACACGCAGGTCCATGCGGGAGTCTCCTCTGCTCCACCACCAAACACACATCAGCTGCACCGCACGGTGAAACAAGCTCAGCTTATCCCAAGCCAAGTGGAGCAGAAAGGCAGCTTTGACCTGAAGAGCATAAGAATTGCATGAGGAACATATCTGCAGGGCACAGAAGGGCTGGATTAGGGTATTTATGGTTCTCCAAGGCTAATTTCACAAGCAGAGCCAGCCAGCCAGAAAGAGCCTTTAAAGCACTGTGTAACCCCAAAAGGCCCAAAGCAATTAAAAGCCGGATGGAGGGTGCACAGTTGTTGTTGGGGTGGGAAAAGGAGATTGCCGCTTCGAAATGGAGGTGCAGAGCAGCCCGGCCAGGCTGGAGGGGTGTCCCTCCGCCCAGCTGCTGTTCCAGACCCTGCCGGGTGCCTGCAGAGACATCGCGTCGAGCGGGAGATGGTGGTGAGCTTCGTGCCCCGCGTGCGCATCTTGCCAGCAACGGGAGCAGAGCCCACCACCTCCTCTCTTTTCACAAGTAACTTGCTCCCGATTCCAGCCGGTGCCGTAGGTCTCTGCCTGGCTCGGCAGTGGCTGCCCCACGCGCCGCCTCCGCCCCAGGCATCCCCTGTTCGCCTTCCGCAGGGAGTGGGTGCTTGCTGGGATTTGCGCTGTGTTTTTAATTACAGGCTTTGATACGAAACCCTCCTGCATATCTACCAGAGCAGCATTTCACTCCCACCCCCTTTCACTCCAGCCTTTCTTGGTACGGAGGCCAAACCACAATGGGGGAAATTTTTCGTTCCGTATCTTTACGGTGCTTCTTCCAGTAGCACATAAAACAAATTAGCCACTTAGGCCATTATTAGGCACTTACGGCCTTTTGATGTTTATGATTTATAGCAGCAATTTACACTTAGGTAGCGCGTTTCAGCCGAGGCTAATACGGCGGTGATGGCGCTTTGCATTTCGGTCGCGTCTTCCCTCTGCAGCTCCCGGAGAGCTTCGTCAGGCCACGCTGGGACCAGCAGCAAGGAGCTCCTCTGGGCTGCCAGGAATCCTGTCCCGCTGGGCATCTGTCCGCACCCCCCGTACCAGCACCCACGCTCGGAGCCAGCCGGCTGACCGGGCGCTATAGCCCTGTTAGAAGAACCCACTGAAGAAGGGGCTCTGCTGTCCACAAGAGCTGATTCGGGTTTTTAGATGCTCTCCCAAGAGGAATAAAGTGTATTCGTGAATAACAAGCTTATTTCTTCCTGTGAGCAGCAGCATTGCTCCTGACTCGGGGCCGGGCTGGGTGAACGCCAGCCATGCATCCCTACGGCCGTGCTGGGCTGCGTGAGCCAAAGCGGAGCCAGCAGGTCAAGGGGGACAACTCTTCTCCTTCGTGTGGCACTTGGGATGTGTCCTTGGCCTTTGGGTCCCCAGATCCAGGACAGCTCAACACGCCAGAGCCCTGTTGTAGCTGTGGACACTGTTGAGCCCACACTCAAAAAAAAAATCAAGCTCTCCTGGCCTCTCCAGGGACAGGAACCCGAAGTCTCGTGAGATACGGCAGGACTTCTTGGCTCTGGACATAATTTATGTCCTACAGCAAGCTGAGCGCTGCAGTACAGAGAGACCCCAGAAACACCATCACCTACAGCATTTCCTCTCCATAGATTTACAGGTGACTAGGAAAGAGTTATCCACCTGTCTTAGGATCTTATTTTCTCCCTCATTTTTGGCAGCTTGCTGCAGCTTATTTTAGCTCAGAGAGGAGGTTCAGGAATGAGTGTCCCCAGCTGGGGCACGGGGAGGTGGATCTGTGCTGTCTGCTCTGGGCTTGGCTGCTTTCCCCCACGAGGGGATGATTTGTCTGGGCCTCGGTTCCCCCAGCTGAGAGATGAGTACGTCCTTGCTTTTCTTCACAAGGATGCTCTCACAGGTCTTGTAGCTTCTTCACGGGGTTTTAATTATGAGGTTTTATCTGAAGGGCAAAGCCAGCTGGTATTTGCTGCAGAGGACGGAAGATGGGAGGGCAGATTTGGGATGGAGGGTGCTGGAGATGGGGCTGTTCCTGCTGCTGTCCCCATATGAGTTGCGAGTTCCTCCACGAGCCCTGGAGAAATGTCTCAATGCTCTCCCTGACTCACAGCTGCGCTGCTTTTACCTGCTTTTACCTGCTGGTCACCCCTTGGCCGCCCTCCCTCCTTGCGCGGGCGTGGGGAGATGCTCAGAGACAGCAGAAATAAAGATGTTCTAAGCCAGTTTGCCAGGATACAGGTCGGATGAAAACTGCTTATGATGCAAACTCATTATCTGTGAACATGCCCTATTTCTTGGGGATGTTTTAGAAAATTAAACATGCTATCGACTCAAAAGTTTACCTTTATGCAAATCAAAATGTCAACATCTGGCAGGAGCACTCGTGAATTTTTTTTCAGCCTGTCTGTAGCAAGGGGCTGCGTTCTATATTTCGTTTTTTCCCAGACACTCATCATACGCATGCTAAGCACATCCTGAAGTAATTTTCCTAGTAAAGGCAAGTGTAGAAAGCTAAGCGTTAAATGCTCTTTCAAAGCCACCAGGAATATCACTGTTTATTTGTTTTCCGGTCTGTAACAGATGCTGGCATTCAACATTCAGAGTGCCTCCGGAAAAAAAGAAAAAAAATAAAGATTGCCATGACAAGGTTAGCAAATGACAATTATTTGTCAGTAAATCTTTTTCTCCCCCCCAGTGAAGCTGCTCTTTATGAGTGAGTGACTGCCGCCTCCTCGCGCGCCGAGGCTGGTGCCTGCATGCGGAGAGGACGCCGTGGCACAGCGTGACGGGCAAGGCTCGCTCGGTGCCGCGGCGCCAGCAAGCAGCTCCGCAACGTGAGGTGTTGCCGTCAGCCCCGATCCTCGCCAGCGGCCCCTGACGTGCTTTAAAATTTAGTTGGGAGAATATTGGTGGTGGTTGGTGCTGTCTGCTCATCGGCACCGGCACTGACGAAATCACTCAAACAATATAATTCTCAGATCAGCATAACTCTGGTGAGGGTAAGGGAGATTTAAGAGGTATCTAGGAATACGCGTATTCACCCAAACACACATTGGAGGATGCTCTGCAAGTGAGAGGCCTTTCTATCTGTTGCCACCACAACTTTCAGGTGGCTGATCCCAAATGGGACAAACAGAGATGTCCTGAGGCATCCCCAATATGCCGCACTTGCCCAGCGTGGGCTTTCTCCTTTCACCCCCAGTCCTCTACAACCCCCTCCTCCCGCAGCAGCAGTGCTCTCCAAGGTTTCCCCCGAAATCCCATTTGCAGTCTGGGAATTTAAAATGCAGAACTTTGTTGCTGTTTGCTTGCCATAGAGGGGCTTGGCCATGGTACAGCTCTTTTCCTATTTCTTCTTAATCACCACTGTTCTGGTTTGAGTGACACAGGACCACTTTGTTTTCTAATGCTTGTGAAAACTTCACTTTTAGAAGACTCTAGTGTCTGAATTTGTGAAAATACTTAGTTTATAGCCAGCTATGGTATGTGGGTTTCAAGGTCTCACTGTTTTTGAGCTCGCCAGGTGCAAGGATGAGGAGGAGCGAGACCTGGGCACTTGACCCAAGCTGGTCAACAGGATTATTTACTACCACTAAAGGCACATTCAATACATAAATTAGAAATTTTGCTGCAAAGCTCTGTCTCACTTGATGGCGGCGATCCAGAGAACTTCTTGCCCTGGTGCCAGAGCCCTGAGCCCTTCCCTTCCTCCCAAAGCCGCAGCACTCACAGTGTCCCACATTTACAGTCCACTAATGGGAGTGCACGGCTTCCTACAGATATAGTTGGCTGAGGATAATCCTTGTATAGGATATATGGCCATTGGGATCAATATTGGTTCTTTAGTGTTAGTATTGTTAATTGTCCAGTCCTATCCTATTAAATCTGTTTATATTTCAACCCCCAGGTTTCCTTGTTTTCTTCCCAATTCCCCTTCCTGGGTGTGGAGGGGCCATCGGGTGAGAGAATAATTGTCTAAACAACAATAAATTGTGGGTTTCTCAAACCATAACAACCACACACCTCTCACCTCTGGATTTCTTCTTGGGACAGACCTGCTGCTGGCACACTGAGCTCTCGGTGATGCTACAAGCAGCCCCTCGCAGGTGCTGTGCTACACGTGTGCTCAACCCGATGGGAAATGCGAGAGAAAGCAGCAATTCCGCGATGCCTGGCGATGTGCGATTAGCTTGAAGCACCCTGCATATAAGTAACGAGCAATGGATGTGCCCATAAACAAAATCTATTGCGTCTTCTGCTTTTTGGAGTCGAGCGCTATGCTGGGAAAACATTGCCTCTTCATCAGGTTTTATCTCTTGCAATCAATTCATTGGGCCAAGCAAGAAGCTTTAGAAAAAAAAAAAAGACTCAGATTTTCCCAAGTTTTGCTTTCAGAGCTGGCAAACCCTCCCCATCGCTCTGACACCGGGTTTCTGAGCAAGCCTGGGAAAATGCAAACTCGGGGGCACCCAGCAGAGCTCGGCTGCTCCCTTGTCCCCCCAGCAGATCCCAAACCTTGCCATGGGGTGCCGGGCACAGCCCTGCCACCACTGCTGGGGCCAGGCAGATGATGGTGTCCCTCTGCTGTGTGTCAGTGGAGGGCTTAGTGCAGAAGCAGCAGGCTCCTGCAGAAGTGAAAACAATGCTGCAAAGGCACCAGGTTTATAGACTGGTGTTTTGGTAAGTGGAAAGTGTAGTTTTTCCTCTTGTGACTACAAATCTATAGGTTACATTCTTTTCACCGCCACCAGGAAAATGCTCTTTTATGAAAAAGAGGAAGAGTGGAGCGAGCGGGCCGATGAGGGATATGACCCTTAAAGGAGGCTGGGAGACAGCAGCGCGGTTGGGAAGCCTTTGGGCTAGTTTCAGAACCGATTTTGCTTTTCTCAGACACAAAAAACCCCTCTAAATGCTGGTTGAATGGCTTTGTTCACTGGGAATACGCTCACCTCGTGAGGCGAAACGGAGCGGTTCGCTGGGGATCAGAGGGCGTCTGTCTGGTTAACCTGGTCTTCTCCAGATGTTGGGTGTCAGCCCCGGGTGTCACAGCTTCGTGGGACTGGCCTGCACAACCGCTGCAGTGACAGGGCACATTTTTGGATGGTTTCAGTCAGAAGAAGGCAGGAATGACCACATATCACCATTGGCTTTGATGGTTATTATCGAGAATGGCTCATCCTTCAGCTGCTCCCAGAAACTCCAGGTAAGAGCTGGGCTCGGTTGTGCCGAGGGCGTCCCAAACGCAGAGCCAGAAATGAGCTGCCTGTGTCACCTGGGTGGAAAGGAGAATTTATTCTCTAGTTTGGAGATCACCATGAAATCATCTCCCTAGCACTAGAAAAACAGGTCTGAGGTCCCCTTCCTCATCCCCCCCATTTTCTTCCCCAGACACTAAGGTTTGGATGAGCTCAATGGGACTTGGTGCTCCTTGTCCAAACCATTAGAGTGCAGTCCAGTGACAGGTTAAAATTTCTCTGTGACCATGAGAGCTGGAAGTGGGCTTTCCTCTACAACAGTTGGTACGGTCACGGAATAACGTGACTGCAGGCACTGAAGCTGTAAGAAAAGGCATTAGAAGAGGTCACAGTGCAAATAAACTGCAAGGGAAGATGAGGTGGGAGCTGTGATAAGCAATATTTGAAGGAATTTCCTTCACCCGGCAGCGTGCAAGTCCCAGCACTGTGCTGATCCAGATGCTGGCTAATTCCCCCTGATGGATGATTTATATCGTGGTCAAAAGGCAAGCTCCAGACTAACCCACTGAACTTGCAGGCAGGTTTCAAGCTATCTACCATAACAGCTTTGGCACTGAAAGCTGACCCGGGGGGCCATGGAAGAAGCCAAAAAACTATGATACCCGTTGCCAAAGAAATACATCACAGCACAGAAAGCCTCGCTGCCAGATGCACCTTGGGCTGGCCACAGCCAGGAGCTGGAGAGCTGGCCCCGTTGCCACAGAGCTGCTGAAAATATTACAAATCCAGATAGATGAGGAGGAGGATCAGCAGCCCGAGCCACAAGAGAGGGCATTGTGGAGCTGGCAGGGAGCGCGGCCGCGCGTGCCAGGCTCCTTTGTCACTCTGCTGCTGTTCAGGGGAGGGAGAGGAGTCGACAAAGGCTCGTCGAGGAAAGAGTAATCCCTCTATGCGCAAAATGAAGTTTGCAGTTGTGCTTGGCTAATGGGATTCAAACGCAACTTGTTGTAACGGCACTCAAAATAGAAAGCCTTGCAGGGAGGGATTCTTAAAATACTTCGTTGGAGGTACCGTGGCTGTCTGGCTGGGACAGGAGGAGGTGGAAGGAAAGTGCGGCTCAGGGACAGGGGCAGGAAGGACAGAGATGAAAGAAGCATGAGGGAGTTTTATCATGCAGAAATTATGTCCCAGAACAAAGCCTCCTCCAAAAGACAGGCAGTTACCCTGTGAAATCCATCATCCTGCATTGTGCCAGGGTTAAAATTGGAATCTTAACAATTTACCTGTCTTCTAGGAATCAGAGTGGGACACAGCTGGGAACACCTTATGCTTAGACTTACTCTGTTTATGGGTTGTGTCTCCCAATCACTCAGAGAAAGTACTTTTCCATCCATATATGATAATGCTTTTAAACACAACCATAAACGTGCAAATCTTGGGACTGTCTTGATCTCAAAAGAATTGTGATTCGTTTGCTATTTGGTTTCAAGCAAGGAGAGACTCTGTGCCATGGGGCTTAGTACAGTTGGGTTCCCTTCTAGATTGATAATCCTTACTTTGCGTTATGCGCAGGATAAACGTGATACTATTTACAGCCTCGGAGCAACCCTAGTGTTCAAGGCTTCCAATTCAGCAAAGCACTTAAGCATATGCTTAGCATCAGGACTACCACATCAAGCACACGCGTATGTTCCCTTGACTTAACGGAGATTAGCACGTGCGCTGATAGCTGGAAAGATTCGAAAGAGATTTATGCAGTTGCCTGATTGTGAGCTTATGTCAACAGGCTCTGCAGAGCAGGAAACAGAATTGACCACGTGCTTCAAATTAAGCATGTGCTCAAGTTACTTGCTGAAATCAAGGCCTTATTTTGTTGTTATAGGGCAGCAAGGGACACGTATCTTCAGACAAGATCCTCAAATAGCAGGAAACCAGCACCAAGCCCAGCAGGAGGCTCACGGGGAGCAGGTCAGGGTACCAGCTCCAGCCAGAGGATGCTGAATACAAAAGCTCTGCAGGAAGCTCTGGTTTAATCCCTCTTGGAAAAACCTCCTCTCTCTAGCTGTGCTAGAAGCTGATTCAGACCATCTTCTTCCCTTTCCAAAGCTCCAGCCTGGTTTACTTTGCTTTTTCCTGTCTATAAGCTCTCTAACATCTTAGGTAATTAATACATGATAACTTCTAATAGCCTCATCTTGTAATAACTTTTACCACAGTCATAAAACTCACATTTAAACATATGTAGACAGTGCCATAAAGAGATCAGCCTTCCTTGCCCGAGTTTGCCAAGCGGGAGAGGTAGCTTCGTGTGCCAG
Organism: Chionis minor; assembly: GCA_013398295.1. Taxonomy (NCBI): domain Eukaryota; kingdom Metazoa; phylum Chordata; class Aves; order Charadriiformes; family Chionidae; genus Chionis; species Chionis minor. Next base: position 45,523 of record VZSF01008758.1, read on the forward strand.
CTTCCCTGGTCTGCCTCTCTGAGCTATTTTGTTTTTCTTGCGTGTTGTATTTTTGTGCTTATGGATGGCTTCAAGTAGAGACATCAAATACCAGAGTACTGCTTTCTAGCATTCTGCACCATTTGATTTAGAAATAAGCTGTTACATGAGCCATAAAACACATGAAGCCTGGTGACCCCTCACCTTCTGCTGTGGGGACTCTTTGAAGTTTAATAAAAGTGGAAGTCGGCAACCTTTCCCTTGCTGAGCAAGTTAATGCGACCTCCCTTCTCTGCCTGTCTACTTATTTTCATGATGTAAGAAACTAAGATGCGCGAGTGTCCCCATGCCTCTGTCAAATTTAGTTGAAATTGGGCAACGGTTCTTGCGGCAAATAGACAAAGCGTGTGGAATCCCAAGGGCTGTTTTCTCAAGGAACTGAGCTAACAGATAGACAAAAGGCATTGCTGGCTGGGAATTTGGCTAGTAGATGGGCGGAAGGCAGCCCCGGCTGGAGGAGCGGGGGCGGTTTGGCTCGCTGGAGCAGCAGCGGTGCGAGCTGGGTTGTGCTGGTGGGAAGGAGCAGGCTCCTTGGAGCACACCCGGGGCTAGCCCTTGGGCATGCTGGAAAGCCACCGGGCAAGCTTGAAGCCCTAAGCTCGTCTGGGCAATAGATGATGAAGAGACAGGAAAAGCAAGGGGAACCTGCTAACCAAGAGTCTCCTTTCTCTTGAGTTTGAAGCCTTCACCGGATGCCTGGGCAGGAGCTGGGGGCCCGGGAAGCCGTGGTGTGATCCTGGAGGGGATTCCCCGTTCCAGCCGCACCACAGCCATGTCTATGCATTGCTGCATCCTCCCTGCCGGCAGCGGTGTGAAAATCCAACGGTATCGACTGGAGCGATGCAGGAAATACAGCGTCTCAGGCCACCAGAAACCAAATCAATTGGCTAATTACTTCATACGAGGTTTACCGGAGGCAGCCTGACGATCACTGACGGTACCTTTCAGCAGCCCATCTGCTTCCAGGATTCATGCAAACCCTTCGGTGCAGACATGGAGAGGATCTGGTGGCCTGGGACATGCGTGCTCCCATGTCAGAGCCTGTGTAAACCTCCTGGTTGCCTCTCTCTGTCTAACTCAGCGGGCTTGAGCGATCTCACTGAATCTGGTCTTATTGATTGAGAAAAAGGCTTTGATTCTGCAAACCGCAAGCTGTTACTCATGAAACTATGACAACTTGGTATTAGCTGCAAATCAATGAACTTTTTAAACGCAGTCTAAGCAACAAAACTCACTTACTGCTAAACCCTGATAAGCCCGGTGCTGGGACAAGTCAAACCTTTATCTTAACTGCCATGTGATCTTTTCCAGTTTGATAGTTCCATTTACTGTATCGATAAGGATTATAACCTGTCTGAAGTGAGATTTTTACCCTCCCTGGAAGCACTTGTACAGCAGCTGATATTGAAAAAGAAATTTATTTTTTTTTTTAAACTTTCTCTCCATATCAAGTATTCCCAAATACATTATTCTTATTTGCCGTTTCCTTTCCAACCCTGCTCCGTCTGCCTTCCTAATCTCTGCTGCTCTCAGAGACTGTGAGCACACTAGAGGAGATTTATGCAGGATGACAGAGCGGCAGCTGGGCTGGGACTTGCGCTGGCAGCTGCTACACGCGTGGGGACTGCCAACCTGTGACCCCCAGCCTCGGGACACGCGTGCCCTCTTTCCTTCTGGGATCCAGCCTCAGGCTTCTTCATCCACCCTTCTCACTGGCAGGTCATAATCCATCAGGACCAGCATTGCTGAGTGTGGACAGTGACAGGTAGATACGCGTCACCAGGCTAGAAATCAGAAGGTTTTTTTTTTTTTTTTGCTGGAGTGATCCATGACTTAAACCCTCTGCTGTGAATTTTGGGTTTCACCCACCTGTGGGTGCCGGGTCCCTCCTTCAAAGAAAGCCCTATCAGGCTCCTCCTACCTCAACACCTTTTGGGTGGCATCTAGCCCCGAACTCCCTGAGAAGGTGATAGGAATTCCTTCCCAGTGTGGCATCTTCAGCTTAGCGGCTTCGGAATTTGGGAGGCTGCTCCCAAATTAGAGGCTGGTGCGCTCAGATGCCACCTCAGGCCAGCGGAGTGTCACCCAAAGCACCAAGGCTTGTAGCAAAGCTGGAAGACGGGAGGCACCCTGGCATCCCCACACAGGCTCTGCAGACGCCAGGGAAGCTGATAGAATAATGGGCCCATTTATTCCCCCAGGGGGAAAATGTCAGAAAACACTGAAATGAGAAAAAAATTGCCTCTTTGTTCTGCAAATGGTCATCATTGTGAGAAAGTTTATACACCCTCTGGGAATTCATATAGCGTCATCAAAAAGAGGCTTTACAAAAGTGAATTCTTATTTACCCACAGTAATTTTACCAAAATAATTTCTTTACTGGAAGAAAGGTGAAGTGGGGTTACCCACACTGACGGATGCTCTGTCGCTGCTGCGCTACCGCGGTAGAAAGACACGTTATAGCAGAAATCTGTTCCCGTTCACAAGTAACTTAAACCCCTGTGAAACGCTGCAGGAGCTCCCTTAGCCATGGGAATGTACTCACGAAGGTAAAGTGGTTCAACGGAGCATTTCCACAGATTTTTTTCTCACCCTTCCCATGAAACAGTGGGTACTGTTATGTTTGTATAGACTGGACTTAACAAATTTAAAATATACTGGCCAGCCATACCCAGGCTGTGGGCAGGCCTGAGGGACAGCACGGAGCAGCCATGTGTTTTTCGGAGCGTTTATCATTTATGGTCTGTATTGTTGTTGCCGTTACAGACCCCACAGAGGTCTGACCTTGCTGTGAACATATTATTCACTGAAGAGATAAGTCTGGCCCCAAAAGCCTTACACTGAGCATCTCAAACAGACACATGCTCTAATGGAAAGCATCTTCCTACTCCTACAAAGAGCAGGTTACTGGTTTATGTAAGAAATCTGCTTTTTTTTTTTTTCTTGACAGATTCATACCTACAGTCTTACAAAAATCATTACATCGAAACGAAGCGAGAAAATAGATGTTATTTCAACCCTCTTGTAGACTTTAATTTTTCTAAGCTTTGAGGCTACATTATAGTCAAGAGTTTTAGAGTCAAACCAAATCCCAACTTCTTACAAAAGAGTTTTTGGGACAACTGAAGCCTGCCAAGTCAGCCTTCTTTAGGAAAAACCCCACCTTGACAAGTCCTCCCCACTCCCCCCAGAAAGGTGCCATGAATTATCACCCTGTTGCACGACGGGCGCTGTGGCAAAGGCTGCCTGGAGGCTACGCTGGACCAGATGGGAGCAGGACTCCCCCCTACACAAAGCCAGGTTCACAATGGGGCCTTAGACATTAACAAAAAGTGACTTATTTTCCATGCTGAAATCAAATGCAAAGGAAAAAAAAACCACCCCAGTCCTGAGTGATTTCACAGCTTAGGAATATTTCACATACTTCTTTCACCGTAATGTGAAGGCCAGATATAACTTTCTGATTAATGGGGGCCATGGAGTGCAATAAATGCAGCTTTAAAGGAAATTCATTTCACAGCGAGCACAATCAGTCTTTCAAAACTCCACCCCCTGTATACACTGGATATTTTTTGCCTGCAAATTTAAGAGAGCCTAAGAGAATTAGGTACCCAGCTCCCATTCAGAGGCAGTGGGGTTTGGAAGGTTGGCTCCTAGGAATGCCTCTGGAAACCTCAGCCACCAGAGATTAGCAGCAGCTCCGCCAGCCGCCCTCCCGGCAGAGTCAACTTGGGCTCTTGCGTGGCTGGCCTCCCAGGCTGCACACAAACCTTTTCCCTCTTGTTTGTTGGCCTTGTTTTACTATGTTTTACTACCAAAAAAAGCTGAGGGGTGAGCTGGGGTCCCAGTAAGCACCCTGTGAATACTACACTTGGCCAAAACTCCACGGGACACCTTCACTGCTGCGGCCAAAGCGAACCAAAATTGGGAAGGGAAGCACTTCTGCTGAGAAGCGAGAGTACCGCTTGTGTTAACAAAAGATGTTTTATTGTCTGGGGATGTAGCTGAGGAGAGATGTCTGGCTGTACGTGAGAGGAAGAAGAGTCTTACAGCATATGGGATGAGAAATGCCAAAAGAGCAGTGGAAACTGCGCACAGAAAATTTTTGCTGAGAGTCACGTGCTCAAAATTGGACAGACAAGCTGCTTGGATGAATTAATCAACACCACAAAATTTACTAAAGGTCCCGTGAGTTTTTCAGGTGGGTCTTGCACACGTGGGGGAAACCAGACCGTAGTGCTGGCCACCAAACACTGCGTGCCCACAGCACTGCCTGCAGCAGGGAGGGATCCCAGCACCTCACGTCTTGGTACGTATTAATGCATTCGTTTGATCTAACTCCTTGGTAAACTAGAAGGTGTTTACAGAAGGGCCAGGCACATTAAAGAAGTCACGACATTGAGCTTTAAATACTGCAATAGGAGCTGTTGGTGGGGTCCCTGCCTGCCTCAGATGAGGCATTTTGCATAAAAAAAGCCTTTGAAACTCCTGTTGCTGTTTTGACCACTAACCCTCTCCGTTCTGCAGCAGCAGAGGTATCTCTAGACACACTGAAATTAAGCAATGAAACCAAGACACTCATTTTGCATTTAGGGCCTCCTCGTAGAAGGGCCATTCCTACTCAGGCACCGTGGCCCCAGCTTACCATAGCAAACTCCTCAAGACTGGGCTCAGGCTGACAATTTTGAGCCTTTGAGCCATTGACGTGTTGGAGAAGCAGCGGCTATTAAGTGAGATTAATTCACTCCATGCTTCCCTCTGACAAACGCGAGTGTTTGAGTAATGTTTAAAAGCAGTAGCGTGTGCCGGAGGTGCTGTGTAGCATCCTGGTACCCCGCATCAGCCGGTGCTGGTCTGTCTTCCTTTGGGCTGGAGACCGGCGATTCTAGTTTGGTTTTTCTATAGTGAATGGGCACTTACTAAAACATGGTTCCACGCTGTATAATTTCTATGGCTTTTATTAATGCAGACAGTATAGGCTCCATAAAGAAGAAAAATTACCAGTGGAAGATAAAACTAAAATACTAGTTGCATTACAATCACATTCTAGTGCTGCAATAAATTGCATGAAGCCAATAAAGCAAAACTAACTGAAGATATTTGACACAAACCAAAAATGAAATGAGAGTCATTATGCAGTCTGCTACAGGGACCTGCCTTGATGTAGTTAAAGCAATAAACTACCTGGGAGTAATCTTTACTTATTTTAAATTGCATATTCCAATTGCAAAGCTGTTTCTGGCATTTCTGCCACACTTACTTTACTCCGCTCCAAAAAAGAATTACATGTCTGGATAAGTCATGTCCTATTAAATGTGCATCATATCTGCAGCACTCATAAGTCACTTGAGTCATAATATTGTTTATTCTAACATTAGTCACTATTTTCTGTCATAAATTAGCTATTCTCTAGAAGAGTGGAAGCGAGATTGAGCCAAGGTTGCAATTATTTCGCACATCCATGTTGGCACACGGAATAGATTAAGTGGCTATCTCCACAGAGGAATTATCATCATCAGGCCACAGGTCAATTATAACAAATGTATTCATGCCATTAGCCCCCAGGTATCTTCAATAATAGGAGTTTGCATTCCTTTCCCTCCCTAATTATTCTCCTCCACAGTGTGGCTGACCCGCACATGTGTCAAAATAAGCAGAAGCGATGCCTTTTGCAATATTCAAGGTTAAACCCTCCCAGCCATCATTTCCTGCCAGCCCCCTTGAATCCTCCCCACCCACGGGATATTTGCATGCAAATCAACGGTGGCACGTCTTTTCCATGCAACCTGTCCCGCTGCTAATTAATTGTCTGTTATTCTGCCTTTTTGTGCAGAGGTAGCAGCCCTCGCCCCCCCTGCCGGGAGAGAGAGAGGGAGGGGGTTCAATTCCGCAGCCTTTCAGTCATCCCACTTTTAATTTGGCTGCATGCGCTGGTGTTGGTATTTCCCTGCCTTTGTGTGGCTTGGAGCACGCCCAGGCTTGGCCCCGCCATCATTCCCGCATCCCGGTTTTGAACCCGCCGGGAGACCCGCAGTTAGTCACCACTGGGCTGCGGGTCGGGGTCCTGGAAACACGCGCCGACGTCGTCGCAGGGAGAAGGGACAATTTTTGGCTGCGTCACATTAAGTCTTGTTTGTATACTAACCCCTTTTAGTTAAAATGCAGTGTTTTGCCCCAAAGGGAGCAGGCCATTATAGCAGTGAATGGTGCTTTATGAGACAGCTTATTCCCTTGGGGAAGAGGCAATCAGTTGCCCCAGCTGAAGGCACATTCATACTTGAATTAAAAACCTTCAATAGCTTGCTTTTTTTTTTTTTTTAAATTGCCTCTCATACAGAGCTAGATGCATTGCTTAAAAAAAAAAAAAAAAGAGAAAAACAGCAGAAAAACAGCCGACTTGCACATCAGTTTGTTCCCTTAATAATCCATGTATTCCCCTGGGAATTCGTGCTCAGGGAAGAGTACAGCACTGCTACACTGAGGCACCTCAGTGAGTTGAGGTGCACCCCAACTGAGGGGGACCAAGAGTGCAGAGCGAAAGGCTGGGCTGCCCCTAACCCATCACCTCCCCCATTCTGCGCTTCGGTGGAAACGCTCTTCTTCAGCGATAACACGATGGAAATTCCCTACTTCCCATGTTGTCTTTGCCTTTCCCTCTTCTGAAGCAGCAGGATGGGTTCGGGAATGCCGTGAGGATGGAGATGTCCTCATCCATGCCCCGGTGGGCCACGGCCACCCGCTGTCCTCCCTGGAGAGAAGTGACTGTGTTGCACGTTGCAACTGGCCAAGCCAAAACGTGCATATAACCAGCGCCAGGAGAGGCAAAGCGGAGAAACGAAAATACTTTTACAGGAGCTGCCTCTGCCCCTGTGCTGCCACGGTGGCTCTGAAAGAGAGAACCGGCCCACTGTTGGGTTAAACGCCGTTTTTGGAGGAGAGCGCAAGGGCTCAGCCTCTTCCGTCATTAAAACTTCCCCCACGCTTACTGCCGGGGGTGTCCGCCTCTGCGTTAGCTCCCGGCCACGCGCCAGCGAGCGGCAGATATTCTGCTTACCTAAGCTCTTGCCTTCAAGGGCTGGACAATTTTCCTTCTGTTTCCTCTATTCCGGGCTAGTTTTTTTGCTCCGTCTTCACCCAGGCTGCCTTGTGACGGGGGCAGGAGGAGGTGGCCGTTGCATGTGCCATTCCCTCCTGCCTTCAGCACAATAGGAAGGACCAAAACTCCACGGAACACCCAGTTCTGGATAGTGACTCAGAACGAGCATCTAAAAGAGACTGTGAATCCAGGGCAAGCCCATATGAACAGATTCCCTGCGCAGTCTCTCCACATCTGGCGATCCACGGCTTCTCACCTCCAGAGACGCAGATAATGCCATCACATTTAACAGCCGTTGACAGATTTTTTTGTCCCACAGTTCAAAATGTAATTGGATAAAGTTTTGTCAATATTTTGTACCCAAGGTGTTGTGCGACAGCCGCTTCAGCTGAGCCCTGCACCAGGTGAAGCAGCATCTCCAGCAGCGGGGCTTTGGACCTGCCTCGGTTGGTGACTCCGTGCCCATGCCTTGGAAAAGGCAGTGGAGTGGAGGGACTGTCCCCTCTGCAACATGCTAAAGAAGACTTTTTTTAGACTTCTTAAAATGAAACAGGTCTCAGGCACCAAAGTAACATGCTGAACCCATGTCCCAGGTCATCACCTGGTACCTTGCCCCCTTCTCCATGGAGTTCCTACTGCCTGCCCCTGCCAGACTCAGCCTTGGTGCTCACTGCCCACTCTTCCTTACCCCCATTATAATTAAAATAAAAAATTTTAAGAGTCTTCTACACCTAGTAAATACCTTCTCTAGTGCCTCATAGAAAGCGATTTAATGTCATTTCTACGCTGTTTTGTTTGGCTTAGAGGCAATTTAGAGCCACCTTTGCTCCCACTGGAGCGAGCAGCAGCACGTGTGCTCGCTTCTCCGTTTCTCTGGAAAGCCCCTGTGCGGAGCTGGGTAAGACACGTCATGAGTTGATGAGGACCAAAAAAAATAGAGAGAGAGATATGAAACCCAAGCAAATTTACTGGGAGAAAAACACCACTTTTCACAGCTACTTTGGCTGCTTCTCGGTGGTTTTGCTGATTTACATGTAATTTCCCTAAAAACACAGGGATACACACGCTTTGCAGGGGCGAGGTGGGGTTCTCGGGATGGAAGGTGCCCTGTTTGCTGTGGTTACACAATAGTTCCCAACTTTCTGAACATGGGATCTCTGTTTAAAGACTGGGGCTTGTTTCACCTGGCCGGCCCCAACCTGTGCAGTGCCAGGCTACGCAGCTTCAGCTGCACTTGGAGTTGTTGGAGGCTAAAACCGTCTCAGCTCCTGGTAAATCAGTGGCTGCTTATTTTATGGAAACATTTGCAAAAATGCATCTATTTTCCCCGCCCGAAGCTGTCTCGTAAAGGTGGACAAGAGCAGCGTGTGCACTGGCCAACCTGCCAGGACAGCCAAAGCCCCTCTCCGCAGCAGCGCGTGGTGGCAACGGCAGCTGCTCCCCTTGGAAGTGAGCGGGGCTGGAGTTCTTACTTGCTGTTTGCAGAGTAAATAAGAGCCAGAAATGTGCAATTCCACTTCAGTGTGGAATTGAGAGGTCTCATCTTGTGACCGAAGCGTTCCTAGTGCCGAGCACAGATGCCCTCCTATTCACCTTTAAAGTCTGCATCCTTTCTGTGCTTCCCACACGTCTTTGCCTTCACCTCCAGGATGTCTGTCTTGCCTTTGAAATATCACTGCTCTCCTACTGTTAAAGTATGTGGAAGGATGAATCTTTTATCTCCCGTTTCTATTAGGGAGGTTGATTCTGGGTTCATTGGTTAGGTTTATGATGTTACAAAAGCATCTGCCTGGTGGGATTTAAAGATGACAACCCTCTGGTGTTATTTCAATGCAGGTAATGGCAAGTAGATCCCCCTGCTTTCTTTACACCCTGTTAGGAGGAAAAGTCTGTCTGGAATAAGGATGTAGAGATAAGAAGAGATTAGAGATTCAAGCTCAAGGTGGCTTGCTCACATGGAGAGCACGGGGAGCAGCACAGCTGAGCCCAGCTCTGCTCCCCGCGAACAGCCCTTCCGCAAGCAGTGCCCCAGAGCGGCCGCGGATGCAGCTCCTGGCTTTTGGGCATGTTCCCCTCTAAGGAAGGATCCATGCAGGCGTCCCAGACTGAGCCCTACCTGCAAATCCCGGCCTGAGCTCCATAGCAACATGAGATGAGCTGTTCCTGCTCCTTGCGGAGGCAGGTCCACCAGAGCCAGGCATGGTTTGGGCTTCAGGCTGCTGTCAGGGGAAGCTGCTTTAAACCATCGCCTAGTCCTTTCTGAAATGGTTCCCACTGGAAAAACATGGGTTTGGATTAAACTGAAATTGCTCAAAGAAAATTGGAGAGATTTCAATGGCGTTTCACGTATTTAAAAAAGCACTTATGACATAATCAATTATTTTTGAAGAATGTTGATGTTATTTCCAATGCACGCTATTGTTTGACAATTTACTTGGTTGTAAATTTTCCACTCTAGCCATGTTGCTTGGCATAACCCGAGACTTTCGCTCACAGTCTGAAGCACCACGCTGACTAATGCTGCGCAGCTCGCTCCTGAACGCCTGCCCATACCTAATAGCTGAGGGCATCTCCCGCTTCATTTTCCTTTGCTTCCTTTCTCAAAGACGAAGGAGAGCTCCAACTTCACACGAAGTTGAAGTCATCTAATTTTATGGATCAAAGTGTCTCCTGTTTTTGTTGTAGCGAAGCAATTTGACACTTTCCATAATACAAACATTCCCAACCCTAATTAGAGGGGCAGCTGTTTTCAATAGCTCCAGAAACCTTTTCCAGATTAGCACAAGAATATGGCCAAAAAGTACAGGACACCAGAGGGTGGGAATATTCCCTCCCAGCAAGGCTCTTCTAGCTGCTCCTGTTCCCCATCTCCCTGCTCCGTACTGACAGAGGAGCTACAAAAAGCCCTTTTTTGTGGTTGCCACAGCCAGCAGCGAGGCCATGGGGGAGCGCTGGTGGAGGCTGATTACCAGTATTTAACTGGTGTGTCCCTTCAGCCTCTGCAGAAGTTGTGTGGGGACCCAGTGCCAGTCTGGGTCTGCGTTGCTGCTCCTACCCTGGAGCTGCCCACTTGGCATCCAGGGGGAAAAGAAACAGATCCAGCGAAAGGAAGGTGAAATTTGCTTCCTTCTTGCTGGGAAGCGCTGGAACCTCTCGGGACATGCCCAAGTGCTCACCCTCAGCTGCGTCCCATGGGGCTGTGTGCCGGGACGGGGTTTTGGGGGCAGAGCCTGAGCTCAGCCGCAGGGCAGGATGGAGCAAGGGAGCACTAAGGGACAACAACAGTTTTGGGAAGACCTCTGGGAGCTGCTGTTGCCAGGAGCTCGGTGGGGGTGTATTCGGGGTTGCGTCCATCTTGCAGAGACTGGGGAGATGAGCAAAGCTCCAGCCTGACCCCACGATACAGGCGAGGACGCTGTATCCGACAGCCGGCCAGAAAAGGGCTGGATCCGCGCCGCAGGCATCAGGGGGCTTGTGCTCGCGCCTGCCTCGACTGAGGCTGCGGTACCAAAAAGCAGTTTATTCATTTTGTCTCCTGAACAAGTATTAAGATGAATATCAAAACATAATTGTCTCAACAATCTTTAGGCTTTTACTTATCAGGCGTTGATGATAAGGCTGTAGAGCGATATGTTCATTTGTCTGCAGATCTCTGTAATCCTATTAAGTATAGAGTGATAACTATTAAACTGTATATATACAGCCCCATGCACACATTTACTGAGGAAAGTATTTAAGACACGCTGTCAATAACATTTACTGCTGCACAGAGAGGGTAAGTTGTACGGACAACTGAAAGAGAACCCGCCTCGATTAGCACCACATCACTCAGCGTCAGAGACCCCTCCTGGCACAACAGCAGGAACATTGCTGGAGCTAAAGCAGGCAAAAAATAAAATTGCCCCTTAATTTTATTCCGAGTTTTCTTCAGAGCAGAGGGAATTTTCCTGGCTCTGTGTTTCATGCCTCGAAGTCCAGAGGACCAGGCTGGGGCAGAGCCGACCTCACCTGGTGCTTAAACCCACCACTGGTGCCTGTGTCAGCGCTGCCCGTGGGCTTTATCTGCCTCCAGCGCCCCTGGACAGACGCCTGGTGAGGTTTTTCCCTTTCCCCAGGCCGTATCTAGATGAGGAAAGCCCATTTGTGAAGAGACCACAGAAATTTTCACCCCCTCAAAAAAGAAAATGTCCTAGCTTTCAACGGCAAAGCAAGAGGAAAGCTCGTGCTTCAACCCAAACCCCAGCAGCTGCTCAGCTCGGCTTTTGCTTTTGCTCTGAAAACTGAACTTTTGCAGTTAGTCCCCAGGTAGAAGAATCTCATGCCGAAGAGCCTGACACTGCTGTGGCATGGTGTGAGGACCGGCAGTGTGAGCCACTGCCCTCAGGGACAGGGACAGGGACACAGACGCTGCCCCTCCATAATTCAATCTTCATGCTGGCTCGCTCCGGGGTCTCTGGGCAATGACCGTGGCGGTGCCGCCGCCAGCGCTGCGGGGCTTTCTGACGTGTGCGGGAGCTGACACGCCACCCACCGCCTGACCTCGCCGTCTGCTGGAAACAACCCCCGGCCAAAGGAGCCGTTCCCACACGGCGTGTCTCTGTCCTGGGAAGTTATGTGGCACCAACCCATCGCTCACCCACGCGTGTGTCCCGTCATCTCCCTCCCCTGCCCTGCCCTCCTGGCGGGGTACGGCCGCACCAATATTCCTGTTTACAGCTGGTTCTCCCCCCTGCCCCTTCTCTGTGTTTATTCTGGAGTACTTTTGCACGCTGCGGATGCACAGCACTCTGGTAACACTTACCGCAGCCCTTCTTCTGTATGTTATCTCCCTAAATTACTGCGGGTTCAGTCTCACAGTAGTTCCAGACACCTTCTAGTTTTAAGTACAGCATTTCAAAACGAAACAATCACAGCCCACAAGGCAGGAACAAGGTCTCAGTTCCTTCATTTCTCCCTCCAAAGCCTTGGCTGCCGCATGCTGAAGGAGCTGGAGAAGCCTCGCAAGGCCACCAAGCCAGCACACCTCCTGCTCACGCAGCATCTCCCTTAATTTCCAGACTTGAATCTTGACTTCAGCTGGGCACTTTTGTCCATGCCTTTCCATTTTTAACTCTCCTCTGCCCCACGTGTGTATAAATACCTGCTAAATTGTGACCCAAGGGTAGCTGGAGCTTGCCAGCGCCTCAGAGCCAGGACCATCGTTGGCAGACGTTGTGGTGCAGGCTGGATTTTGGACACCAGCGAGCTCAGAGCAGCTCCTGGGTTGCGTTAGTGCTCAGCATCACTGGTAAACCTGGTTGCTGCAATACTTTTACTGCCTACCATAAAAAAGCGCCTTCTCTGTGCTGTAACAGGGGGAGGAGGTGCCTGGGCCATATTTCCTTCTTAATTGCAGGCTGAGAGGTACGAAGATACACTGAATGGAAACATAACACGCTGAGATTGGAGTGAATTAGGCTGTCAGGAGGCAGTCGGGAGAGTGTTTGTTTGCCGTTAGGGTGGCAGGCAGAGGAGCAGAAGCTTCTCCCGGCTTCTTGTTAAATGCAGAGCTGAAATGCCAAGGAGTGATGGAGACGTATAAAGAAAATAACCCATAAAGTAGCATCAGAAATATTGATAACTCAGGCAAATCACTCCTATGGACCTTCTTTGGTTACATTATCAGTTCATTCTTCCTTGCAAAGCACCGCTATCACACAAGCATAATAAAACAAGAATATATAAATGGAAGGAATTAAGAGTCATCCTATTGGGACCAATTTAATCTTTGCTTCATTTAAAAGGAGAACATGGCTCCCTTATCTAATGTACATAAAATTGCTCTTTATTCCCCAGGTTTACATATAGATGACAGATCTATATAAATATGGATCTTCTCCTTTTCCCCATTCTGTTGTGAGGAGAGCCACCTTCCACCTCATCTATTCTCTGCTCTAGATGCTTGAAAGAGAGTCTCCCTCCTGCCCTATGTTCTTATCGTGAATGGAGAGGACAAGGATATGGCAGAACCCTTTGGAGGCAAAGAGCTTTGGCAGCTGGTGTTTGAAACAAAAAAGCAGTGAGAGCAGTCACAGGTAGCTCTCGCTCAGAGGCATCTGGTGTTGAAGGGAAGAGGTTAGCTAGCCTGCAGCCTGGGGCTGAAACCCAGCCAAAACATGCCCTCCCAAGAGCGCTCCACTCCCATCCATCTTTGCTAGCTTTCCTTTTAGGGAGTTTCAGAGCGAACCCACGGAAGTTTCCATGCGGTACAAGACAGGCAGGAAACCACAAAGTCTCCTGTGAACTGTCATGCTCGGGCCACTCAGAGCGAAGTGGAAACACAGAGTTTTACTGTGAAGTTACCAAAAGCAAAGACTGGCCCGTGCTGGAATGGGTGTCCTGCTGAGCCACTACGTAGGCAAGACCAGCCCCGAACCTCTCCCCCATCCCAAGATGGGAACCGCCATCCCACGAACACTGGTAGAAGGTTCAGAGCAACCACCAAAAGCCACTTCAGTCTTCACAGGCTCAGGTTTTTAAGTTAAAATTCAAAGTTATCCCCAGAACGCAGACTTTCCCACACCCAAATATATAAACTGAGGTTGAAATGTGGATCTCAGTCAAGAGCAGTCTCCCTGCCAAAATTTTCACTGGTCCCATTATACAGCTGCTGAATAGGACCCCGAGTCACTGCGAGTTCACATCCTTGCCCATATAAAATCACGTCCTTTTCCATAGGACATATTCAGAAATGTGCACATATTTCCTCTTTTCCTCACCTCTGAGCTGGGAAAAAAGATGTATTTGTGAATCATTTCTTTCTAACATGCTGAAAGCATCAGAGGACTCCCTGCTCTTTCAAACCTACTATCATAAGTGCAATTTCAAAGTGTTTCTCTCTCCTAATATCTAGTGGCTTTTTAAAAAGCAACTAACAGCAGTGTTGGAATGGCTAATGCCTAATTAGCTAATGGGTAATGATGCTCCTGTGAATGAGGCTGACATTTCACTCTATAATTATCATGTAGCCTGATATCACGTCCTGCAGCGGGCAGTTGTAGGTGCCTTGGGACAAGGCTGAGGAACAGGCAGGCCCGTAGCCATGCTCCCTCGCTGCCCTCCGAGCCACCAACACCAGCCGGGTGCGACGGCAAAGCCACAGCCGCCGCCGCCACGGCTGACTGGAGCACCACGAAAAGCCGACCACAGCTCCTGCATGTCTGGCTTTCCCCAGACGTGTCCTCATTTTCCACTCCCAAAGTTTATATGTCTGAGCTGCAAAAGAGGAATTTAGTCATTTTACTGGGACCTCCAGCTGCCTGGCAGCCTGCAAGCAGCCTTTGCACTGGTCCACAGGTCCGTGTCTCCGTCCAGAGGGCAGCAGAAGAGCTGAAGAAGCCACCTCCTGTCTTGCTCGGACGTGAAGCCTGGAGGAGCAGCCACTTGCTGTAACCCCCTGAAGCTGAAAGCTCATATGCTGTATTAGCCCTAAAAAAGGCAAGCTCAACTCTCTGAGAAGATTTGTGGTCCAGCAAACTGTTAGGACAGATCTGCTTGTAACACGTATTAGCCCGCAGACCGCGTTGTCTTCTTTTTTCTTTTACTCTGGTAAATAATTAAGAGTAACTCAGTTTTGTTCCTCAGGCCATCCAAGAGGGAACAGCAATCCATAGGCTTCAGAAGGGTTTAATTCCAGCTTGCAAAAGTGCAAAATCACTCTGGAGTCACCGCTTTGCCTTTCCTCAGCCACTGCCGTACCCGCCACGCCAGGACAGCCGCTCCAAAGATGAGCCTTCAGCCTCAGGATCCTCTTCAAAATCTCTATTGCCAACTGCAACGCTTAGAAAAAAAATAGTCACTAGAGGATCTGAAAGAATAAAAACCAACCTACCAGTGGAAAATTTCACCTGGTTTTCTGGAGCTTTAGGGATGCCACCATCCTGTGCTTCCCTAGCACAGGGCAGCTTTTGGGGAGCTGAGCCTGCACCTGTCCAACATGGCATTGGAGGGTGCCTGGGCAGTCTGGTAGGTTTTTCTCCTATAATTCTCCAAATCTATAGTTTTATGCACTGTGGGTTTGGTTTTTCAGACACGCCAAGTGCTCCCAGTTAAAGAAACTTGCTGGAGCTGAGCATTTCCGAGGGCAGAAAAGAGAACTTACAAGGCATGACACTGGAACAGAGGTGCTCGGGCACCGGGAGAACCTGTGTCGGCCCTTCCTTCACCAGTTCCTTGGGACCAGGACAAGACCCACACCCTGCACACCTTTGCTTTTCCTCTTTCTCATTTCTGCAGGTGGGGAGATGTGGGAGCACTGGCAAAGGCTGGCTTGTGTTGGAGGCCAGGGGGTACACCTGAAAACAGGACTTCACACAATACAGCGCTTGATCGGCAGATTAAAATAATAATAGTAGTAAAAAAAAAAAATCACACTATTAATAAGCAGAAGGAGCACATGGAGCCCTGGGAGACACATTAACTGTTTGAAAAGGCAGATATTCCTGTCCCTCCCTCCCCGTGTAATCAACATGTATTTATTTCTCTATTTAGCTCAACACTCGCCCTTTCAGGAGAAGATGAAAGTGTCAAGATGACCCTCGTCTTATCGCGCCCCGCATGAGAGAAAGCTTTGAAGATATAATATGCAGAAACACCGGGCTCTCTGGTGACTTCTCCAGATTTAATTAGCCTGACCTTCCGCGTGGATCCTGCCTCCCCCTCCAGACAGCCCTTCTCCTCCTGCTCTCCAGCCGCAGACGAGCTTCTGGACTCGTCGGCAAAAGAGCAGCTGCTCAAGCCCTCCGTTTAATTCGGAGCTTGGCTCTCCAAGATGAGCTAAAAAAAAAAAAATGCCACCCCAAAGATGGAGCTGCTTTTAGCATTATACACGAGCTGCAACTGCCAAGGAAAGTTTATCTTGGAGCCAATGTGAGCTCTGTTGCTCCAAGTTAAATATTTCCATTTAAAAAGTAGAATGAACTATACTGTGGGACTTCCAATTGCTTCCTGAAATATTAAGAAGGAATATCTTTAAACATTAATATTTTGTTATAGTGCCGAAGTCTTTCTAAGGGAGGGTTATTTTTTAGAGTTGTGTATTTTTCTCTGCATAATTGGAGCCTCTGAAGTGTGCCTATACCCTCCCTTTCCAAAAGTCGCTACAAAACAGTAGCCTTCCTTCCAAAGTAATCAATAAAAATCCTTCATTTTTGTCTCTTCTGTTATTCTTGCTGGTAGGAGGCACATGTAAAGGACATCTGTGTTTAACCCCTTGAGGTAAGCGCACCATTGTGTGCCGCATCCTCAATGAGACCAAAAGCTGAGGGCTGCCAAAAGCCAGAGCCACATCCCGCTGCTTATTTTGGTGCATCCACATCCACCGACACATCTGTTGTGCCGGGATGGGCATGGACGTGCTCCCACTGCCCATCCCAGATGGAGCTTCCAGACAGCGCTGTCCTCGGTGTCCCCTGGCACCGGCTGGAAGAGCGGGGCTGTGCCGGATGGGGCACCACCTGCCTGGGCACCATGTCCCCAGCTCCAGAGCTCCTATCCCGGGAACACAAGAACCTTGGGATGGGGGTAGGACAACTCCTGACCCTCCTGCCCCAAGCTTTGCTCACCACTAGCCTGTCCATCCTCCCTGTTGTCAGGGAAGTGGTGTTTGAACCAGCAGCTCAGGAGAGCAGATTCAGTGCTGCTCTCATGGCAGGGAAGAACAGAAAGAAAAAAAAAAAAGAAAAAGAAAAAAAGAGAGAAAAATGATGTTGCTTCCAGGCCATTTACATGTTCATTTCTCAAGAGAATGTGACACTTTATCCTTTTTCTCAAATTAACTTTTGTGTCACACGTGGAATAAAAAGAGACGATAGACGGGGACTGAAACATGGTGAAATAAAAGACTGCGAGCTTGCATGCGCGGAGCATATGTTTGTGATCTATAGGAGCCGGGGGAGGGACGGGGAGTGGAGCCCTGCTATGTCAACCATTGTTCAGCAGCTTGGTATGTTGGCTTAATCTTACAAGGTCTCCCAGAGGTCCTTTTTTGCAGATTTTTTTCTCACCCCACTTCAGGGCAAACAAAGTGCTTTCCTGAGCAGGCAGACTTGAGCCGCTTAACTGTTCGCATGCTAGTCGGGAGAGACCCCGAGGACACAGGGCATGTCCTCAGCCGGGATGGTCAGCTCGGGAATGCCAAAGCCGAGGGCAGTCCCGGCACACACAGCTGGAGGGACAAGAGCTGGTCCTCACCCACAGGGTCAGCACAGGTTCGCACCAGAGATGCGTGGAAGTGGCTCTGGAAAACGTAGCAGACAGAAACTGAAAAAGGATTACAGAAAAGAGGTGTGTGGGGGTGTTATGATGCATTAAGCACACTGCCATTGTGTGGCCAACATCACAGCTGAGCTCAAGCTCCAGTTTTGCACCACCAGCATCCACGACGCCCTGCCAAGCCCTAGGACCCACCAGTTTTGCTTTCCTTGGCTGACTACCTGCCTTACCATACCTATTTGAAGCACCCCATGGCCATCACCCTTTACCTGGTGGGACACACTGGTCTCAAATCTGCTTCCTAAAGTGCAACTGCAAAATGAACCAAGTCCTGCACGACTGACCTGCAGTTCCAGCATCACTGTGGTGGGCAGCCAAACCCCAGCCCGGCCAGTGGAGGCACAGTCTGCAGTTCCTGATGGTCAGGGAGCAAGTCCTTAACCCAGACAGGCCCTGGCATAATGTGGATATATTTGGTGTTAGGTAGTTGCATAATTTCTGCCTTCCTGACTTTTGTCTCTTTGCTTTGTTTTACCGTTTCAAGTGGTTTACAGCTGGTTTTGTTGTCGCCAGTGTCCCCGCAGTTCTTAGGCATGTGGTGAAGCAGAGGCACCTGCATCCCCAAAGGAGAGGTGGGAGTTGGAGGCGATGCTCCTTGGCATGCTGCTCTTCAAGGCCATTTGTACAAGCATTTTTAGATTTCCCTTTCTCCCAGACATATGAAACTCGCTGGTATATTAAAGACTTAGCTACAAGCTCAGATTGAGAAGGCACTGGAGAGCTGAATGCTCTTTTCTGACTGGTTGCAGGGAGTTTCACCCAGAGATTTTCCTTTAGGGAAGAGCCAAAGACAAAAATCACAACATGAAAGCCTGGACAAGTTGGCATTAACTGTTGCTCCTGCAAAAAAGCCTCCCCTTTCAAGTCCTTTCAGATGCTGAAGAAGGTGACTGGATTTTCTTCAGGCTGTACCAAAATTTGGCCAAATGTCACTAGTGGGCTCCCAGGGGCGCCTCCCGAGAGAGAGGAGCTGTCAGCTCTTCCCTGGCTTCTTACCTGGGCATTGGATGCCATTTATAAGGCAACATTCCCCCTCTGGAGAGGATCCAGGTGTGGGAGCACAGCCCAGCCATCCCTGATAGCACAGCCGTCCTGCTCCAGCTCCGTTAACCCCAGGAACCTCCATCCCGGGAGGAAGGCTCAAGCTAGCTTCACCAGCCCGCTTTGCTCCTGCGTGCCCAGGGGCTGCTCTCCGTGCCGCTGGCTCCCTCGCTTTGCTGGCTCTGCTCCTGGGCTGCTCGGGACCTGCTCTGCCAAAGCAGCAATGCATCCGTTGCACCCATTCCTGCCAGGTGGGCTACCACCCCCTCCCGGGGACGGTGTCTGCACTGAGCTGTGAGCACCGGGAACAGGGGGACACCCAGGCAAATGGACAAAGTCAGTGTTAGCACGGCATGACGCGCTAGCCAGGAAACAGAAGACACATAGTACGGGTAAAACTGACTTCATTCCGATTCAGATTAAACAACCAATGATGTTACACAGGCTTTTTATTAAGAAGGGGCAGGGTCCCAGGCATTTTGGTGCCTCCTCTTCTTCCCTCGCACAACCTCTCTGCAAGGTTTTGGTTTGGGTAAAGGGTTAAATCCTCGTTTCCAACAGACACTTTCACATCTGGGCTTAGGGAAGACCTCAGGTGACACCAGCCCCACAAACTGGTGGTGAGCAGCTCCTGATGCAGCACCAGTGGGGTCAGCAGGAGTCTCTTCATCATCTCCCACAGCCTTGAGCCGTCACAAACAGTTTCACTGCTAAAGGGAACAGAAGTCAAAAATCACTAAACTTTGGGTGTAGGTGAGAAGGAGAATCAGAAATTTGCCTCTAAATTGCTGTTACCTGTAGCTTAAAAATCAAAAAGGGATTTGTTGGGGGCTGAGGAAGAGAGAGAGCAGGACGAGCGATCATTTCCCTGTGAGATTTGGCTCCCAGCTAGCTTATGCTGAGCTCCACAGCTGTGCCGTGGGGAAGTGCAGCCGGCTTCTCTGGGTCACATATGGTTTGGGGTTTTTTGGAGATTTTTTTTTATTAGCTCACATGCTAGTGCCCTCAGAAACCAAAATTCACCATCCTGTCTTCACATTTCCCTTCTGCAGCAGCAGAGAAAAGCTGTTACAGTCCATGCCTCTAGCTTCACTTAAAGCTTCATAAACTCTAATACCCACTTCAGCTACATCATTATTCTCATTTCTGTTCAAGACGGCTCTGAAAAAGCACAAGGTCTGAGACAGCAGAAGCCCATCTGTCTCTCCGGCAACCCCATTCCTTGCTGAATGCGATGCTCTGGTGGCATTGAGGATACCATGTATATAAGTTTTAGGGACCTTTCTGCACATCCAGCCCCAAAACAAGTGAGCTGGACGTGCTATAGCCTGGTGCTGAACAGCCCCAGCGCAGCAAACCTGTGCTGGAGGTGACAGACCTCAAGCTGCTGTTGGTTGACACTCAGGGCAAGACACCCTCAGGCACAACAGGCAGCTGGGAATAATTCTGGCTATCTAGAATTGCAATTAAACCTCAAAGGCCAGAAGTATTTAAGTACTTCGGTTCAGGGCTTTGCGGTTTCTGGGTGCGCAGCTGAAAGGAGCTGAGAAGCGTTGACGTGGTGTAGCCAAGGAGAGAAAGGGATGTCTGGGCTCCTTCAGAGAGATCTGAAGCACCCAGAACATCACTCCGGCAGCGGGATTTATTTCACTTTGAGCATCTAGAGCATATGTAGCTATATCGGAGCTCACCACTGATCACCACTAAGTGCCTGGGGCAGAGTGGGCAGCCCCAGGACACGGTGCCCCTCAGCTAACGTGAACAGATCCTGTTGGACAGAAGGACTCACATCTCACGTTGTCCATTCCTCCCCAGCACTACAGAGGCTGCAGGACAGCCCTGGCAGGCTCCACAGGGTGCTCCACAGGGTCTCATTGCCAGCCTCAGCCCTAGCCTTTGGTCTTCCAGCAAAAAATCAAAGTGAAATATGTTTACCTGCACTGTTCAAACTGAAGAAGTTAGGGGAGAATTTCCATTTTTGAAGAAGAAAATATACCTGCCACATCAATAGCATTTTCTGGTTTGACATTTCAACTCTTTTTTTCTCAAAAGCTTGAAAGAAAGGAGTTCAGAGAAGAAGAAAAGCTCTCCGTTCCAGCTTCCAGCAAAATTCAGACAGATGAACCTTACCTCTCCCACCGGCTGCAGTAAACAGGTCAAGTTGTGTATGTCCTCTCTGGGACAGGGCTTACAGAGGGGAAAACCGGATAGGGACAACAGACAAATCTCCCAGTGACACTGCTTGGGCCAGCCACCCATTTAGGAGAGGACAACAGGACAGGCTGTGTCCCGATGCTGATGATCTGCCCACGCTCGGGACCTGCACTGCCTCAATCACACTGGTCTGGAAAACAGCCCAAATCCTACCCTGAGGAAATCACAGCTCTTCTGGTGAAAAGCAGCCATGAAATATTTTCTCCAGATCAAGTTCAGCTCCTAATCAAAGACAGCTACAAAGGTAAACTCGGAGTTTAAAGCAGACCTTAAATCCACCAAACACTTTTCAGCTGGACGGCGTCGTAAGAGTGGAAAGTGTTAGAGGAGCTGGGGAACAGACAGCCGCGCTGGCTGTGGTTTGTGTCTGCCCCATCCCGACGTGTTCCCATCCCACCCGTATGGGGCAGAGGGCTTTTTGCATCTTCACCTGCTAAAAATATCCAAGGCTGGAAGTTAGAAGAAATTAAATATTTAGCAGTCGCATAAAGGCACCTTGGGATGAAAGTGTTATGGATACAAAGCTGTCATCTCATCCCTTCATCATCATATTTTTTATGTAGCAGACATGTGTCTTGTTGGCAAGGCAACTTCTCTGTTTTAAACCAGCCTCATAAATCTCATTAGGATGCCTTTTTTAAAGCCATCAATGCAAAAAAATGGGAACAAGCACCCACTGGACACTACTCCAGGTCCCTTAGGACTCCCCACATCACAGCTCTCCACAGGAGCTTGTTGGACCCCACCATTGAGACATTTCACGATGCCTCCCGAGATACCTCCAGCAGGATCAGCACGCACACCTTGCTTCACTAGAAAGGCTCCTGCTGATTTTAAACATACATTGGGTCACATCCAGGGTTCCCTTCCCCACTATAAACGCAATAAAACAAACCCATTTGCCAGCTCGTGGCCAGTGAGAGCTCTACACCGGCATCTGGGCTTAACTCCAGTTTGTGTAGCCTGGGTGGACGAACAGGAGATGCGTTTTGCAAAACCACTGAAGTTTAGATCATCTCTTACACGTGCAACAGCAGCTTTTCTGGATGTGCCACCACCAGCAACTCCCTCCGCTGGGAAAGGAGGATGAGCTGATCCCTGGACATCGTGGGGTCAATTAAAACTGAGAGGCTTTGGCTACCTCTAGGCAGAATTAAATCAAAACCAAATGGTTTTCTTGAAGGAGAGCAGGGCTGTGGAAAACACACTTACAGGTAGGATTCTTTTTTAAAAGCACAGTGTTGTATTTCTGGGGAACTTTTAATTCAAACTGATTAAATAATGATCCCCTGTCGCGATGTACACTTTCGAATACCCACTCAAGGAGTAATTCAGCATGCCGGCAGCACGACAGGGTCACTGTGCATCTCACAGGAGCTTGCAGGACTCTGACAAACTCTTATAGTGGCGATTCCTCCCTCCTCAATAGCACAATCAATTTAATTTAGTGGTGGCTTTGCTTTCCCGTATACACTTTCCTTTTTCAAGCACTCCCCCTCCGTGACGTTTGGTGGCATCTGGCCCACAGCTGCTTCTCAGAGGGTCCCATCAGCCTCTGAGGAGCAGAGATATACCTCATTTTCCTGGCAGCAGAGTCCATGGGAGCCACTATCACACTGGTCCGAGTGTTGGGAGGGAGGGATGCAGGGGGGGACGGGACGGATGAAGGGGGAGGCCACGCTACACCCCGCAGGCAGCCCGTTGCTGTCCCGTGTGCGCACGGGTTGTTTTACAGGCTGCCTCCCAAAACAGCACAACCTGCCGAGCCTATTCAGAGCCAAGAATGGCATCTTCACGCCAGGTGCAGGTTTGCTGGAGATCTTGTTAAAGGGAGCTCAGGTCTCTCTCCCTGGTCATGCTTTGATGAAAATGCTCGGGAAATAAGGATTTTGGGGAACAAGGAAGGGGAGCATTCGTTTGAATAGACGCACTCTCTCCATCCCTGGCTCTGTTGGGAGAGGACCTTTCCGCTGGCGAGGGAGGCAGCGTTTCCCACGGGCAAAGGGGACACAGCTCCATGTGGACCCAAGTCTCTGGGTTGGCTCCGCAGGGCGGCTCTGCCAGTGCTCTGCCTCTGTCCTCCCCACCTGGTACACACCAGCCACCAAGGCACAAGGAGGCAGACTGGACATTAAAGGGAGGAAAAAATGCTGCCATACTTCTGTCCCTGCTCTCCATCCTCCCCGAAGCCCTGGGGGGGGCAGAGGGCAGGGATGTGCTCGGTGGCACCCTCAGCACTGAGCCTTCCCACGCCTGTCACTAGTCCTCCCGCAGAGGTGGTCAGCGGGGCTGGAAGGATCATGATTTCTCTGGCCGGGGCAAGCAGTTTTCCCAAGACCCTGATTGATGATGATGCCAAGCTTGATTTTTAAGGTGCATTTACGTATTCGTGCCCAGGGGCATGGGCACACAACGTTCCTTCCCTCACAGCACGTGTCAGGGACATGTGTGTCTGATGCCAGCAGGTTTAGGAGGCACGTGCAGGGCCTGGCTATCAGCAGAGCTCCTGAAAGGAGATTTTTTTGGAGGCCATTTGTCCAGTTAAATTGAGTCCAGCTCCCTCCCAGTCAGCAGCATGCATCCCCCTGCAAAGGGCTTTTTGAAAGTTGTCCTCCCCGAGGTCCCCAGTGCTGCAGGATTTAGCAGGTCCTGGGAGGCCCCGGTCTATTTTGGGGACACCCTCTGGGAGACACCAGGGGTTTCACTGTTTTTTTTCCACCAATTTCACATGTTTGGGAGTAAGGTCAGTTATTTTCTCTGGCTGGCGTGGGCAGGATGTGGCTCTTGAAAGCAGGAGAGCCCGTTCACTCACCCAAGCTCCTGCCGTGTCCCGTGGTAGTGGTACCCCATGGAGCCTTGCACCGTGGTACAAAGATGCTCAAATTGAGATAGTTCTGCACAGGCAGCCCGCAGGATTTGGACAGGCGTCCTGCCAAAAACCCTTTGCATGCCGAATGCCCAGCTCCCTCTCTCCCAGTTTTCCCCCGCTTCAGCCCGGGAGCATCCCTGGCTGCTTTATTTATGCTGTGCAGAAAAATACCTGGCAGCACTCGTCAGCGGATATCCACGTTTCTGTCAATAACCGTGTACCTCTGCCCAATTAGTGCCACACTGCCAGCGTGTAGGAAGGAGGTGGCTCCCACCCACCGGCCCCCACAGCCGCAGAAGGCGGTTCAGCGTGGCCCGTGGCTACGGAACGCATCACACCTTGCCTGCTTCTTCCTGTCTTAGGTTAGCTGAACCCCATGAATATTTCAATAGCCTCTGTCCGCCCAGGATACTATTAATTTTGGAGTCCCTATAATCCAATTCCTTTTCCTCCAAGTGGGTGGTGATTATTAATTTCACAAGCTATGCTTCCATCAGCTCCTTCCTAGTCCCTTGTGGCTAAGGAATATTAATCCACATTCATACTGTCGTTCAGCTGCCCAGGAGACGCTGGTGTGAATGGTATTATTATTAATACCACTGCTTCACACGTGGTTAAAAGCGACTTAAAGGCGCACGGGTGGGTTGCAAAGGTCATTTGCAGAATAGCACCTCCATGCTTATGGCCAGAGTGAAAAATGGCAATGCTAAACCTCTGGTTTTTGTGGAGGTTTCACCAGGACCCTGAGAAGGTCTTCAAGGAGGACATCAACTGCAGCCCTGTTCTCAGCCGTCCTTGGTAGCCAACAAGGAGCAAATACTTTTGTCCTTCTTTTGGGGAAACGGGGGAAAAAAATGAAATCCAAACACGATCGCTCTACTTAAATAAATGAAGTGCCATGATGCTCTGGACCACAATCACTTTTGACACCTCAACCTTATTATCAAATTTGCTTGAAATTAAGCAATTCATTTGAGTTCTGTTGGAAAGGCGGAGAGTGGAGGAAGACAGCTGTTGCGCTTTTTCGCAGAGCAAGAAAGCCTTTCCCTGGCAGCCAGGTTGACGCAGGCAGGCGATACACATTTCAATCAAATAACTCACGGAGGGACTTGACAACACATCAAGGACTTCTTCAACGTGGGGCACTAAATGTCAGAAAGATAAATAGAAAAAAAGAAAGCCAAGAAACGCAGCATTAAATAATAAATAGCCCCAGAGGGCTCCTGTTCACTAACAAGGGTCAGGGCATCCACCGACTGACAAAGAGAGGAGGGGGCAGGGGGTGAGGCGGTGCAAAGGGAACCTCAACAGATCACAGGCTAAATCCACATCGCTGCTGGAAACCAGCGCTCAGACTCCCGGACTGCAGAACACGGGCAGGGCTGCCCTGGGGGCTCTCCCAGAGCAGAGCATCTCCACATCCACAAGGACTCCCTAATCACCCTGTTCCTCTCTCTCAGCCAGCACGTTACCTGGTCTTTCACTCCAAAATAAACACAAGCTCAAGCAGAGCTTTCTAATTTGCACACTGCGGGGACAAGGCCCCTCTTCAAGTCCACGGCATCTGAAACCGGAGCGCGTTTCAGTTTTGTTACTTAGCACTCCTGGCAGCCAAATAGGCTGGAGACTTCACAGATGTAACTACTTTCCCAGTTTTTTCCTCCTAGAAGAATGTAGCATTCCCAAATTGTCAGCACTTCAGCCGGCACAGCCCCAGCAAACACACCGACGCAATTACAAAAGCAGAGGAGGGAAAGATTACTCCCTCCCAGACCTTGCCCCGAAAGGTCGCAGACAAGGAGTCAAATCCCAGACCTGCTGAGTCCCCCTTTGGGTGGCAAACTCTTGGTTTTCCAGATGTCGCGCAGCCTGGGCTGCCAGATGTCCCGAAATCCCAGCCCCGCAGCCCCTGCGAGCACCGAGCGGCTTGGCATCTCGCAGGGACCCAGCTGGGACGCATCAGCCTCGCAGCGCAGACGCAGGCAGCCCCCGGGGCTGGCAGCCCCCCGTTGCTTTTTGTGCAGCAAGTTGTGGAAGACGAGGGATGAAACCTCTGCCTGCACCCGGGCACCTCGCTGAACTTGGGCACGTTAGGGAGGTTTGGTACGACTTGGAGACCACAAGTGGCATAATATGAACAGCAGATGCTGTCTGGCATGCAGGGATTTTTTCACGGGAAGGGAGGAAAGAAGGGAGGAAAGAAAGATTCCAGCCCCTCATTTACCCTCCCAAAGAATAAACAGACAACTCAAGGTACTCACTGTTCTAAGTAGTCTCCTGGTAGACATTCACTGAAAACCATCCCATCTCTCTTTTCCTACCAACACAGCAAACTCAGAGCTTCTGGTCTGTTTTTTCCTCCAGCCCTGCCTGCAGAGCCCAGGCAATCAACAACTAATTAATTACCCCTGCAAGTCTGAAGCCTTTCCTTGATTTCTGTTAAAGGCCCCATCACCTGAGCATGGGAGGTTTCACCACGAGCTGACCCAAGAAGAGCTCTGCAAGATGCTTTAACATGGCACAAAGGTTTAGCACCCACTTTCTGTTGGCATTACCTGCCTTCCAAACAGGAGGAGCTTTGGCTCTGTGGCCTCAAGTCCTAGCCCTTGGGTAACCTGCACCCTGCTTGCACCCTTAGGCTTTTCCAGAGCATCCTAACCCAACCCTAATGCTATGCCAGGGAATGGTCTCATTAACCTAAGTGAGATTTTTGTAGGGGCTCTCAGGAAGATGTGCTTCATTGAAACCACTACAGAGTTTCCAGACCTTCTCCAGAGGTCTGGAGAAGTGCTATGTCCTGGTCTTCCACCTCAAGGGAACATCTGAACTCTGCAGTGCTCATTCATGCTCTGAGCTATGCAAGACACGCTCTTCCCCTATACCATTATCTTGACAAATGGAGCTAATCCAGATGACTATATTGCCGATACTAATGTTTTGCATACAATGCCCTGCTCTAAACGAGCTTAATAACAATTCGTGCACGTTGCAGATTAATGGCAGGTAGAAAAAGGAAAACTATTAATTTTGGTACCTGTGCTGCCACACGGGAATGGGCAGACTCTTCCACCTCAGCCCTACCAGAGCGATGTCCTCCCCTGCATCTGCTGCTGCAGACACGGGCACGTGGCAGGACACGGCAAGACAGGCTGCTGTGTCTCTCGGAGAGTACACTAACCAATTACATGTAGATAAGTACATTGCAAATTCTTTGCAGCTCCAGTAAATCAATTTTTCATACAGCATGAGGAAGAAGTCAATGCACTGACAATAATGTCTCAAACCTTTCAGCGCTTCTCAGCCCTTTTTCCAGCGTGAGCTCGATGCAGCACCTGGCCTGGGGTTCCCCACGGCAGATCCCGTCTCCTTCTCCGGACATTAGGATGGAGCCTGTGAGATGGAGGTCACCTCAGGGCAGCAGGCTCAAGGTTGGCACATCCTGTACACGGCATGTATTTTATAAAAAACAGCGGGGTCAAGTGAGCAGGTAAATTTTATCTCTCCCCTTAAACCAGAATTTTGCTGGTGAGTTCTGTAGAACTGCAGCCGGACACCAGGAACTCCTTTTTTCGGCACGCAAACAATACCTGAGAGAGAGGGAGAGTTTTCAGAAGTGATTTAGAGCCTAAAACTCATTTTTTTAAGGGATACAGGTATTTAGGAATTAAAATCACATTGAGCCTCATTTGCACTTAGGCTCTTGTGTGTCTAAGTAACATCTCAATAACATCTGAAGCTAATTCTCATGCTCACTATGCGATGCAGAGGGCAAATGGAGAAACCCCGGTGTCTGGAAATCCTTCTGGGGAACAAGGGGAATCAAAGCCTTCTATCCATAATCTGGTGACTTCTCATGGAAGATTGTTTGGAGATCCAAGGACTCTCTTAGTCTGTACCTGGAGCTTTGTGAAGGACCTATTTTAACACTGGCTGCATAGACAGGCATGGAGATACTTGCCTTTTTCTTCAAACCTGCATGCGGTGCCTGAGCTGAGCACCCAGCTGCAGGTCTGGTGCATCTCACTGTTTTTACGGGACCTGGCCTGTTTCAGGAGTCTTGAAGGATGGGAGACAACAGTGGAGCCAGTCCTACAAGGAGCCTCTTCTTTCGGTCCAGGAGTGTGCTGAAACTCCCTCTGAAATGACACTGCCATTCATTAGAGAGCGAGAGATTTGAACATGTCTTTAAATGTTGGCTTTAGAGATATTTAAGCAGCTGATCATTACTTGTACATGTAAAAGGCAATAAAAAAGGAAAAATTAAGCCAAGAGTGATGATCTCACTCGCTTTTATTAAGGGAGCCATTAATTCTGGCGTGATGCGGGTTGATAAAGGCCTGCTTTCACATGAGCGCTGCCATGGTCTGAAGCGGTTCCAGAGGAACGCTGGGTTTGGCTCCAGCCTGCGGGATGTGGGGTATTGGGGGAGATCAGGGCTGCACCGCGCTTGGTGCGGCGCATAAGACCCCAACTCCTTCTCTGGTAGGGTCTGCACTCTGAGGAGAGAAGGGGAGCTCAGGGAAATAAACTGGGTTTGTTTAACTTGTTTTGCAAGTGGGGAAGAGATCTGAGGTGTATAGAGGATGTCTGGGTAGAGCTTGAACCCATAGTCCTCTTTCCCCACAAAGTATCACAGAGTTTCTTCGCAAGCCCAAGATAATTCAATTTTACTACTGACTTGCCGTGTGGTCATAGCCCAGTTCCTTAAGACATGGCCCAGTTTCGCTATTACAAAACACAGATTATAGCCCTAGCCCGTCTCACAGCGTTACTCCACGATGGATTGCAGAACATATTTTTTTTTGTTCTCTATGATTAACAACACCAAAACACCCTGACACTACCACAGCAGAAACAGCACGTAGAGAGCAAAATGCAAGAAATAACCCCAGTTGCAAGAACAGACCCTTCTCTGCTCGAGTGCACCCTGGGTTTGGCATCAGAAACCCACTTTCATGGACTTCCAGGTGTTAAGAGGCCGAGTAAACACTGGTTTCCTCTGGCCTGCCTCCCTGTTGCTCTGCATGGAAACGCACTGGTGTAGTCCTGGGGGGCTAAGGGGTACGGTGCCCTGCACCTCCTCCTGCTCTCCTTGCCCGCTGAGCTCAATTAGATGTAGAAACAGTTGGATGTTGTCTCCATGCCTTCCCAGTGCCTGTGGTAGCAGAGGAAAACCAGAATGTTTTATTAAGAGTATTACAGCAATAACACTGACTTGTCGGGATATTTCCTGGCAGTTAACATCTTGCTGGATCGAATACCTTTGGCTTTGCCTGGGGCCCTCAGATCCTCCAGCCATTTAGCTGCCAGGAAAAATACCCTCTATGTTGGCGACTGCAATTTAATTACTGAAGCTTTTCTGAGGCGTAGGATCAGGAGACTTTCATTTTAAGAAACACCTTTTCCCCTTGCCAAGTCATCCCCAAGTGCCTTGCAAAGCGCTGAAGGACGATGAGTGACGTCTGAGTAAGCCAGCCGAGCAAGCGCCAGGTATTGCTCTCCCTCACCCAGCAGGAGATGACAAGATTCCTGAGGAGGAGGACTGTTGTCCTAAAAATTAATGTTTTGCTCTCTAAAATGTACCTTTGGTGCACTAGTCTCCTTCCAGGCAGGGTTTGCTGCATCGGTCTTGTACCTGTTATGGTCTAAGCCAGAAGGATGCCAACCTCATCATAGCTGCGAAGCTGGGTTGAGCCTCAGGGACTGAGGGGAGTTTGGTACCCAAATTTCCATCAGTCCGTGCCCCCCAGGCCCTTTCACAGAAGCAGATAAGCGGGGATGGGAATGTCCCTGAGCGCTCGGACACTGTAGCCGTGCCAGCGGTTAAGCTGGTGCCTGGTGTGGCTGTACCACCCGACGTTGTCCCCGTGCCTTCGCACACCCTGGAGCCGGCAGGTCGCAGGGCTCTTTCCCACCAGGCACACTGCGCCCACCACCCTATTTTGCAGGATGCGGACACACAGTCGAACCCTTGCGTGTCACCTGCCATGCCCTGGAGCCGCCCTGGACACACATTTAATTTGTTAGCCTTGGAGCAACATGCCTCCCTCCAGCCAGCACCCTGCGGGAGCATCTTGGAAGCACCGATTTCTTCTTATGATGCTCCTGTGAAGTCCCGCTCACCCAAAAGGGCAGCTGAGGCAAGGAAAGGCCAAGCGCCTTGTAAGACACTGACAACAAATCCCCGCCTTGTGCTAGTCTCACAAACCTGGTTGCCTTTAATAGCAGCAAAGGAAGAAGTATGATTCTCCAGTGTGCTTGTTCTGCTGTTAGGATTTAAGTTCCTACAGGGGAAAAAGGCATCCAAAGAGTTGCTGGGGGCAAAACTCTTATTAAAAGAGAGTCTGAAGAGTGGGGCTGCAGCTCTGCGTGCCACCTGTGGGCACCGAGGAGCTCACCCTGCTGAAATGGCAAACGCCTGCTCTGCCACGCAGCAGCCTCCAGCTTTCCTCAGTGCCTCACCCGGCTCTGGTGCCTGTAAAGAGAGGGGCACGCACAGCCCCGGCGCACGCGGCAGGAATTACAGAATGTACGGGACCGAAGATTGTCATTTAACAGAGCTGCGCCAATTCATTCATTATTTAATGATTTAATTGATGACCGCAGCGGAAAGCTGATAAAAGCACAGCCCTGGCCTACAAACCACCTTTTGCTGTATTTATTAAGTGCAGTGGCACAACATATATTGAACTGAATATATTTGAATGTAAATTGGGCCTTCTTTAGCGTACAGGTAATTATTGCATTTAATAACTATTGCTGCTATAGGTATCGGATTAACATGAAGTGAGGGAAGTAGGGTATAAACACACGGAGGTGTGAGCAGCTGCCCCTGCTAATGCACGTGAATCCTTTACCCCAGCAGAGGGGAACACAGCAGCTGCGTCACGCTTCCCCACCATTATACCTATCTTTTCCCAGTGCTTCTTCCCAGCACCAGTCACTCGTGTCGCTAAACCACCCCAGGATCACAGCTCAGCCTTTGTGGTCACGCACTCAGGGGGCTGTCCCACCCCAGCCGGCTTTGCAGGTTGAGCTGCAAAAGCTATCAGACAAGTAAGAATGAGGTGGGAACCATAAAACACTTTGCTGATGGCAAATATGTTTTGCATTTGTTTAGGAAAAGAAACAGGGGATGACCTGTTGCTGTTTGCCTTTGTCCTTTGAGAAACCTTTTTGTCCTTTGAGAAAACTCTTGTTGTGAGTGTTTTCCCATGCACTGGTTTTGGTGGTACCGCTGCCCAAGGCTGTCAGCTCAGGGAGGCGGTCACTGCCAAGGGCTTCCAGCTCCATCCTCTTGGTGAGCAAGGAGAGGTCACGGAGGGCAGGGAGGCTGCCGTCAGTCACCTTGCTGAAGCACCCTCCAGCGAAATACTCCGCTGCGCTAACTCCCGGCAGCCACCTCCATTCATCACTCCCCTCGATATCCCAGTATGAGTGATTCCTACGTTTCTACTGCCCAAGCAAACAGCCGTAATTTATCTTTGCCGTAGCCCCATGGAGCTGCAGAGCAGGACATCACCCAACGGAGCGAAGAGGACCAGAGGCACCCAGGGCCCACGCGAGCTCGGTGTAACGCAGGGGGAGCAGAGCAATGCAACGGCTGAAGCTTGCTAGTACCCTGTTTGGCCTTCCTAAAAGAAGGTGTTAAAACACAGGGGAGTTTAAAGGCTTGTAAAACATCCTGTTGTTAAACAGGTGGTGCTGCACCAGCAAAATATTTTGCGAGCATCGATGCTGCTCACAGCTGTGCCCAGAAGAGGGTTATTCTGCTCAGGTTATACCTTTAATGTCTCTTCTAATCAGATTTGATGTTGTGCTGACGCAGGTGCTGACAGCGTCCCTTCCCTCTTCCTTCCCCACCACTGATCCTCCTCCCCTTCCAAAGGCACACAGGTCTCTGCAGCCCTACCGCTGAATAAACTGCAAGGCCAGGGCTCTCGTCCTGCACAAATTGGTGAGGAAATGTATTTATTAGGAAACACTGAGATTGCGTTAGACATACAGATTATGGGTGCAATTTGAATGGCAAATACGTTCTGGCAAGATGCTATTATGTATTTATTTGCACATGGTGTAATAAAGATGACAACGGATGATGTCAGAAGCGGGGACGTTCAGAAAGGATTTCAATTTAGCAGAAGAGCCAGCACCTTGTTAACTTCTGACACCTGAAAGTAGCTCCCAGATGCTGGCAGGCTACCTTGGCCAGCCTGACACACCGCCTTCATGTCTGTCCTCTTAGTACCATGGTCAGAAAGACTTACTAACTGCTTAATGCTTCCGAGCAGAGAGGTGTAAATGTTCGTTTGTACTTCAGAGAGTAAAAAGTAACTGTATTTCAGCTTTCCTCTCTTTCTCCCTGCCTCGAGAGGAAGGTCCCCAGAGCAGAGGTCACGCTGTGACAATGCTACAGCTGGAGGAAACTGCACGTCCTGCAAGTAAAAAGTCCCACAGTTTCAAGAGTTTCAAGACTGCTAGGAAAGTCCTTTTGAGTCTGTGTGAATGGGTGACAATGACTTTTCAATTGCAGACAAGCAGGGATTCTCATCAGCCCAAGATGACAATGCCTGTGGCACCTTCGTGGCCATTTTCACAAGAAATTCTCTGGCAAACACACTCTTAGAGACAAAGACATCTCACAAGTGTGCTGCACACCTCACCAAGTACACTCCCTCTATCCAGTGATGTTCTTATCACTGTGGCCCATGAACGGGCTTTTATCTATCCTGTGTCCAGCTAACATCAGTTTCGAGAGAGCAGTTCATGATGAGATACTGTAGGTCAACATCCACATGTGAAACCCTTGAGTGCCTGCACGTCGTTACTCACTCCACAGTCTCCGTCAGGGAAACCAAGGCATGAAACTTGGCTGTCATTTTTTAAATTACACTCATATGATCTTCTGATCTTTAGTAACACTCAAAGCTAAGGGGATGGAAATCACAGGACTCTGTCTCCTGTCCCCATGTCACCATCTCCAGCTGAGCTGGTGGTGGTGGCTCCTTGCACCAGCTCCCATGGGCAGCACTGCTCCCCACTAAAGCTCGCTGCCAGGCCTGGTGTTGCACCACCTTCTTGTGTTTACATGATTTTCCAGCCTTTGGGCTTGCCTCGCATGGATGCAAAGTCCCTGCTGTTGTTCCAGGGAGATGAAGGCAGCATCTCATCTTCAGTCAGGCTCATTTTCTATATCGGCACATGGGTACACCTTAAATGGGAGAAGATAACACAGCAACCTATTTTACATTTCACTTTTCATCCTCCTAATGAATGAAGGCTAATTATGAATTTCTAATTTCCACTGTTTATACAAAGCACTTTTGCTTTATTTCCTTTTGACTTTCTTCAGAAGCCGTAGGAGTTCACAGCCTCTGGTGCCTTTATGCAACAGGAAACACAATCAAATAAGGAAATTTATGTAAACCTTGGTTTTGCAAGAGGAAGATGTGCTACTGTGTGCGAGTTGGCAATGAACAGGCTCTCATAATGTATTCCTCATTGCTTTCCTCTTCCTTTGCAGACAGTCAATACCCTTGAGAGAAGTTAATTAGATCCGCTTCACTCTGTTTGGTCCTACCACTCTGAGTGCTGAGTACAGGGGAGAGGGAAATCCCTGCAAAGCAAATTGACTCGATTAGAGTGAGAGACCACTGAACAATCGTTTGCATTGTCCGTGGTCACAGAGGACGATCTACTTTAAAAGCAAGCATGAAAATGTTAGAACATTTATTTTAAAATATTTTTGCAAAATCTCAGTTCAGTAACAGGATGCAAGCGGAAACTTAAAAGGAGCTGTTTTCAAAGGCCCCGGTGTACACAATATGTTCATAGAACCATACGCCTGAGTATGTAGTCGTTTGAAACCACTCACCACAGGTATTAGTATTTCTAAGTAACCATTTGCACATCAAACTAATGAAGGTGATCTTATGTACAAAGCAGGCATCTAACGCGTGTGTACGTCTGGCTGTATCGCTGCAGAACTGGCTGAATGGATTGAAAACGTACAATAAAATTGCACCTCATGTAGCTTTTTTTTTTTAAAGCCTACTTAGAAAGCTGACATCTCAGGAATACCCACCTCTGGTTTAGCTTCCCTTCCAACAGGTGGTGATTTTGTCAGCCCACAGTTACAGTATACAGCTACTGTATTTTGGTCAGTCGTCCTTTAGATATGGACTGGCCCGCTATGAGGACAGTGACAAGGACCTACAGAACAGTGTGTGTATCTGAAACTCCCAGTTGACTTTTTTTTTTAACCAGCAAATCTCTCATAAAGTCCCAAATCAGGACCCCATGGGACCTGTGCAAACATGAGTGACCTTATCAAATCCCAACTGGCTGCTGTTGGCCTGGTTACAGCTAAGGCAAACGAACATCAAAATGAAAGAAACTTGTCTCAAATTCTCCAGGAAATTAGGGAAAATAACTTGGAAACTGAGTTCCACCAGCCCTGTTTGGCTGCCTTTACTTCCTGAGATACGCTCTTAAGCAACGCAAGTCCAAAATACTCGATAAAGCAGAAACAGCCATTCTCTATGGGGTCAGATAAAAGCAAGCTTCTTCAAGGGCTTCAGTGTGGCCAGGTCATTTTTGTCTTGGTTTTCTCAGGTAAAAAGACAAATGCACCTGGGCGTGCCGAAGGGAACAGCCGGTAGGTACTAGCGCTCATTAAGCAATGACCTATTGGCAATTTTAAGCAGATTTGACAGAGGGCCGCAAGTCTCAGAGGCACTAAACTCTTACTAGGGCCATGACTTGTTGAGAATTGTTGGCTAAAGCCCAGGCACTGTGTAACTGTCATGTACAAGCTTCCCGGGAAAAGCCACAGGACAAATTCAGCCTCTGGGAGTACAATCCCATTAGAGACAATGACATAAAACATCGTCTGTGAGGCACAAAGTGTTCACTGGTGTTAGGACTAAGTCATCGCATATGAGATACTCTGAGTACTTTACCAAAGTTCAACACTGGGAAGCTTTGTTATGTCTAGTCAACCCTGCCGAAGGGGTAATGGAAATGGCCTTTGAGATGAATGAGAAAGGGTGGATGTTTGCCTGTTATAAAACACCTGGTGAAGACATGGAGCAAGAAGAATTGTGTGTCCACCAGCTAAAGCTGAAGGGAGACCTTTTACTAGGAAACTACACCCCATCTCCTGCCCTGGACCTACCACTTCAGGTAAACACCATGAATTAGCTCTTCGGTGGAGATGAGTTGGACAGCTTAAGAGAAAACAAACCACCTGAAAAATACAATTTCATATATGCGCAATATACATTTTATGGTCTCCCTTAATGTCACTGTTAATCCGTCACATTGGCCTACATCTGCTGCCTCGGGGTCAGCCGTGCCGCACTGCAGCAGTACCAGCACGCTTCCTGCGCCGGCTGCAGCCCTGCTTGCACTCCCCCAGTCTGCACATTTAAGCAGGTCTAAGCTGGGACCGCGTGTTCTCCGGGCACATTTATTAGCTTTGCCTCTGGTTTTGGACAAAACTCATGCTTGTATAATTTATGATTGGGGCAGCAGAAGTGCCTGAGGGAGGTACCAGATACTAACAGTGCTAGAAGCTGTACAGACCCAAGGAGATAGGTCCAGTCCCATTGCGCTTCCAACTGATTCTGCTTGCGGTACCTTCAGTGGCACCTTTTCCTCGCTTTTAAGGCAAGAAATTCTCAGCACCTGCTTTGCCTCTATTTTTCTGTACTTGTTTCCCATCGAGGCTTCATAACAGCAACCGCCACCCCTCTGGGGTCGGATTAGATCCATATTTGTCTGAGCCCTTATCAGCAAAAGTTTCCAAATGCCTCTCGGTGGGCTCCTGTCCCAGCCTGGCTCTACAGGCTTTCCCACTCCTTGAGAGCAAAGACTGAAGATGCTGCTCCCAGAAAGGCAACATGGCCATTAAAGGAGCTGACTGCTTGCTTTTGCTGTTCCTTTCCAGAGCCAGGCACAGGTACTTATTTCAAAAGGATTGCCGAAGGGCAGTCCTTAAAAAAAAACCAACAACCCACTCCAAAACAGAAAGGAAAGGCTGGGTCCTCTGGAACAGACCGGGTGAAGAAGCAGCATCACCCTCAGGCTCAGCTTTGCTTTTATCAAAGCTTTTTGTTGTAGGGGATTATTTTAGTGTTTCTGGGTTTTCTTATTTTATTTTTTTTTTCTAGTAGTAAGCTATCACTTTCTTTTCTCATTGTATGCCTGCAAATCCTGCCTTAGAGAAGCAGTGTTTCTGGGCAGAGGGCAATAAAAAAGAGAAACAATTAGGATTATATTTTCACTTTCCATCTTGGCCTTTTCAAGTTCTGCTCCCTTGTCAGGGCAGACTCCAATTCCCACAGCTGATCTTCTCTGAAAACAGACCCATCCGCTCTCAAGGGCATTTCGCTGTGCCGGAACCATAAATACCAGCTTCAAACTGTGACGGCAACCTCCACACTGGCGAGACACAGGCTGGCATCACACAGGCACAACGAACCATTCCGGAGCCCCACTTTGCAAGCGGAGGTTCACGGACATCGCTTCAGCCATTTCCCGAAGATGCCCTTTCATCTCCAAGGCTGACAACATGTCATCTCTGTTCTTGGCGTGGGGTTTGTCACAAACATCACCTTTAAATTTCCATGTGTCCCCCAGTCCCTGAATTAGCAGGATGCTCTTGTGTTTTGCCCTTTTCAGCACTGCGTGCTTCGATAGGCTCGCTCGCCTCCGCCGCTCCCCCCCAAAGTCCCGCTAACCTCTGGGGAAATGGATGAAACATCTAGCCAATAAAAATAGGAAATACTGAAAAGGTCAAATCACACTATTACAATAAATTACCATAATTCAGAGTGTAAATCATGCATTAAAATGATGATATGTTGCAAGACAGAGATTGGCATTAGACCTAAAAATGGCACAACATTAATGCAGTCTGAGGTCAAAGATCCGACTGGGAAATGGTAAACATTTTAAAACTAGACCCTTATCACTATAATCTTGTGATCTTCTGAGTCTGTCACGTCAGGCATTACTGAATGATGGAACAGCACATTGAGCTATGATTTATTTTCCATACTAAAGACTTCAAAGCCAACAAGTGGGGGTAATTGAAAATAGAGATACAAGCAGCACCGGATAACCTTTAAACGGTTACCTCAAGCCATCAACAGCTTGCTGATTTGAGAGGGTGACATTTGTTCTCTGCAATGTGGCAGCATCTTTTTAAACGCCTCTCTGTCGTGGCTGGGGCAGTGGACATTTAATGCAATAATAATGGCATTCAGAGCGACGTTACTGGGGGGTGACAGGGAAGGTCCTACTGCACAGCGGGCTGGGGCTCACACCATGCTTCTGCCTCAGGTGACTTTGGAGAGATCCACCCCTCAGCAATTGGAGATAAGGATCCTGCCCTTTGTTTTAGGTTTTTAGATAAGGTGTGGTGGTCCTATAATGGCTGGAGCCTCAAATACAGTAAACAATAAGTAGGCAGGGTTGGGAGGGGAAAGAAAGAAAAGCGTGCCAGGAACGAAACAGAAAGGTAAGTTGCTGCCTTCCTGGTGCTGGGAGAGAAGTCTTGCCCACCCCGACTGGCTCATCACCGCATTACAGACAGTCTTCTGGTCTCCCCCAAACATCTCCTGACTGTATGTGCAGTGAAATAAAGACAGGACAAAGCAGGGGTAAGCTCTGAGGGAGCCTCTGTCTCCCCAGGCAGGAGTGTTCAGCACAGCACACCACAAAACCTGACCAAAACATCAGGCTATGCCTGCAGGTCCAACCTTCTCCAACCAGTCATTTTTTCCACAGCTTCCCAAAGCCCCAGATAGTCCTTTAACATGTCTGTGAACACCCAACAGGATGCCCCCAGGGCTCAGCAGTGAAAGTTTGCTCTCTGCAGGGTGGCCTTGACTTGTCCTGGCTCCCGTTCTGGCCTCCAAACCTCAGCTCCAACCCAGCACATCCCCCTTAGCCCCCGCATCAGGGTGCGCTGTGACCAAGGATGTGTTCAGCCCTTCACACTCTTGTTAGCTTCTTGGATGAGCCATTTGCTCGCCTGGTGCTCTAGCAGAGTCCTCCAAGACGTGAGAGAACATCTGACTGAGCTTGTCCTTTATCAAACCTCATGGAGCAACTTTGAGCCTGAAAGTTTGGGATTTTTTCCAAACTGTACGAGCCCCTCTGTCCCAGGGGGACAGGTTCCCCAGTCCTCCTGTCACGGGATGGGGACATCTTGCCACTTTTGAGCGGGCTACATAGGGAGCATCCACTGTGATCCTTCCGTATTTCCCTAACAGTCATGTCTGCAGTCCTTGCTAAGGCAGCTGCTCCTGAGAAGCCATCTCTTACCTGGAGACTGTGCAATGTGGGGACACCCAAGGGGAACATCTGCTCCAAAATGGTCTTTCTCCCTTGTGCCATCCTGCAGATTTCTTTGATAAACCCAAGATATCAGCGGGAAACAGCAGGGACAACTATTCTGCTCCTGCACCACTTACCAAGGGACAGCAACTGCTGGAGGCAAAAAATCTTCTGCCCCTCTCCCGCATTTTCTGGTTGGGAACAGGGGAGTGGGAACAGAGAAAATGGAATGGCTAGTTTTCCGTGGCAGCAGCCAACAAGTATTTTAATCCACAAGTCACCCAGCTGCAGAAACCTCCGGTGCTGAAAGGATTTTCCATCTTTTAAAATTTTCTGTATCCCAGTAAAGCTTTTTCATTTCACACAGATTAAGAGTTAATTCAGGTCAAATAAGGATTAATTAGTCTGTGTAAACCAGCCCCAGACACTGATGCGCTGGAGATCTTTTTTAAATTAGTTGCTGTTACTGTAAGTCTGTATCTTCTGATGGCAAGACCTCTGGTGTATTATAAATTTGCAATCAGGTACCCCACGGGATGTGAGATGAGGGAAAATGTCAGTCTTAACAGTGTTTAAATCCCTCCTGCCGCTGAACTGCAGCCTCTTTCAAATTAGGTCCTGTTGGCAAAATCAGATAAAGAGATGGAAATAAATGATGTGAACAAAGGGCATCAAAGAGTATCATTTAAATTGTTATTGACTGTGGGCACAAAAAAAAAGCACAGCATGAAAACATACTTAATAAGAGGAGATAATAGGACCATAGAGACAGTTTTTTTGATTTGGAGGAAAAACATCAAATAGCTTGTGTATGCTTTTTCACCTAGTTTACAGGTGAGGGGGAGATTAATACAGAATATATTTCACAGACCAGGCCAAATGGATATGCCATATGCACTAAAATCAGAGATTATTTATTCAGACTTTATTGCAGCAGAAGGGACCAAACCTGTTGCTGTTGGAGTGACTTCCAGGATATCTCATGATAATCTAAAAACATTTAACAGAGTTGCCAAAAAATCCAAGTGACGGAATTTTTTTTTTTTTTTTTTTGAGGTAAAGTGCAGAGAAACCTTTCAAACAAAGGCTCATCCAAGATTATGGAGCAATCTCCAAGTCATGGAGAGTAGGGATAAGTAAGAAGACATATATGGCCCATTTGTGGCTCTCAAAGATTTGTCTTGCAGATTTAGGGAGCAAAGAATTTGCTTGGCCACATCTCTGTGTGAGCCGGCTCCACTCGTGGGTTGAAAAGGGGACTGAATTTAGAAAATCCAGGCCTGAGTATTTTTGGTTTTTTGTTTTGTTTTGTTTTGTTTTTTTTTAAGTCTCCTAAGTGATTTAGGACTCTACATTCTGGTTTTGGGAAGAAGTTCTGGGCAGACCGCTGTAGCTGGTTCGTGCTCGCAGCAGACCGGCCACGGTGGCTGCACAGCATACAAAGAGCTCGTCCATGGAGCTGGAAGATGACACCAAACAGCACCGAGCCAGCACCGCTCTCCTTCCGAGGCTGAATGCCACCCAAACGTTGTGTGGGAAGTCGTGGCAGCAGTTTACCATCCCACAGAAAGCACTGAGCACAACGACCAGGGCGTTACGTGACCCCGATTGCCCACGAGCACTGGTGTTTAACCCAGATACCAGTGATGTTGGGGAGAAAACTGGAAGCCCATGTGCCCTGAGGTCACACCAGCCCTTGCCCTCAGCAGAGGCACATAAATGTCTGCTTGGTCATCAGAGCTGCTCTGCTTTTTGGATGGCACTTCCCATCTGCTGTGTGGCACAATGACCGGGCGTACAACCAGAGGTCACCAGCAGGCTTCACACCTTACCCAAACCCCCACAGATCACACAGCTTCAGCAAAGGCAAGGCCATGTCCACCAGCAGAAGAGCTGTCCCACTACATTAGCAGCCCCAGGTCTGCAGACCCAACGCCTTAAAACCTCCAGAGAACCTGGGGTTCAGCTCCTGGGGGTGCCCCCACGGTCAGAGCACCACACTGATCTGACCTGGGCAGGCGCTGATCCAAGCCTTGACCTGTACCAAACCATCACCTTCTCTCTCTCTTCCTTCCCCTTGGTATTTCTAAATGACTTTCTACACTGCTTCTAAGAGAAAAACACTCTCTTCTAGGATAAAAAACCCTATGAAGACACTGCTTCAGGTTTCTCATGTGCAGACTTAATGGCATTTTGGGAAGGCTGGTGGGACTTTTTCTCTCCTTTATTGACAATAATGTCATACAGCCTAGGTAAGGGTTATAAAAGGGACTCGGGTACCTTGGTGGTTGTGCAGATGGAGCATAGATTATGACTGCACTTTCTCTGGGATTCTTCAGCCTTGCTCTGATCCACCAGGAGAGCTCTGTTGTCCTAACAAGGAGCTCCTTCCAGGTCATGTTGTTAAGCAGGGCTAGGTCAGGTATGCACATTTTCGTTTCAGCCAACAGAGTGGAGACAGGGTGGCCCAAGGTTTCCCACAATCCATTTTTCGCTGGGGAAGCCATCACCAAAAGTGGAAAGGCAGCAATTAAAAGAAAAGATCCTTCAGAATAAAGTCCTGCTGGGGAGAATAGCTGACCCACTAGTTTCGCTGTTCATGCACCGCTGAAATCACTCAGTGCTGTCCTGCTGGGGGTACAGCCCCTAGAAGGGACAAGAATAGTCATTCAAGCCAGGAATTTGCAATAATATTTCTCCAGACCTTTCTCCTCTTCCCCAGAGTGGGTAAGGCATTCATTTCCCCAGCTTTTCTGCGGATACTTGCATTTACCTTGGAAATGGGCCCAACCTAGGAAAGAGACCAAGAGACTTTTGTGCTTTGGAGATCTGCTAATCTGGGCACAACGAGACTCCAGATGCAAGTATCTTTGTAACGTGGATGCACGTTCAACCCTGGATGTGACCAAAGGAGCTGGGGCCCGTTTCTTTTGCTAGGAGAGGACTGTGGAAGAAACAGGATTTGAATAGTGCATTTTTAAATGACACGTAAAATGCAAAAAGACCACCATGAGACAGGGGCACTTATCTCCTGAATTGGACTCAGCTTGATCCAGCTCACCCCTGTTGACTCAGTGATATTTTTTCCTCCCTTCATTATGTTTGACAGTATTAATCTGATGCCATAGAGAGCTTGATCAGATGCACGGCTCCCAAAGCGCTGGGAAGCCAGGCTTGCAAGAAAGCTCTCGTCTGAGATGCCACTCAAGCAGCACCTCAGCAACTCGTGGAGGTTTTTCTTCCAGAGGTTGTGGAAAGACGGTACTTTTTTGTTTTACCTACAGAGACAATGGGCAAAACATTAGTCTTTTCAAAGACTAACTTAGATGATGACAAGGGTTTGTGATGTGGTAACTTGTTATTCAGAAAGGCTGCATAAAAGCCTTTTCATCTTGAAAAATAAGGAAGCCAGAGCATCGCTGCTCTGTAGCAGGATGAGACCCACCTGCCAGGCAGAAGCTGTGGATGCCTCTCCCTGAACAGATTGCAGCAGAGAGGAACGCACCGGATCAGAAAAGCTGTTTCCTAAGGTTTTTGTGGAAAAGCACCAGATTTTGCTTCAGGAGAGGCAGGTTCATATTCTGTCTCTGGCCACCAATAGCATGGGCAAGCCTTTTCTCTCTGCCAGGTGGATTAAGTCAGGCATTTTATAGCTAGGTACGCTGAACTACCCAAGTACTGGCGGGGAGGTAGATACATGCATTGGCCATACATTACTAAGTGGTTTGGGGGCCACTTCTCATACAGCAAGTCCTACCACCAAACAGAACTCTCCACAGAGAAGAGCACTGGAGACCACAGCCACATCCCATCTGAATTTAACCCCCTGCAACTCCCAGCCAACCCCTCGCTTTGCAAAATGAAGAAACGCTTCCTTTTCCTGTTGTGTCTACATAGGTGTTAAACTCTTCCCTGTGGGTCTCTGTCCCCGAACACGCGCACAGCTGGTGGCACAGCAGGCTGCCATGAGAACGAGGGCCTCCAGGCAACAGCACAACACAAACAGCAGTAGAGACACACTACACCTGAAATCTGGCAAAGAAAAAAAAGGATGACTTGAAAAGAGAGAGAGGTTAAAAAGGAGATGTGAAGTTGTTTTCTTGCCCTTCAGGGCCGTGTCTACATGAGCCAATTTAATACCTATTACTACAAGTATTAGCGCAGACAAGGCTTAGGTATCTCCATGGAGCCAAATTACATCCCTGAGCTGGCATTTCTTTTTCTATCCTCTAGCTCTAATGACTGAATCATGCACTCATCGAGGGGAATACATCTTTTATGATAGCCCTGGTCTCCTGGAGGTTTTAAAGCCCAAATTCCTGCCGAAATAAACTGTCTGTGGCTCACCGTATAGCAAAGTGACAGGAAATGTTGACTAATCCCTTGCATCAGGGCCATGGCTGATCACGCTGTGGGTGGTAGGGGTGGGGAGGGGACAGAGGTTTCCAGGTGTGGGTCTGAGTGCTGCAAGGGGGAGATGGGGAAGCCACCGGCTGAGCCACTGGTGGGTGTCCAGGTCCCAGGTGTCACAGCACCCGCAGTAAAGAGCAAGGGAGTTTTTAAAGCTGGTCTGGTAGCTGTAATCCCAGCAGTAACCGTATGTAAAGTGACCAACCCACCTCCAGAGCAGCTCTGCTGGGGACACTTGGATGTGCCTTGGTCAC
Organism: Chionis minor; assembly: GCA_013398295.1. Lineage (NCBI taxonomy): Eukaryota > Metazoa > Chordata > Aves > Charadriiformes > Chionidae > Chionis > Chionis minor. The sequence goes on from VZSF01008758.1 coordinate 88,103, forward strand.
ACCAATGCAAGGAGCATTCAGGTGGCCATCTACACCAGCAGGTCAGGTCTGTGACCCACGTTGGGTGAGGGAGCCCAGCCATGGGTCTCCAGTCTTTTCCCAGCTACCCTGTCTGCGAATCGTGGGTCCTGCTGTAGATGGCTCAAATACTTTCTGTGCACAAGGGGCCATCACAGAGTTTGACACTGCCAAAGCACGGGGCAAAGAGCTTAAAGTACTGACTGGGGGCTGTTTGAGAGCACTCAGGAGGAGACATTTGGCTCAGGGTCTGGATGGAATTAAGGCTGTCTGAGCCACGACTGCCCCCATAGCTCACTTCCCAGCAGCTCCCCTGGGAGCTCACCGAAGAGGATTAGCCAAGTCCTCTCCACAGAGGGCAGAGCTGCTGTTTCAAGAGGCTTGTCAGCTCAGAGGTGGCGGGTACAAACCGTCTTGCTGCTATATCGAAATCAGTCTCCTGGAGCCCCATAGGTCATCTCCAGACTTCTAAAAAATGTTTTTAATGACTCATATCATGTCCTTCAGATGAGGTGTTAAACCAGGCTTCCTGGAGGGTATCGAAGTGGAAGTTTAAGGCTGCACAGCACTTTTTCAAAAGCAAAAAGGATGCAGCAGCAATGGAGCAGAGTCAGAGGCGCCATCTCTCTCTCTCCATCAAGCAAGCTAAACTCTGTGCGAGAACTGCCGCTGAACACCATGGGGGGCACGACTCCCTGCTTGGTCCCTGAGCACAGACAGCTAATGCAAAAGGTAAAGCATGTCATATTCATGAGACACTTCCTCAGAAGACATGGTCCTCATCTTACTCACAGGTTGTTTTATCTTCTGTAGCATTGTGCAGGCAGAGGGACATTTGAGAAACACAACAAGTCTCCCTTAGCTGAATGCCGCTATGTTTGGATAAAGGCCATCTGAATAAACCGGAAATTTCCACCGCAGGAGACACGATTTCGTTTCTGAAGAGATATACCCAGTGCTCGCAGATCCAGCATTATTCAAGCACGTAAAATAGACCCCCCAAAGCAAAAGGAAGACTGTGGGTGCCATTCATTCAGCAGGCAGCATTAGCACTTGCCCCTCCTCCACTGCCTGGCAGCATGGAGCCAGAGCAAATAACAGGAATAATACAATGCTGTAAAGCCTGGAAAAAAGCAGACATCTGTTGCCCATCAGATATTACACCTTGGTGACCATGCAGCTCAGTAAGTATGAAAGTGATTACTTATACCTCGACAGCAGGGCTGCAGCACAGCAATGGGAAGCTTTGCACAGCAGACCTGCAAGGAAGACCTATGAACAGCAGGACAAGTCACCAGTTCAGCTGTGAGAACGTGTCCGTGTTGCTCCTATTGTAGCTGCAAGATATTCCTTGCGAAACAGCTGCAGGTTGATGAAGAGCATATGTACCATCTCAGGTAGCTTTGATTTCACCTGGGGGCCATTAATCAGCAGGCATCTGCTGCAGTGCTGAGGGCATCCCAGCCTCCCACCCCCAACTGGAGTTGCACATGATGACACTGGAGATGGTTGTAGCTTCAGCATCAAATCCTGAGCACCAAGACAAACATTATGCTGGCCTGCCTGACTACCTGCTAGTTTTACCTACGGCTCAGCGGCAGAGATAATGTATTCTTTCCTCTTGTTCACCTCATTTGCAGTCTTTAGGCACTATAAGTCCTTTCAGATCACAGCTAGGTAGACTGACATACTGTCCCTTGAAGAATTAAATACAACCCCCCAATCCATCTTCTGCTGAGACAGCAGAAGAGGCTCACAGAAAAGTGGGCAAAACCAGGCATGGAGAAAGCCCAAAGGATGCGAAAGGTTTTAGGACCAACAGTTCATCGACATGAAGCATCTGAGCCAGTGAAAATTGTAGGAGCCAGAAGCTGTTCTCATTTTTGACACAAAAGCAACAACATTTTCACTGGAGCTGGGGTGAGGGATATAAAACCCAATAATTCATGGAATCAGATTATTCAATTTTTGTGTCTTCTTCAGAAGTGGCTTGAGATTGAAAATCTTCAAGGAAAAAAACAACTAGAAACCTGATCCAACAACATCCACATTCTTATGCAAGAAAACCTGGTCTAGTTTAAATAGAGGCCCCAAGGCTGAAAGTCTCATCCCGCTGTCCAAGACCTTCTGAAATCAGTCCTGAATGAGACATAAATAAGACAAATTTCACATCTCATTTCTCTCTCCCCGGTCTCTTCTCAGGAGAAGACAGATGCAAAACAGCCCCTGTAATTTCATCCAGCCAAGCCCTTGCTCTCTTGCAGGCACAACAACAGGGATTTAAATTCTGCTCTGTCCTCCAGAAAGGAGACCTTTGAACAGCATCTTCTGGCAGGTGGCATCACCCCCATGACCAATTCTGCCCTTGCTGAGGCCGGACCAGAAAGGCAGGGCTTGGAGGGGAGTCTCAGGTCTCCAGATCCCTTTTCTCAGGGTCAGCTCCATTAGATCTAGCAGATGAAACCCAGAGAAGACAAGGAGAGATGCGCTACAGAGACACACATGTGGAAATCTGGCGTCTGGTCTGACCCAGTATGAATTATGGGTTGCTGACATGACCCCTGGATCATGCAACATTGATGCTCAAGCATCTATAAAGAAAGGAGATAATGGAGGCTTCCCCCCCCTCTGCCTTGTAGCAAAATTTCTCAATCTTTAGGTTTTATCTCCCCCACATCTTCCTACCCCAAGCTCTGCAAATCTATACCTGCATTTCTCCAGGTCCTCCTCCAGCTAATTGACTATAAAGATTCGAATCATGAACTGCAACTCAAAGCTTTTCACAGGCATTAGGGGAGTATTAAATGGGAAATTCTACAACTAAATTATAGTTTCCCACTGCACATGTTTAAAAAAAAATATATATCTGCTTTTAATTAGAAAGAAAAATAAAAAGTCCCACAGTTGACTACAGGCTCCTTCCTACCTACCACACACGCAGGCTCTGGCTAAATCCTCACTGGGAATAGAGCAACAAACCTCCACAGGAACTGGAGCATTTACATCGGCAGGCTCCGGCAGAGGATCTGGCCCCGCTGGCGCCTGGACAAGCTTGAAAAATCTCTGCAGAAGATCCCCTGTCTCTCCCTTTCCAGGCAGCTCAGGTTCCTGTTGAGCATCTCACACCTCTCTGCCGGGAAGGTGTGATTTATTTGGCAGCTGGGCTTTCCCTCCCGGGGAGCTTCCTAATAGATCTGTGAAAGCAAAGGTTACGTGGAGGCAGCTCCAAGGATGAAGTCACTGGCTTTGCTCTGAGACTGGAGATTTTAGCCAAGCCTGATGGTTTCAATAAAACAAAGCTCGCGAGCTCGCTGTTCGCCCAAACGGGACGAGCTTTCCTGCCGCAGCACCAGGCGAGGATTTGGATGGAGGACGGCAGCCCCTGCACAGCCCCACAGGGTGACAGCGAACTGCCTGGTGGTGACAAGCGAGGTGCCTTCCCTCAGCTGTCTGCAACGGCGTGTCGGGCCTCGATTGCTCCGGGGATTCACGGGGCACAAGGCCAGCAGTAACCCTTCCCGTGGGAACGTGGGTCCCTGCCCCAGAGCATCCCCACGCACAGCAGCACTGCACACCCGTGCTGGGGGTAGCACAGCCTTAGCGGTTCCTGGAGCTACCCCACCTCTGTCTGCATCTGGCTCTCCAGCACCCAGCTGCAGCGTTTGGGCTGGGATACCCAAGTTTTAAGCATGCCATCTTCGGGGAAAAAAAAAAAACAAACCCAAATATTCAGTGTCAGTCAGTCTTACTGATTGCCTGCAGTTGTAGTGGTTCATTGGCAGAGACTGATAAGAGATGGGTGTAGCCACACAAGAGAAGAGTTTTCCTGAAGCAGAAATGCATATATATATAAAATACACTGCTGTTTAATAGATATATGTGTAGAAGCACAGCTGAGAACATCACTGTGCATAAAGCAGTGCAATATGTCGTCTTTTCGACCTTCTCACCAACTCACTGCCTGCTAAATCATTTCCCCTGAGACTTATTCCTAAATCCCAATCCCTTGAACAATTTCCATCTGATCCTATTGGGGATGGAGGAGAAAAAACCCAACATGAGGTGTTCCTCTGTCTCAGGAAAAGATGCATCCGTAGCCAGAACTGCATTGGCTTGAGGGTCTCTCGGGCAAAACTCAGTCCAGGCCTTTTTTCATCTTAATTGAGCATTTGCTTTTAACTTTGGAAGTTTCTGACTTAATGCACTTTGCATTTTTTATATTTGTATATAATTACATGCTGTTATAGTAACTTAAGCCAGATCCAGGTCCCAGTGAAATTAGTATGAATATTTTCAGCAACTTCAGTCAGAAAACAGAATTCCAGGCCTCAGAGAGCTGATTAAATAGTTAAAGAGGCCAATCTTGTAAATTTTTTTGTGAATGAAAGTGGTTGGCTGTGACTCACGAGCATTTGGAAAACCACAGGGCATTTGGGAAATGTTTGCAATTCCCGAAAGCTTCACGCAAGTCATCACGAATTAGCGTTCACCCCAAATTTCATAGTCTGTTATTCATTGCCCCCTAATTTAAAGCAATGTGGAATTAAGAGCAATGCTGTATGAGTGGGGTGACCAGTGGCAGACCGTGTAAAACTGAATTATAAACACCGAGCACTCGCAGAGGACACGTCACGAACCGCCCACTGATAGCAGCTCTCCAGCCAAAGTGTCTGAAGAATAATTACAACCAAAAACCCGAGTCAGAAACAGTTCCTGAACAATTCACAGAGGCCAAAACTGCGCATGAGCTCACTCCACCAGCTGCAGCAAGAGCCAAACCCCCGAGGGCCACGAGTTGCTGCTGTATTTATAAAGCTCAGAGTTACCCCATGCCAGAGCCAGAAGGATGCCCTTCACACCTTCTGGTTTCTCACAGGGTTTCCAGGGAAATAACAACTGCCCCTCATCCTCCTCAGTTTGGAAGGTGAGAAGAAGTTTAACATGGTGTATGTGTGCGGGGGAAGAGGGTATAAGTAGCTACAGGATGTAGGATTGGCTCCCAGCCAGTCAAGAAAATCACTATTTACACGAGCCATGATTTAATTTCATCCTGAGACCTGCAGAACAAAGGAGTCTTTCAAAGAAAAGACACCAAGACCGTGAAAAATGCCAGATCAAATTTTTTCCACCACAGAAATCTCGTTTTTGATCATATTTGGTATGACTGGTCCTTTAGATGACCCCATAACATAGATTATAGGTTTGCATTGTTTTATCCTCCGAGAAGCTTGCCACGCTATCTCAACTGTGCTTCAGCACTCACAGGTATGAGGCCAGAAGTGCACTCCAGGCTTTCAACACCCATCCTTAGAAAACACAGGAATATTTCTCCTGCAACACTCTCATCCCCGAGAGTACTTACTGAGCTCCAGCAGCATTCTGAGGAACGCTTAATGAATAACAAACCTGGGAAACAGCATCGCATTATTTCTGTAGGGCTCTCCGTGCCTCAGTTTTCCCTGGCTGTAAAACACGGCTGGGCTGTGACGCAAACAACAAACGTTCGCAATAATTAATTTGCCTGGAGTGATTGTTCACCCATTAGGCTCAAGACAGACCACAGCCATCACAGCCTGAGGGACATGGGTTAGGGGTGGTTTTGGCAGTGTAGGTTTATGGTTGGACTCAATGATCTTGAAGGTCTCTTCCAACCCAAGTGATTCTGTGATTCTATGAAACTATTCAATATTTGATATACAAACGCAGGTTCCTAGAGGCTCCTCATAGCCTGGGCAGGTCACAGCTCCCCAGCAAGGACACGGCACACCTCAGAGAGCCGAAGGACACCTGCTAATGGAGCTGACAATTTGAAACCCTTTATAAAAAGTGCCGTAGAGGTGCAAACTGAAGGGACGCCTGCCTTCCCCTGTTGCGCTGCCGCAGTGAGAAGCAAACCTGCCCAGAGAGAAACCTGCCCAGGCATCACCTCGGCTCGTTCACGCTATTTTAAGAAAGAATATCAGGCTTCTGGAGGTTGCTGCGTCTCTGCTCCCAGCTCTGAGCTCCTGCAGGTGCCAAGCCAGGCTGCCACGGCCCCTGTTTAAGGGGTCTGCCCCACATCCAGCTGTGCGATTGCGACACAGCTGTCTCCAGGCATTGCTGGTGCCGCTCCATGGGAGGCTTCACTTTGGCACTTTTGGTAAGTGGAGACGAAGACAGGGGAAGGAGAAGTTTAAGTTCCACCAAGTCAAATGAGTGTTGGACAAGTTTAGGGATGAGGTGGGTCCTGCTGGGCTTCACGGAGCAGCCGGCTGAAGTTACCTGGCTTGGGTTATACGCGCAGTCAGAACCTTTAATAAAAGTATTAATAGGGATTTAGTCTTAATTAAATCAAAACAAGCTATTTCAAAGAGGAATAAGGGCATGGTTTCCTCCATAAATTGACCTAATTGGTTTAAATATCACACCCTCAGCTAAATAGGTGCAACATCATTTAGAAAATGCCACAATTTCCACCCAAAAAGCAAGCGCTATTTTTTTTTCTTTTTTTTTTTAGACCTGCTAATGGGGCTGGAGGAAGTAGACAGGCCTCTGGGCACAAAAGCTCTTCTGTTGTGCCCCAAATCTGAAACAGAAGCAGTTTCCATATTCTTTGGTCCTGGGCCTGTGCTGACAACACTAACAAGGGCTGCACAAAAAATTATGGGGGGTAATAAATATTTTGTATGCCACATCCCTCTAGAAAGTGATTCATTGGGACTGAAATATTTTTTGGAACAAATTAAATTATTGATATAATACACATTATTTCCTTGATGTTTAAAATATTCTCTCCAAACTTCTGGAAAAAAACCTCTCGACATCTTTTCTGGCGTTTTTAGTAATTTTTTTTTTTCCAGAGCAGTTGAAGCTGTTCTCTCGGAAAACTTAATGAGTGCATTTTCTTTTTGTAATGACAGTAATTTTTAACAAATCAGACTTTCAGCTCGGGGCTGAAGACAGTGTATCTTGAGGAGTGCTTACCTACCTGTCCCACCAGGGATTTGGCTGAACTCTAAACAAAGCCTGCAACAATAAACTCCTTTTTGACCTCTGGCTTTTGATCTGTTCCTACCTCAGGGTTTGGTGGTAGGAGCTTTTTAGCTCCTGAGAGGTGTGGAAATCCACTCCTGTTAGGTGATATTTCGGTACCAGTAGTTATTGTATTTGTTTCGAAATAGCTGCAACGAGTGGCTGTTCATCTCTCAAGCCCAGCGCTCCCCGGTGCTCACACAGATCTCTTTGAAGTGTTGCCTTCACCACCTACCGCCTCCTTTTCTCTAAACTCTGCAAAGCCCCCAGGAATGGAGCAAAGATTCGTTATTTGTCTACGAGGGAAACCAGGGTTTCACACATCTTACTGTATTGGGGAGACAGAAAAAAAAAAGATCCTCTGGATTTTCCTGGTCTATAAAAAAACCCAACAAAACTTTGTAACCTTTAGAACTAAAATCTAAAGAGGATTTGGGTGAATCCAACCCTTTCTGTGGCCGATGGGGTTTGAGGCACTGTAGGAGCCTGCAGGAGAGCCCGTCCTGCCATCCCACTAGCGACTGCTGGGGTTAGGTTTGGTTCTTAATTACCTGGCACTAATCAGCCTTTGGAGGGGGGTTTATTTTTCATAAGGCACACTGGAGAGCTCGGGCACTTGCCGGTTATGGGCAGCGGGGATGTTGGAGCAGGGAGATGCGTGGTCCTGCCCTTCCAGCCCCCCGGGGCAGGGGGATGCTGCACGCCCTGGGATCTGCCTGCAAGCCCGAACTCATCGGCATCCTGAGAACAAGCTGGAGCTTTTCTCCCTGTCCACATCACTCCACCAAAGGAAAACTTTCGTGGCCATATTATGAACAACTGTGTTGAAACCAGGGTTTCAAGCTAGAAGTCGTCCAGCGTAAACTTCAGGTGCTTCCATGATTTTCACCAGTGCCTGGTTTAAATCTGCTGAGTGGACGTAGGAAAGAGCCGTCGGCTTTCGCAGCCTTGGCCGCAGCAGGAATCCCACCCATTCGGCAACGTTTTAGCCTGGGCTGGGTTTCCAGCCGGTGTGGGTTGGCACTGCTCCGCTGGTTTTAGCAGAGCTGCACTGGTTTGCATCACCGGAGGATCTGACCTCAGGCTGCTGCCTGCATTTACCAGGTGAGTGCATCTCATTTTGGCAAGCAACGGCCACAAGCCCCTTAACAGCCTTTTCTATGCACAGCCTGGTACCGACTGCAGTCATCGGGGGAGATAACGGTATTCATTAGGGCCTGAACCTCACCGTGACACCCTTATGCTGTTAAAGAGCCTGTTCTATATATACACCCAGATAAAAATGTATATTGTAAAGCAATAGGGGAGGCTAATCTCATTACAACCTCTTCAAAATGCAGTGTGAAAGCAATAAAAGAGAGAGACGACAATTCTGGGGATGCTGCTTTCCATGTGGTGAAAGGGCACTGTTGGAGGAGTGCGTTACGGGCAGGACATCAGCCAAACTACCCTCAAATCCCCCCTCTTGGGCTATGCAATGGGCTCCCCGCCACCCTCCATGACACCGACCCCAGAGGAGGACACCATGGGGCTTGTCCTGAGGCAGGAAGGTGAAGAGATAGGCAGGAGTTTGGAAAGACAGAATGAGACCTGGGGAGCCAGAAACAGGGTGTCGTGGTTTCGGCCGGGATGGAGTTGACTTTCTTACTGGCAGCTGGTGTAGCACTGTGTTTGGGTTTGGGATGGGAATGCTGTTGATAGTGCACTCATGTTTTTGGTTGTTGCTGAGCAGCCAAAACCTTTTCTGCTCCTCACACCACCCTGCCAGTGATGGGCTGGGAGGGCACAAAAGGTTGGGAGGACACACAGCCGGGAGAGTTGACCCCAACGGACCAAAGGGATATTCCACACCATCATGGTCAGTATATAAAGGTGGGGCAAGAAGAAGGAAGTGGGAGATGCTTGGAGTTTGTCTTCCCTAGTCACTGTTACGCGTGATGGAGCCCTGCTGTGCTGGGGATGGCTGAGCACCCACCTGCCCATGGGAAGTAGTGAATGAATTCCTTGCTTGGCTTTACTTGTGTGCGCGGCTTTTGCTTTACTTATTAAACTGTCTTTATCTCAACCCAAGAGTTTTCTCACTTTTACTCTTCTTATTCTCTCCCCCCTCCCACGCCGGGGGTGGGTAGAAGTGAGGGAGCAGCTGTGTGGTGCTCAGCTGCTGGCTGGGGTTAAACCACCGCGCAGGGTAAGACAGTTGGCTTCAATGTGGGAGGTCAAGGATACAGGAGCCACCAAACGAGGTGGGGACGGGTTGTTGAGAGGCTGATTTAGAGATGTGGGAATCATGGAAAGCCAGGAGATTCTTATACTCCACAGAAAAAGGACGGATGCAATTATAAGGCTCAAGACCAGCCTGAAGGACAACCACTTGTCTGCAGAAATGGGCTAAGGAGCATAGGGGAGCCATGAGAGTGAAGGTCCCTCAAGCCCTCCCTGGCAGCGCATCATCCAGCTCAGTCCAGGTGCCACGAGCACTAACACTCTGTCCCTGTGTGGGGCACGATGTAAGAAGCAGCTTTCATTTTCCATGAGATCAAATCCCTAAAACTACTGTGAGAACAAGTAAGAAGAGCTAGTGAGTGACCACTAAATTAAGGCTTTTTACTGCTGGAGTGCCCCTGATTCTTTAAGAATTCATGATGTGGTCTGATGCTGTACGTTGATAAATGATCAAACCCCTCTGGCGTCCACAGCCCTTCGTTAGCAATCCCCTGAGGATTACAGGTTCTTGCTATGGGAAATTGAAATGTGGTTTGATCTTTGATCAACACCATCTTATCAGCAGTCACCAAGTCAAGGTGGGGTTTAGCAGCTACCAAAGCAAATCAGCCTTCTAGAAAAAAAAAAAAAAAAANAAAAACATGCAGAACTGTGCTGAGAGAAAGCAGTTTGCAGGACTGTCTTCGTTTCAAATGGAGCAATGAGCCCGTTGCTTTAGTCCAGAGTTACAAGATTGTATTAAAAGACCCACACGTGGGGAAAAAGGTGGTGACACCAGTTTCTGCCATGAACACGGTGCCGGAGGGGCCTCCACTGTGGGTTATAAAGATGAGGTTTCTCCACAGCATTTGCAAAGGAGTTACGTGCCAGGTTGAAAGGCTTTATACATCAAACATTTCTTATCATGTCTTCTACCACCCTCATTCTGATTTTCATCTTCAACTAATATGTAAACATGAGAGTAATCTGTAATATCTGGGCTGAGGTTCAACTTGCTTTAAATCAACTTCCCTCCGGGGAGGTGTGCAGTGCTGCCCTGACGTACAGCAGCCGTGAGACCAGCCCTTGGGTAGGAAAGGTACAAAGCTGGGCTCCCAAATCCTATGGGAATTAACTCACGCACCCTGCTCCCGCTCTCTCATTGATTGTGCTTAATTGCAGAGCTGCGATGTGTTGAGATAGGGCAGATATCAGGCCTGTGTCTGGTATATAGTAGCAAAATGTCTGCGGTGGCGTAGCTATGTGCACCAACACATTTACTTGTCATTACGAAGTGCAGCAGAGCAGATAAAACCATTAGATATTTAAAAATTAGTTAATGCTAGGATGCAATGATTTGGGCATTTGTAATGCTGCTTTAAATTGGATCAATATTTTCCAGTTCATTTTACTGTAGATTTTTAACTCTGCTATTGCACTTGAACTCCATGCTCTGAGCAGCAGGTAAGCCAGCAGAGGTAGGAAAGATTTCTGCTGGGATGTGACTGGTTGTATTTCAGGAAGTGCGTCAGCTCCTGGAGATTCGAGAGGCACCATCTCTTTTATTCAAGAGAGCTTAATTGTCATCCAGGACATCTGGGACGATTTCTCAGGGGCTTGTGTTGACAGAACATTAACTAACACACGAAAAGCTCTGGGATCCCATGACATGATCCATCACTGAGTAAAGACAAGTTGCCTGTATCACATAGGATGAATTCATCAAGGAGCCAAATCATTAGCATAGAAAGGTCATCTACTTGTCTGTCATTATCGTGTGAGGCAGATAGTCTATAATGTGTGCGGGAGCTCCCCACGGAGCAGCAATCAGCCCCTCGCTACACAATTTCATTGTTCTTTTTAAAGCCAGTGAAGAGCTTTCTCATTGAAATCTGTAGCTGTAAACACCTAAAAAGGAAATGTATAAATCTTGGCTAATTCTGTCTGAACGCCCTGGGATAAAAGTTCCTTGCATGAGTATGACTGATCTCCACGAGACACAGACAGACCTAAAGATTTGAAATGGACTCTATATTGCTTTTAGCTAAATAAGATTTCCATTTTAAATAGCAGAAGTCTGCATCTGAAACAAAAACTCTACCCTGTTTTTCTCCGTGGTTATACCAAGAGCTGTGCCATGTCGTTTAGCTCTGTGGCTCTAGACTTCCACCAACAAATGTCAATGCTGCCCATTCTTCTGGCTGTGTCTCCCAGGTCAGGTAAACCTTGCCAAGCAAGCACTAGCTGGACAATTCTTTTCACCTCATCAGCCAACCTGCTGAATCTGCAAATAACATCCAGAAAATGCCCTAACAGCAACGTATTTTCGAACTGGACAAAAAAAAAATCAATCATTTTGCTCTGTCAGTGGTGAGCGTATGGTTTATGTCGTTGCATTGCGAACTTGGATACAATCCCATTTGGCACTTGTAAAATATAAAACCAGCCCAGCTATGAATATTATTTTATTGTGACTCAGGCTTTGCGTGTTTGCAGGTTCTCCGCTCTTTTCCATAGTGCCCGACTTCTAGTGCTGCTCAAAACACGAGCTCCTCACTGCCAACTCCTCCACCATGCACTTGTCCCCAGGGTGGCACCTGGTTTTTGGGCCAGAACACCTCTGCCCTCTCCCACGTTGAGTCCGTAGCTGCCTCTCCGTAGCTAAGAGTAGAAAATCAGGGGTAAATTGTATGAGGACAAATAAGTCTTTTGTGTGTCCTTGAAACGCCGTCTTGGGCAGCGCTTCTTCCCCTGGCACGCCAGTTCACTGCGCATGGGCTGCTCGGGCTCTCATGCGTCGCTCGCCTGAACGATAGAGTGATCACACGATAATAAAGCTGCATATTTCAGCTGGTCTGAGGGTCAGGTTGAAAACTTGACCCTAAACATCAATGACGCATGTCTATAGCGGTAGTATTTCACAGACTTTATGGGAAGACCTTGGAGGCTTTATAGTGCATCTTCTCAGAGGCAAACTGTTCTTCCTGCCTTTGCGATAACCTTGCCAGCAAACAGATCTATAGCACCTCATATTATTTCATTTCAGAGGTTCCCATTCAGAAAAGAGGCACTGAAAATCCATAACAATTGAAATATAGTAGAATTCGAACCAAGGTCATGCAAGCTTGAGAGATGACCTGCCGTGTTCAAAATTAACCTCACCCAGTGCAAGTGCTGCTCGGTTTACAAGTGATGCTCTGAACCACTGAGATTCAGAGCAACAGAAAGAAAAATGTTTGCAAGAAAGGGTGGACTGGTAGATAAAAAGGGCAGAAGAAAGCTGTACGATCATTTCACCGATGCTCATGCGTAAAACAGGCCAGCAAACATCACTCTGGTGGGATCATACGTCTGTCTCTGAGCTCGGTTTACCTTTGAGAAGAGTCAGGACAAAATCCTGAAAAAAAAAAAATTCTTATTGACCTCAGTAGGGCCAAATTTCCAAGGTGCCTTGGGGCAAAACAAAACAAAAAATCCATGTTTATCTATGTTACAAGCGTGACTGTATCCCTGCCCCCTGCCCAGTGAGCAGGGGCTGGTTGGTTGTGTGAGCTCTGTTAATACGCTATCGGCATTTTATGCACAGAAAGGGTGACCTATTGCTTTGCCTGTTAATACATCTTCTGCCTGGGAATATTTCTATAAACCAGCTAAAAAGTTAGCCAGCTCTCTCTGTTCAGAGTTGCACCAGCTGACCTGGGAGCATTATTTTTCAAAGGATTTTGCAAACCTATTGGAGAACAGCTGTGTGATGCGCTTCTATCAGTTTTGTCCTAATTGACATCGACTACAAACAGGCTTAGCCTAAGCCAAAATAATTACTCCTGTGCTGGGGAGGCTCTGCACAAGGCTGGCTGTGTGCAGAGAAACCGGTTCCAGTTTTGCCATGGTCAAGTTCTTGGTTAAAAGACAGAGGTTTTTTGTAAAATGCACAAAAGCAGCATGGAGGGAGGCAGGAGGGACGGTGAGTAATTGGCTAGAGATATCCACATTTAAAGGAAATGAGGGTGATTGGGTTTCTTGGCGTATTAGCCATCTTCAAAAGACAGAGCTAATGCTTCTTGAAAGTTTTCTCAAAATTCAAGTTCATCAAAATGGAAATTTTCTTCAGGAATGTGTCCACTTCAACAAGGCTTGAGGCTGAGAACACGCTGAAACGAAAAGCGCGGCAGCAGCAAACCCTTCCAGCTTGACATCACTGGACCAGACCAGTCGGAGTTGGTTTCGAAATTATTTTTTGGCTTCACAACCAGACCATGCTTTTTTATCACTGAAAGCAACGTGGTCCCCTTGAAAGAGAAGTTCTGATAGACCTAATCCCCTTTCTAATTCACTCTGCCAGGAGAACCTGGAAAGAATCTACCTAGACCCTAAGTCTGTGTTAATATTTTTAATTTCAAATTTTTGGATGCAATTTCTAATTCCGGTGCTGTCTAGACAACCCAATCCCCTTTGCACTGCACCGACCGTCCAGATCGATGCTGATGGTGCTGGGCTTTGCCGAAACCACCATGGATCTGGCTACTTGTGGGGCACTGGCATCCTGGAGGGGGGTCTGTGCCCCGCAGGTCCCTGCCACTGATGCCAACAGCCTCGTGACACCAACAGCAGCAGCCAAGAAGTGTCTGAATGACATCAAATACTGCGTGTCTCAAACAGGACTGGTAAATACGCCAGCGTGCCGGCTTGTATTTTTTTCCCTGTTTCTTCTATATTAACAAAAAGGGAGGGGGGGAAGAAGCTTAAGTAATGGATTTTTTTTCTGCTTCATTTTGCTCCCACCTTCTCTGCCCCCTGTAATCTGATTTTTTACACCTCATTTATGTGTTTTTATTCATCTCATCTTTGTGTTTTCTTTTTTTTCGCACCTTTGGATCAGCTCTCTCCCCATGTCTGGCACCTGTGATTATATCCTTCAGCTTCACAATGCAGACTTGCAGAGCAGCATTTAATAACAGGGAGGATTTGAGTGACTGGAGCTTTGATAATGGTGGTGGGAAAGGCACAATCGCTGCCTTTTCAACAGTATACTTTGCGCAGAAAGCGTTCGACAGTGTCACAATCTGATAAAAAAAAAAATCTCCGATTCCACCCATAATTATACCTTCTCTCCTTTACCTATCCACCTTCTTTTCAAAACTAAGCTATTGTGGGTGACACTAGCCTCTGGGGAGGTGGGGGTGGTGGGACACAAACCTGAAAAGAGACAGGGGTGAGAAAAAACTTCAATTTGCCATAATTTTGCCTCAGCCTCTCTGCTTGCCCACGCTCAGGCGGGTCTTTTTTCAGTTGACACCTTGTTCTTGGCCATGGGCAGCCCAGCTCCATCTGTGATCTGCTGAGGTTTTAGGATGAAAAAATAGCATTCAACTGGTGGCATTGCTGGTAAGCCATTGGAAAAGAAAGCCCCGAAAGATTCCCAGGAAGTTGGAATCCCAGGTGGACTAAGGCATTGCACAGTGTGTGACCATCAGCTGCCCTCAAAGTCTTGGCTGGGAGGAGGAGGAGGGACTGTGGATGTCCAGCTTTTGCTAAAAAAAAGGTAAGTGTATGCCCTGCTGCCTTGGGGCTTCTCGGGATGAAGGATGCAGCTCTGAAAATGCACCCCAACCCCTCCTGAGATGGAGATGGCCATGAGGGGTGAGGGCCATGGCCCTAAACCAGCATATGGCGCTGCCCAGCTTTGGCTGGACTTCAGGTTAGTCCTGTACCTCCACACGAGTTTAAACTCTCCAAAACAGGTTACAAACACGGAATGGACTGTCCAAAGCTCTCCAGAGACATTGGTGCTCACCCCCAGGAACCAGACGTCAAAGTGCATTAGATGCCTCCAGGACCACCAAGCTGGGGCATCCAACTGCTTTTGGAAACGTTTGCGGACACAAGAAGGGGGGGAAGATTGTGACCCCCATCCTCAGTCCTCAGGCACTCCTCGGGACAGCACAACACCAGAAGCTGAGACCCCCCCGCCTTGGCCTTCTGATTTAAACCATCTAGAAATTTCGGGGGGAGCTTGTGTGGACGATGAGGGTTTGAAGTGCCCTCAGCTCTGCTGCGGGCAGCGGCCGGCACCGGAGCCGACCGCTCTGCCTTTCCCTGCTCATTCCCCGCGCTTCCACTTGCTGAATTTCCAGTAAGCCGGAACGTTGCATCCGTCACCGCTGGTGAAGGGCCAGCATCGTGAAACGGGTTTTAAGAAGCATCCTTGGGAAGAGATTCAAGAAACAGCTGGCCTGGCCTGTGTGGACAGGGCATACCTGATTTTAAATGGGTTGGGGAGCAAGGAACCGAGCAAACATCCAGGAAAGTTTTAATGATGGGATTACTGGCATCGACTTCTGGCTCAATAACAGTAATGTTAAAAAAAAAAAAAACAAACCAAAAAAAGCAAGCCGGTGTTTTTTGACGGTCTCAGGGCTGCCTTTTGGCAGGAGGACCTGCCCTCTGGGGTGTGATCGATGCGGCGCTAACGAGCCTGGACGGATGGACGGCGGCGGCTGTCGATAAGGGGAGCTGCTGCAGGCGCGGGGGCTGCTGCCCTTTCCCCGGCCATTTCCCCAGGCAGAGCCGGCGCGGCAAAGCATCGGCAGAGCCAGCGCGGGCGGAACGCCGAACCCGGCATCACCGGCGCCTGCCCGAGGATGGGCAGCTTCCCCCGACTCCCCCACAGTGTCGGGGGGTCACAGCAAACAACAACCCCATCTGACACAGGGGCATTATAAATCTCTTTATAATTAAAATTAAATTAAAATTATAAATGGATGT
This sequence comes from Chionis minor, assembly GCA_013398295.1. Classification (NCBI taxonomy): domain Eukaryota; kingdom Metazoa; phylum Chordata; class Aves; order Charadriiformes; family Chionidae; genus Chionis; species Chionis minor. The sequence continues at coordinate 104,099 of VZSF01008758.1, forward strand.
GATAAAGCTCCGATGGCCATCACTCACTTGTACCCAAGTGTTTCTAACCCACCAGCGCAGCTCGACCCAAGCGGTGCACGACGGGGTTCGGCACCACGTCCATTCCCACAGGATGCAGGGCTTGTGCGCGTTAGGGCACCCGCATGATATTTTCCTCCTTTTTGCTGCCAATCTTACAGCCCTATGGCAAATAACTGCATCCGTGCCTGGGCTGGGGGAACCGCTGGGTTAAAACAACATGCATTTTTCTTCTGTTGCTGCATTCCGTTCGGCTGAATTAGGCCTTTTGCTTTAAATTCAAGTTCATTTTGAAATAATGTGTCAAAAAAAGCGATCCACAGCTACCATTGAAAAGAGAATCCATCTGGCCTACATATATACTTGAGATTTTACTTTTGAAAAGTGACCTTTTTAAAAAATATCAGTTTTAATAATTGTTATAATGTGGTTTAGGACATGCGAATTCTCTTGGGAAAGGAGCAATTTGTCAAAGAAAAAAAAAATCCAAGTTGTGTAACTCTGAAATCTAAAAATTTATGCCAACATCAACATGAGCATTACTTTTAAAAACCCATCGCTCAGTTCAAGTGTTTTCTAGGCACAATGTTTCTAGTTGTTCTTCTTTTATATTTACCTAAATTTAACTTAAAAGAGTAGCTGCTCTCACTGCTGTTCCCTTGCACTCCCCAAACCGAAACACTTCGTTTGTCATTGGATGAGACATTTAAAAGCCGGGCAGACGTGGCCCTGAGGGACATGGGTTAGGGGTGGTTTTGGCATAGGTTTATGGTTGGACTCAATGATCTTGAAGGTCTCTTCCAACCCAAGTGATTCTATGAATCTACGATTTTTGGTAACTCTGTAACTACTTTTTTTCATTTGTCCAGGGCAAAAAAGAAAAAAGGTTTATCCAAACCATTATGTTTTATTTAGCCAGTAAATACAAAAGAAACCTGTATTTTACACAGTTCTAACAGGTACCCTTATTTTACATAACAGAGTGAAAAAGGAAATATTTGCTCTTCAATGGTGACTAGTCTAAATAGTAGAACCAGAGTAATGAAACAAAAATTAAATTATCTTATTTTTCTCTGTATGGGCATCAGCCCACCTCCTGGTGTGGTTGCTTCGGGTATAGCTGTAAATTAGCATTGCAGCTGTGAAAAAGGATGGCAATGTCAAGAAGCCAGCCAGCCACTCGTCATGCAAAGACAAGAACATGAACTGGCTCCATGAAAATCACCATCTTCGTTATACCGTTGTGCTATTCATTTCGGGGGAGTCATCTTTTTACACTTTATTACACAGCACTCTGTCTTTCCCCATTAAAATCAATGGCAGACATAGGAGGCAGCCTGTTTTGTTATGGTCTTCCAGGCAGCTCAGACACTTCTGGGAATCAGGAACAGAAGAATAATGCGTTTCAATAAGCAGCTTATCGACCAAGTAGGAGTTAAGTGAACCTGTGGAGTACTTCTCCAGTTTCTCTCCTCTCACACGATTATTGCACTTTACTTGTGCTTTGCTTTTGTTCCTTTGACAATCAATACTGAGCCACAGCCCAGCGTGAGGGGTGCGGTGGGGCAACAGGACAGCAGGTTTGCTCCCGTCGGACCCACCAGCTCCCTCCACCCTAAAATCTTGGGACACCGGCTGCTGCCCGAGTAACCGTCCCACCAGGGGCGTAACACTCGACCGCTGGTCAGCTTTCTGACCAAACCCAGGCTCACAACCCTGCTCCTCAGAGAGGCACAGGGAAGCGGGAGAGTCCACATCAGCTTCAGGTCAAAGATTTCCCTTGAGAAATGCAGGAGCTATTGCCCAGGTTTCCTCCTAACCCCTTTAGACAATTAAAATAGAGGCACTGCAAAGAAATCCATGGAGAAAAAAAGCAAAGAAGTCAGACACCTTTTTTTTTTTTTTTTTTTCCCCAGGGTTGAAATGGAGGAACCCAGCAAGGAGCAGTCTGGTGAGTCACAATAGAGCCAGAACCAGGACATGACAGATCTTGTGTTTTCTCTTTGTGGATGAACAGATCCCAGTTGGCCAGGATACCTCGTACCAGTCACACACAGCGCCAGATGGACCCTCTCAGGTGGTGGACCCAAGAGCAGATCTTTGCTCCAGCACGCAGAGCTCTGACCTCGATGCCCGGGATCACAGGGCTTCCCACTGACATCCCGAAGCAGAGGAAGGAAATCTTAATGCCATTTGTACCCCAGGGTTACAGGAGAGACCCAGCCTTGGCGCTGAGGCTGAAAGGCTGCGGGACCGTCTGTTAAACACCTCCTGCAGGTAACGGAGGCTGCACCTGCAGGACAGGGAGCTGCTTGACCTCTGCTTGGTACCAGACAAAGCACGTGGCCTTCCTCAGAGGTTTTTTAATTCAATGCAATTATCTGATGCATTTTACAACAGTTATGAACATGGCATTCTCAAAGACAGTCAGCGTCCACAGATTACAAGCTGTACCCTGCAGCTCCTCCGTGTTTTGCAAAATAGCATTAAAAGTATTACTTAAGCTCAAGCCAGGGACGATTTTCATTGACCAAGATAGCTAGAGGTGAAATCACATCGTGGGTTTCTCCTGCGCGCAAAAGCTGCTCCTGTGCATGTGTTGTGCAAAACATCTGCTGCACAGGGCACCTGCTGCGGTGCAGGAACAGGACGTGTGGGAAGATTTTAATTACTCACCATGGCAACCTACATTAATAGCTATAATCCCCCATAATAAGCTGGATCGGTCCTTCTCCCACATCCATAAAAATACCTCCAGGAAGGACATTCGTGCTGCAGACGTGCTCTTGGGTGCCCGACGCCGAGCTGCAGAGCCTCAGCATGAGGCCCCATGCAAAGTGAACCTGCCCCATCCATGACAGCTCTTTGGTCCAAACGTCCTGGCCAGATCCAGGGGGATCCCACCATGTCCGTCCCCAAACCCACAGCACTTCCCATACTCTCACACCTCCACCAGCTGAAACAAGCTCATCTTGTTGTACGGTGAACAACCTAGCAGTTGTTTCAGGACAGTTTATCCTGAACTCATTGATCTTACCCTGCACATCTGAAGTTTGGACTAATTTGAAGCTAAGCTTCTGCCATCGGTGTCAGGGTGTGGCCCTCCAAGAACTGTTGGAGATGAAATACTGTGTCCCTCCTGCGAGCAGACACCTCTGAGCCACACGTCTGCATCTCGCACTCTTTCTGTTCCTGGCAGCTCTGCACAGGGTGACTTGCGAGAACCCTGCGTGATGCGTCAGCAGAGAAGCCATCAACCACCCCACTTTCCTGCGAGGAATTACAGACCTGGGGAAGCCTCAAAACAAAATGGAAAACCCCCAAAGGAAAACAGACAATAAGTTGCCAAACTGCCCGAATGACCCTGCAGAGATGGATGAGGAAGGTTCTGCCAAATTCAGTATAAAGCTGCTAAAAACTACAAACAAGCAAACAAAAAAAAAAACCCACAGAGGGGAAATAGGGGTGCATTGTGCAATCAGAGCTTTTATGCTTTTACTTCTCCTTCATCTTTCTCGGTCCGTAAAGGTGACCTGGACTCTGCCCACTGCCAGAACCACCACAGCCACTTTTGGCTCTGGAGTTGCACTTCCATGGCACAAAACACACCAAAATTTCTCCCAGATCTCATGAGGCTCCTTGGGAGCAGGCTGCAGGGTCATGAGCACTGCGGCACCTCCTGCCAGGTCACCATGACACCACACCATTATTTGGCCAAGGTCAACAGCCACAGCAGTTCGAGTTTCCCATGTCTCTAGTGCCAACATTTCGTATCTGTGTACTTGAGCCCATTCTGGTGTCTTTTCATGAAGTTACAGAGGGCTGCGGAGCTGGAGGGACTCTGGAAATGAGTGAAGCGTCAACGCAAGATGAGCCAAGGTCCTCCTGACCCTTATTTAAGATGGACTTTTTCACCTTTTCCATTGGAGCAGTGTCTGCACTTCATCTCCCATCCTGAACTGTCATTTGTATTTGGGAGAATCCCATGAGAAGACAATGACAGCAACATGTACGAAGGACAACGCCACCTGCAGAGCTCAGCATCTCCCACAGACCCTACCACAGAGGTGAAAACTCCCTTGTTTTGTTATTCACTCCCATGTGAATACGCAAGTTCTACTTACTGCTTCTCCAGCACGTGACCGAACCCCTTCCTCTGCAGAAGCGCTGGCAGAGGGTGACATCAATTATATCGGAGGCAGACGTCTGATAAATAAACAACCTTGGAAAAATTAGGTGGCATTTCAAATGCAGCCTCCTTTGCCTGACCTTGCAAGATCCTGGGGAAGTGCATGGCTCACGGCAGCATGGCACGGGGCTTTGGTGCCTTGGGAAGGACTGAGGAGGGGACCAGTGCCTGCTGCCATGCTTTCCCCTGCTCATGCCAAGTAATTTCTCATGCTTGTCTCAGGTTCAGCTTCTTTTGCTTTGGTATGGGTTTTTTTTTGACCCAAGTGAGAAATCCACCAACTCCAACAAAGCAAAAGGGCCTTTGGCCGGGTAAAGATCTGGTTCTTAGTGCCTTCGCAAAAACACTGCCCAAGGCTAGTGCTTTTTATGTGAAGATTTTAATTAATCGTGCACAGTACAATCCTGTGAGATGGGCTAATATACTTATTTTATGACAGAGAAGATAGAAACACAGAGACTCAAGTAAACTATTTAACAACGTGCCTTTGGAGACGCGATGTGTGCTACAGGTCCAGAGCTTAAGGACCGTCAATACTGAGAGAAAGCAAAATTGACCTAACCCAGATTCATAAAAAAGAGTTGATATAATCCCCCTCTGGCATTTTTTAACCAGACCATGAGCTCATTTCACAGGAGCCTGACCATTCGAAACCTGGATGTTAGAACAACCCCCAAGTGCTGGTGATGTCCAGGAGATGACGGCAACAATAGCCTCCTTCCAAAAAAAAAAGCTCTTTTCAGCAGCATAAGTGGGAGCCAAGTGCTTTTGAAAAGGTTGCTTAAAATTTGGGTATTGCCTGTAAGGACCATTCAGAAAGAAGAGGTAGGCAGGAATGATGCCAGCATAGAAAGGGCTGTTCCTGCCGTGAGAAAAAGCCTTTGCCCAACAGACAGTCTTCGAAGCTTTCCCTTTCCCCACGTAACACTCCTTCCCCATGATCCTTTCACGGGGATACGCAAGACATCCGTCTCCTGCTCTCGGGATGCACGTGTGCCCAGCTCGGCCGGCCCACGCTGCACGTCCAGGTTCAGGTCAACCAAACTTGAAGGTGGCCAACATAAAAAGCTAGAGGATGCCGAACTCCGTATAAACCAAATAAGAGCAATCCTGAACTGCTGCCAGGTATTAGGCTCAGCTAGCTCTCTTGCAGGGAGGAGAGGAGGGGAAAAAAAAAAAAAGAAGAAAAAAAAGAAAAGAACAATGTTGCATTGTTTACAGATTACTTACTCTTCTTTTTTTTTTTTTCCCCCAAATGAAGGTTTAAATGGAGCCCTGAAACTTGATAATGGACACTTTAGCAGAGGGCAGCCACATGGAACCAAACCTTAAAAACCATGAAAGACCTGGTTTATGAGAGAGAGCACTAAAAAAAGAGTCAGTGGAAAAAACCAGCAGCATCTGTCTGTTAGCAGCAGACTGTCATCTTGCCTTTGACCCTATTTTATACTCATGCATTTCTGTGGGTTTTCATCTGGAGTTACTGGTATAACTGGAACAAAACCCCAGGACTTCATTTGCGGAAGAGAAACATGCTTGGACGCTGCTGAGCACCAGCCCCAGCAGAAAAAGTGGTTTTATTGTGGGCCAAGGATTTTTTACCCCCTTTCACAGGCATTTGAGCCAGATTCCAGCAGGTAGAGGTTGCCCAGGCAAGGACTGAACACCAGGGATGTGTAAAGGGCTATGAAGATGCTCAGGGGGCTGGAACATCTTTCTTGTGAGGAAAGGCTGAGGGAGTTGGGTCTCTTTAGCCTGGAGAAGAGCAGACTGAGGGGGGATCTCATCAATGCTGGTCAATACTGCAAGGGAGGGTGCCAGGAGGAGGGGGCCAGTCTGTTTCCAGAGGTGTCCAGTGATGGGACAAGAGGGAACAGGCACAAACTTGACCATAGGAAGTTCCATCTGGACACGAGGAGGAACTTCTTTCCTTTGAGGGTGGCAGAGCCCTGGCACAGGCTGCCCAGAGAGGTGGTGGAGTCTCCCACTCTGGAGACATTCCCAACCCTCCTGGATGCCATCCTGTGCCACCTGCTCTGGGTGACCCTGCTCTGGCAGGGGGTTGGACCAGATGATCTCCTGAGGTCCCTTCCAACCCTGGGAATTCTGTGATTCTGTGAAAAACCCTCCAACAGAGTTTTGCTGATTTTAGATCGGATCACACAAGACTGGGGAATGACACGTTGAGCTTCAGCTCACTGCAAATTAGAAGACCTACGTTATAAACCTCTGAAAAATGGAGTTTACGAGGGAAATGGCAACTGCTCATTAGCTGCGGCTGAGCCACGGAGCTGCTCTAACTCTCAGAGCAACTTCTTTACAACTTGGCAGATCGCTTCAGGGGTAGGCAGGGGTGTGCGTGTGCGTTTTAGCACAAACCAGATGCAATCTTAATTATTTTGGTTTGACTCACGTTATGAATCTTATGATTCTACGGGTATCTGGCAACTGAAATAAATACCCCAGAGAAGAGTTACAGGTATTTTGCCAGACCTGTAAACCAAGCCCGAGAAAGAACCAGCTCCCATTTCTCATTTCAGACACCTGACAGCGCTGCCTCGGGTCCACGCTCTGCAAAATTTAGCTCAGTTAGATCCCAAGGTGGTGATAAGCCGAGCTCCTCTGTCATTTCAGGGGACAGTTACACACTTAGGTGTCATTTAAAGCCAAAGAAACTCAGAAACTCCAGGCATGGCAAGCAGCAGCAAGGCCCTTCTTTCATTTCAACAGATAATTTTTCTTTCTCCCTCTTTTTCTATTTTCTTGCAGAAGGAGCAATGCAGCTGCTGAGCAAGCGCCGAAAAAGAGTAAGAGCAGTCTCTCTTTAAGGCAACTGCCTGGTTCAATGTAGGTTGATTTAATGATAAGACACTGTTTGAAGTTAATTGTAACTGCAGGGAACAAAAAGAAAGCTGGAAACTCGCGGTCAGGCGAGGAGCTGAAAAAGACACAGGGTCAAACTGTGATACAGCTGCAGGGAACACGTATCGTGATACAGCTCCTGGAAAGGCTGCAGAGCCATAGTCAAAATTAGTCTACATCCTCTTAACTATGAGGCAGAGCACAGCTGGAGGAATCTGGCCATTTTAAGTCTCAAAATACAGAAAGTGGACGCGTCCTGCTGCGCTGGTGACGATGCCGAATGGGCTCGGCACATGCTGGTCCTGAATCCCTTCCCTGCCTCACTGTTCCGCTGCTGTCACAATGCTGGTGGGTGTTTGGGAGCGCTCAGGACCCTACAGAGGAGGGAAGAAAGGGGGTTTTGGGGTGGGTTTTTTTTTTGTGTGCATGTTTTTGGAATAATGACATTATTAATTTTTAAAGCCGAAAGAAACTCCTAGGAAAAGACACTGTCTTCTGGTTCTTTCTTAAAGTTATGCCACTGTGCAGAGTAATGAGAATTGAACAGTTTCGTGGGTAGGGGCAAAAAAAGTTTCTACCTTTATCAATACTCCACATGCTGGACACCCCAAAAAGGATACTCCAAAATTAAATATAATGAAAGACATTTTTCACTGAAACCGAGAAAAAGGCAGACTGCCTTCTGTAGCGCCCAGCCTCGCAGGTGACAGGAGGTGGGAACCACAGCACAAAAAAGGAGTTTCTCCATGGGTTTCACAGGAGAGAGTGCAGCCCCGGGCTCATGCACTTGGAGGAATTCAGCATTTGCGTCCTGCTCTCTCCGTCTGGGACACGCATCCCAGCTGGGAAGGGCTGTGCCGAGCCCGGCAATGCCCAGGGCTGCCCTGCATCCGTCCCCACGCCTCTTGGCAGTGCAGCCCACACGGAATTCACAGGGGTGTCCAGCCCTGCCCAAGGGGCACATTCAGGCTCGCGGCTTGGAAAAAAACTAAAAACTCCCTAGTGGGAAGGGAGAAAAGAAAATTCGGAAGGCTCATCATGCTTCCCCTTACTCCAGCATTAGCATTTAAGGCACGAAGTTGACAGGCGTCTCGAGGAACATCAGAAAACAGTGACTGCAAGAAGCACGGCTAGCAAGTGCCAAATCGGTGCACCCAGGCAGGGGGTTGTTCTGCAGCCACGCGGTCCCTAACACGACCAGCCCCCCCGGGGGCTCCCGGGGGCTCCCACTCTCCGGGGACACCCACCAGGCAACGCTCCCCGAAAGCGCTCACAGACATTAACAGGATCAGGTCCTCTAAGCCATTAACGAACCAACACCCTGTAAATCAAGCATTTAGATTTCTTTTAAAGTGTTCCTAATAGCAGTAAATTTTAATAGCCTTTCCCCCCCCCCCCCCTCCCCGCCTCATGCCACTACACATCCCCTAAATAAGACTGGAACCGAAGGACCTGGCAGCTCCAGCCGGTATGGCCACTGCTCACCACAGGATCCTCTGAATTATAATAATATTCCAAGCAATAAATCACAGTGTTTTCTCTACTGGAAAGTGGAAGGTGTGGGGAGGGGGAGAGAAGGAGGGAAAGAGAGAAAAAAAAATAAAAAAAAAAAGAAAAAAAGAGAAGCTTATCTAAATCTATTTACACGGAATGATTATTCAATTAATTTTTTCATTACACTTGCCAAAAAGAATTGCCCGTGTCTTTAATGCTGTGTGTGAGATTTCATTAATAATTAATAGCAGCAGCTCTTTCTCCTCTGTTTAGCAGGCGGGAGCTTTTGTCTTTGGAGGTCACACCCCAACACGTGCCCCAGGGACAGAGCCCCGCTCAGCTGAAGGCACGGGGACTTCACGGCCACCGAGGTGTGTGTGGGGACAAAGTCTCGTGCCCTGAGCTGCTGTCAGTGGGGGTTCACTGGCTTCACCTTCAGCGGAGCGGTGTTTGCCGCTGCCAATGCCGTGTGAGCGAACAGGCACAGGGCTGCAGGAACGAGCAGGTCCCTGTCCCCACCAGCCCCATCTCCCTGCCTGGCATCTGTCCCTCCACTCCTCATGCCCACCTTCGAGAGCCCAATCCTGTCCCCTCCAGCTTCTTCACCTCACATCTCTCCCACCAACCCTGAGCCCCCTTTTTCTCCTTTCTACCAAGCCACCCATTCCCATCACACCACTCGGTCCCGGGTGCCACCAGCGCCACCTCCTCGGCTGCCTGCACCTATGTGCTCGTGGCCCTGCCCTGTCTGCAGCAACTGGGGTGAAGACCCTCCTTGTGTTGAAGCGACCTGGCTGGGAGAATTAAGCCATTGTGAGCTAAATTGTTACCCTCATGCCACGACCAGCCTAGGTTTCAGCAGGACACACAAGAGGAGAGTGGTTTGGGTAGGGTGGAGACACCTTCCCAACCTCCACCAACAGCTGCATGCGCTTTCCAGACTATAACCTGCTGTTACAGCAGTGGGAAACGTTGTTGTGCTGTGAGCAAACACAACCAAGACTCCTGGTGAAACAGCACAAACCCTCCCTAGTCCCAACAGGGGCACAGCCCTTGGGTGCTGGATACGCAGCAGCAGGACCATCCTCTGCTGGAGGAGTTGAGGAGCTCAGAGGTGCTCCTGGTGCCAGGACAGTGTCGCGCCACCGTGCAAGGTCTGTGGGACCTTAAAGTTGCACCTCGTCTGTGGGACAACCAGGTTAGCTCAGACCATGGAGCGATGAAATCAGAGCGAGCAGTGCAAAGAGCAGCTATAAATCACCCTGTGTCCTTCCCAAGCATAACATTTGTAAGAGCGCCCTGGGTTCTTATAAATATTTAAGTCAAATTTCAGCTGTTTATGTCTTACATCTGTCTTTATCAGCCTGCAACCATTTCTCCGCTCACATCCCATGCCGCTGCCTGCTAATCTAAGCTGGCTGCACTCGGTGCAAATGTGTTTTCTCACCTCGGTTTGGACAACTGTCATCTGAATTCTTCTGCCTGGCGATCCTCTCCAAAGAGGCCTCTGCTGGAGTGGCTTTTCACGGAGAAGGTATGACAAAAAATGGAAAGGCCTCTTGAGATTTAAAGATAACCAAATCAATTAAAACCTACATGATGTCCTTCTCATGGAACAAGGATCATAATGTGGCCAGCTGTGCACGCCTGGGTGTTTTATAGCTTCTCCTTTCCTTTTAGTGCCACACAAGCCATGTATTAGAATGATCTGTTTTCTTCTAAAAGGTGCGTGCTGCTCTGTTCGACATGGGGGAAAGGTGGAAGGGCAAAGTTTATCCGCAAAAAGTTGGCTGGTGTGGATTATAGCCAGAGACTGCCAATTTTCTGACTCTCTAGTATTTTTCAGTAGGAAGGAAAACAAAGGGGAGATTGTTTTTGAGAACCTCTTGAAAAAAAAAAGAAATCAAAAAAATCCATGCTTTCCAAGCAGCCATAGGGCTGGTGGAAAACCACAAGAATTTGGCAATTCTGAATATCCTGTTTCACAGAGGGGAGAAAAACGAAGGACAGAAGGGGAGCACCCACCAAACCCAAAGGTTTCCCGGAGTCCCATCCCTCCCTCGCCTCTCGGTGGTCCTGTAATAAAAATCCTCAGTGAGGGTGGAGGAAGGTCCCAGCATCACCTTCAGACAGAGCTGGAGGTGCTGCTGGGCCGGTTGCTGCAAGCGAAGTGCAAGGAGACGCTGAGGCTCGGTAGGGAAATGAAGCAGCATCCGCCAGCGCTGTTGCCCTCCTGCTAAGCCTCTCCTGAGTGCCTGTGATCTCCTGGAGCCCCGGGAGGAAGAGAGGAGCGAGGAAAATGTGAGCTTTTCCCCATGAGCCTGGAAGTCTGCCAGAGCTTGACATCCAGTGGGTTGTGAGGAGCACCATTCACACCGGAGCACCCCACGAGGCCATGCCGTCGCCTGTCACGGCGGGTGGAGGGACACCCACCAGGGCAAGATCAGCCCAGGGAGCTTCAACCCCCCCAGCTCTCTGCTCCCAGCGGTGGGGCAAGATTGTCTCCCGTGGAGGGCAACTTGGAGCAGGAACCACAGCAGACACCTCCAAACCATTCTTCAGACGTGACTCCCTCTCCCCATCAGGGATGTTTTGCCCCACCACGTTACCACGAACCCTCCTGAACATCTCTGAGCTGCTGCAGGCAGGGCACCTTTTGGAGGAGCCGGGACTCACAGTCTCTCCTCCATGCTGAGGAGCACCAACACGTCCTCGCCAGCGCTGTGAAGCTGCTGGAGAACAGCACCGGCTCCGACACGTCCCGCAAGCTGCCGAGCGCAGGCACCGACACGCTGCGCCGCCTGCGAGAGCGCCCGAGCCGCCGCAGCCGCTGGGACTGCAGAATCGGTGCCAGCAAACGATCAGCTCAGCATCCCCAAGAGGTCCCGGCACTTCCAGCGCAATCTGGGGCTGGAATTTAGAAAATCTGGGTTCGGTTCCCAGCTCAGCTACGCATTTTTCTTGTCCCTGTGGGCAAGCGACTAAACCTCGCTGTGCTTTAGTTTGCCTTCTACAAGCCGGAGTAAGGTTACAGCCTTTTTTCTCACCACTATTTTGACTTGTCTACTTACATTACAACCTTTTGGGAGAGGAGGCTGTATGTGTGTATCTACCAAATCTAATATAAGTGATCTAATCCTGGCAGATTTCTCTAGGTATTACTGTCATACAAATGCTGAGCGGCTGTGTCTATATAGACAGCTTAACCCACTCTCTGGTGCCCATAAGTGACTTATCTCAGCACTGTGCCTGTGCACCAAGGTCTCCAGCTTGCTTTAAATTTGCATTTCAGGATCTGAGCTCAGGTTCTCCGGGATTACCAAGCTCGGAGACCTGATCCTGGCAGCCCACCCCCCCCTCCTGTGGGCATAAGACATTGCCAGCGTTCAGCACCGGAGCAAGACCTTCCCGTGCCATTCTGCGTCGTGAGAAAAATCAGCCTCAGCAAATTAATTTATATAAACAAGTTAGGTCAATCACCATTTCCCACTGATTTTGTTCACTCTAGTAAATGAGCCAAAGAGGGTTATTTCTTTCCTATGCTTTGCTGGTTCTCTTTCAATCTTTGGGACATGATTTCCTCACTTTCCTACTTAATTAAGAGCAGGATTAAACACTTGAAGTTATCAACTCCCATAACCTCCTCTGCAAGCACGACGCAATCCCACCCGTGGTGACAATCAGCAGCATCTGCCACCCGCAGCACTCGCACGTCTGCCCCAGGGTGAACAGGGACCCGTGATCCTGGCAGCCGAACCGGTTCCCGGGGCACCAGGCTGCTCTGGTATTTTTTATAGCTATTTCCCCCCTATTTCTCAGCAGAGGTAGCGCTGACTGCCAGGACACGCTGTGACTCTGCTCAGGGCTCTGTGGTCCTTCCTTCCAGGTCTAGTCCGGAGCACCTTGCCCAGGGTAAACCTCACAAAGCCCCAGAAGACGAGAGCTGCTGCTACCACATATCTGCCTGAGGCTGAACACTCGCTCGCGCGAGGACGGGAGCTCAAAGGGCTTCACAACGGCGTCACAGCTCAGAGTGGTAAATAATCACAACACGCAGCTGGGGAGATGGAAGAAGTCGCTCTCACCTCCGTGTCCGTTACAAATCTCTGGTCGTCCACCCCCTCCCCTCCGCCGCGCTCTCTCCTTTGGGACGGCACAGCCTATTCTCTGCTTTTAGTCGAGGGAAAGGAAAAAGAAAGAGAAGGAGAAGCAGCAGCCTGTGCAGTAACCAGGTCCCTCGCTGCCTCCTGCACAGCTCCAGCACACGCCATGTTTGTTCGAAGGTAAAGAGGAAGCGTTGGGGATTATGGACACAGCTTTGATTTTATTTTAAAGGCTTTAATATTTGGAGCTGTATTGATTTGATTTATCTCAGCGTGCCAGCGTACCACCGGTAACTAAGCAACACCGATCCTCTCTGTATTCTGGGAGGCTCGTGGGATTTTGCCTATGAACAATATTACTTTGTGTATATGAAACTAAATGGACCATAGGCACCATTTGTAAGTGGAGGATATTTGAGTTTCATTTTTTTTTTTTTTTATTTCTCCTTGCTGGGGGATGGAGCTACGCCCTGGCACAGCGCTGTACCCGCAGCCCAGGCTGCGGAGCAGCAACAGGACCTGGGCGCACACCCCTCCCAGGAGATGCCGACCAGAACAACTCAACCCAAAGCCACGCAGGTGCACCAAAAAACCTGGAAGCAAGGCAGCTGGTGCGGTGCTACCGTGCCCTCCCTTTTGGGCCTGTCTGCGAAAAATAAAAAATAAAAATGAAAAAACCTGAGGCGGCATCGACTTTGGTGGGATTGAGAGCAGCTCAGAGAGCAACGCCAGCTACGCTGAACTCCCCGCCGCAGCTTTGCGGGGGGTTTCCCACCCCTCAGCCCTCCATTGTGCCGAGTAGGGACCACTGCCTGTGCCCTGCCTGTTGCCATCTCCCCCTTCCCGTCCCTCCCGGCAGCCCCCCGTGCCGGCGGCCCTGGCTGTTTCTTTAAGACGCCGGCGTCTGTGTGGTCAAAGTCAGCAGGCAAAAGAGGCACTGTCAGCTTGCGCTGTATGGTTCAGTGGTTTGGCGTTAACGATGTTTGTTTTGGAGCCTGCCTGCTGGCCTGACCCATTTAGGATCCTTGCTGTACTACAAGCTCGCCTTTCAACGAGAAGGGGAGGCAGAAGGGGTCTTTAAAATGAAATCGGAGCCCACCAAGCCTGAAGCTGCCAAGCGCGATGGCGGTCAGTGGGGCTGCCCTGGTGCAGCTCTCCTTGGAGCGGCTCGGGGGAGCAGCATCAGTAGCTTCACAAAGTGGGAAGGAAGAAAGGAACCGGCTCTGGAGACCGACGGCTTCCCCAGTTCAGGATGGTGCCCCCTGAGAGACCCAGTGTTGCTCTGCAACACTGAGAAACCACCTTTTTCTGGACAGGGCAAGGATTTGGAGTGGCAGAGCCACAGCAGCCCTTTGACCCTCGCTCTATCGCGGTGGGAATGAAGATCCTGTGCCGCTGCCTTCGGCGCTGCTGGGGAAGGGCATCCCTAGAGACAGAGGGGACTGAGGGATCAGAGACGTGTGCTGGGACCAGGGACCCCCGCCAGCTCCGGGGGGACTCTCAGGTGACCCACTCTGGCTCAGCCCTGCTCATCCTGAACTGGGAAAATGGGAAACTTGCAGCTGCCGGAGCGAGAGCATCCTGCCCTCCCCACCCAGCAGGCGGGGGGGTGGCTACAGACCTTCTCCCTGGAGCCACAGGTCGGGGGGGGGCATCGTGAAAGCCCCTTTCAGAACCTCTTTGCAAATATATAGAAAAATAAGCTTTACTATGACCTGTCCAGAATAGCTTGAAACACCTGTTTTCACACAGTGGGATGTTGTGCAGTGTTTGAAAACTGCGTTACTAGCACATTTGGATGTTCTCGTAGCTCTAATGTTCTATCTGAACACTTGAATTTCTCTTGAAATTGTAGTTGCACTTTTTCTTAAAGTTATTGGTAGACAGTAAAACACAGGGTAGAAGTCTCTTAATACAAAGATTAAGATATCCTCAAAAACTTTGAACTTCTTTCCTCTAACTTGCTGTAAGTAGCTGCTGAAAAGGTCACTGGAAATACGTTAATGAACTATTATCAGGGTTTTCAAAAATGTCTGAGGAATAATAAATAAGGAATAAAGGATTTGCCACCTTGGATGCTTTGGTCGTCCTGACTTTGCTTCAGGCCTCTCCTGCCAGAGGAGCTCACGCTGAACATCACCATAGACCTCCCCTAAATCCAGCTTTACCAAAAATGCGACAGCTCTCTCGCAGAGCACACTGGAGACCGCTTTCACCTCATCTTCACCATAATAATTTTATTATTATTACTTTTTATTTTGTTATTATTATTAAAAATAATTTTAATCAGACCTCCTATGGGAAGAAGGTGGGCATCACTTTTTATCCTTTCATGGATAAAAAGGTTGTTGCTTTTTCTCCCCCCCCCCCCC
>VZSF01008761.1:0-62512 GCA_013398295.1 Chionis minor
AGCAAGGATAACAACAAAAAATAAAAAAGCAAGGCTTTTTGGGGCATAAAAATCCCAGTTTTGGGGATAAAGCGTCACTTTTATTTACCAAAGGGGGATTTTTTTGGAGCGCTCGCCCGCCGCGGGAAGGAAATGGGGAAACGTTCCATGCTTCGCTGCTCCGGTCCCCCACAGGTGGGAGGGGGGTTAAGGCAAATTTGGGGTTGATGATGTGCGTGTGGGGGGGGGGGTCTGGTGGAGGCGCTACCCCCAAATCCCCCCCTGCGCCCCAGGACAGGAAGCATGGGGGCACAGCCAGCCCCCAACCCCCCAAAAAACCCAAACCAGGGCTTCAGTATTTTGCCCCCAGTTCTGCTCGGGTTTCCCCGATGCTGGGGGCTGTGTGGGGGGGGGGGGTTTAGCATCCCAACGCCCCCCAGCCCCAGCTGGGAGCCAGATCTCCCCAAAACCCCTCATGGTGGGGAGGGAGGGGGCAAAGCTGGAGCAGCCTCAGGGTGTCTGGGGAGGCACCGTGCAGGGTCCCACAGTGCTCCCACAACAGCGGGCCGGGCTCTGCCCGTCGGCGCTGGGCTCCAGCGGGGCAGGAGAAGACCCACAAGGTGCCCAAGGGAAGTTCATGGAGATGGTGACCACCTCGGAGACCCACCATTCCTGCAGCCGCCCTCCAAAATGTCAAGGGCAAACGCGTTCCCTTCTACCACCCTAAAAGCAAACAAACCCAACGGCTCCGAAGGGCATCGGCCACGCGACAGCGGGGCTGAGGGTGGTCCCGGAGCCCCCTGGGTTGCTCCATCTTCATCCCACCTTCCCGGCTCTTTTCCTAACCGCTCCCTTTTGCAGACATACATGTGGTAACGTCTTGCACTTGTTTAGACTCCGCTTCAGTTGCCGTGCACAGTAACTTCTTCCAGATGTGTACGGCTCTTTGCATAATGTCGCCGTAGCCACGTCCTGCCTGCGCTGGGTTTATTTAGCGTTTTTTTTTTTTTTTTTTTTTTCAGTGCCCTTCCTTGCTCTCGACCCTGCTCCGCTCTATAGGAAAAAAATCCTGGCCGACGCCACCAGCGCCTCTCCCCCTATCAGAAAGCTTTTTGGGAGATGAGCGTTGGGCCCGTCCAGCACGTCTCCTACCCTGGAACCGTTTCCAAAAGCTACATAAGCTCCTGGAAAACACCCGGCTGACGCGCAGCCAGCGCTGGGGTGAGGGTGAGATGAGGCCGGAGGTGGGAGCCGGGGGTTTAAGCTCTGCTCCGGAGCCCAACTCCCTGCGGCACCTTCGTGAACATGGCAGAGTGGACCAGGGAGCTCCAGAGCCTGGAGCGCTTGTAGCTGGACTTGTGTCCTGCAGGCACGGGCAGGGATGGTCAAAGCCCTGATGCCACTCCGGTGGGCTCCCCATGAGGTCCTTGCCTCTTGGGGGATGCTGAGCCCACCTCTCACATGGAGACCTGGTCTTTGCCAGCTGTAGTTTTTCCTTCTTGATGTGGGAGAAGCTGTTCCCGTGGTGGCCATTGCCACCAACACAAGGGGAAATGTTCTGGAAAAGGCACAACCAATGACACATTTGGGTGAAACACTTCATTTGACAAGAGTGTCTACAGCCACGTTCCTAAGAGATGAAACACATGTGGTTTCGTTGGCCACAACTACCCATGGGGTCATGTGGAATTTGCCAAAACAACTTCCCAAAGCTCCCAGCACATCCCACCTAAGCCAGTTTGGTGGGGTCCCACCCAACCTGGTTTGGTGGCTTTGCTGTGTAGGACAGGCAAGTCGGTCTTGTGTCTGACCGATAGAGCACAGGGGCTGTCCTAACCCACTTAGGCCACTTATTCTTCTGCTCCTCATCCCACCATGCAGGGACCAAGCAAGATGAGACCTAAGGCACTTCCCAATGGGTTAAGGTTAATGGGGCACAAGGACAACTGGTCTCTTGTGGGAGCTTTTTTTCTTCAACCACTGGGATTTCTGAAAGGGGGTAACTCCAAACTCTTGGTGCCTTCATGCAAAGATCTGGAAGGTCTGAAGTCTTCCTGGGAGGGTGCAGGCTAGGAGATAGCTCTACCATATCTTGCATGGCATCATTGACCAAGGAAAAGGGAATGGCTGAGGAAAGGTCAATGGGGTCCAGTTTACCACAGAGGGAACTGTGTGTCCAGAGTTCAGTTCAGTTGCTGTTAGGGAACAGGTTCTCCAGCAAGTAGGAAGCTCTGGAGAAACTGGTAAACAAGGAGCACATGGAGGGAGGCCCTGGTGACACCGAAGAAGTATTTGGTCTCCTCCCTGCCTCTTTCCAGTAGTGTGGTGCCCACAAAGGGGACATCTCCTGTAGCTTTCCCTCTTCCTTTCTCTCGCTGGGCCATGAGATAGCAACCTAGTGACTCCTCAAGGTCATAAGGCGTCTTACAATAAAGGACCAGCCACAACAATACATGGACTGGAAAACATGTAGGGAAACCAGGAGAAGTTTGCATTCCCTTGGTATAACTGACCCCTGATATTTCAACTTCCATTTCCATTGCTTTGGTCTTCTCCAAGACAAGTGGACAAGGACAACGGACAAGAAGAAAACTGTAATAGCTCAGACAGCTTTGAGTTTGTGAGGACCCATGCAAGAGCCTGGAGGTATTTAAGATGGGTAGACATGGTGCTTAGGGATATAGTTTAATGGGGGACGTGGTAGCGTTAGGATTATGGTGATCTTAAGGATTTTTTCCAACCTAAATGATTCTCGGATTCTATGATTCCATGAAGAACTAAGTGGACCGGGAAGGGTATCTCCAAGGTTGTACCATGTCCTTTTGCTGGTTCTGCCTGCCCAGAATGGATTCACTGCCTGAAGTGCAACAACTGTGCCCTGCCAGGCATCTTCTGTAAGCTGGGAGTCCCATGGGTAGATGCTCCAGGAGATGGTGAGATGTGCTTCCTTGGTCTCTACCCTTCCTGAACCAGCGTTGAGCCCCCAGCACGTCAGGGCATGCACGTGCTGGGGGAAAGGAGGAGGTGGAAGAGCCCTCCAGATTGCCACCACCTCATCCATGGGACATAGGTTGGAGGCTGGGGACATGGTCAACCCTTTAGGGATGTGTCATGGGCTTGGCGATTGATTTCCACTCAGCAGCTGGTTTTTTTGAGCAGGTATACGGATCATGGAAAAGAATGGATCAACTCAGGCCAAGAGAAAAGAGAAAGGAAAGAAAAAAAAAGGGGGGGGGGGGCGGGAAGCAAGAACATTCCTGGAGGCTCTCTGGCCTCTCTCCCTCCAACCTCCTGAGAGGAGGAGGAGGAGGAGAGAGACAAAACAAAAGGCACAAGAAAAGACTGAGCCAAAGCAGCGCTAACAGGAGGGCTGCAAGGTCCAAAGCGAGCAGCGCGGCGATGCAGCGGGACAGGCCCCTTCCCAAAAGCCCGTCAGCTTTTGGAGGACCCGGGGGTCCTGCAGAAAACGCTGCCCTTTTATGGCCAGGCGAGGAGGGCCGTGGCGCGGGAGCCTGCCCTACTAAGGGAAAACGTCTCCCGCTTAGTGTTTGCAACGAGAACACCCACAGCGTGAGTATAGACAAGCTCTCAAAGGACGACTGAAATACTGCTGCTTCATGTTGACCCCAATTCTTCTCTGCTTTTTTTATTTTTTTTTTAATTTTTTTTTTTTTCCCCCCCTCCCTCTTTGATTTCTCACTTCTGTGTCCAAACTGGGGGTAAGGGGAGGAAAAATAATACATTTTTTTTAAAAAAGCGATTATTCAAGCAGGGCTGGCTGGTTTCGAGTGACACCCTCGCATCACCCTGTGGGGATCGGGTTCAAGAAGGTCGTCTGAGGACAGGGGTGAAGCCCCTGGGTGGGCAGACCTTCACGTGGAGCACATTCTCCTTCCTGCAGGCAGCTGCCGGCAGGCGAGCGGCGGCCGCGCCGGTGTTTATCATCCCCTGTGCGGTGGAAGGGCTGTGATCCAAGCCGGGGAAGACGTCGTTACTCTACGCTAAACAGGACGGCGCGTGCCAAGTTCATCCATCCGCCGCTGTAAATCACAGCCCGGCCTGACCCGGCATCTCGCTGCCCGAGAGGGAGCCACCACCTCCCAAAGCTGCAAAAACACACCTTATCCCAAGTCAGATGGGATTTTCCCTTCGAGGGGTCGCAACTCCACTGGGTATAGCCTTTTTTCTCTTCAGTTGGCGGAGACAGGGAGGGGATTCCACCTTACAAGTAAGACCCTGACCTGTCAGACACCCCAGTGAAGCTCCTGAGTTTGCGTTTTCCATATTTCTCACTCACCCAGTAATTTGCCCACCCGCAGGGATCTGCTGGATCCAGCAGCAGCCAGGTGTTAATTTTCAGAGGAGCTCGTATTGGATTTTAGGCCCTGTTTTCTACCAGTTTTGTAATAATCGGGTTTAATTTTATACATAGCGACGCCAACATTAGGAAGTTTACTTACAGCCCTCGAATTACAGCGCAGTGATGAGAAAAGCCAAGTATGAAAGAGAAATTGCTTGGAGGAGGAAGGTGGAGACACCTCCACGCACACCCAGCTTCCCTGCAAAATATTTGAGCTCATTTTACCCCTAGAACAGAAGGCGTAGGATGATGAGTTTATGTTGGGAGGGGTCTTCCATAGTTCGATGTCTTGGCCAAAGCAGGAGTTTTCTCATCTTTTTTATCTCCTCGCTGCTCTCTCAGCACTCAACCCAAGAATATGGACCAAAGAGGAGCCTTAACCCGTATCCTTCACAGCCGAAACATCTGCCCAGCTGCTGAACATCAAGAAATACTTCTTGGGTACCAAACCCCAGAGCGAGGTGAGGCTGTGACATGACTCTTTGCCCCGTGTGGCTTCTGCCTCTTTGCATCTCTCGCGTGGTGTCGGTGTTGACAGACACCGACTCATTAGCAGTGGGACTCATTAGGGTCGGTGCTGCAAAAACACCGCACCGAAACTGGTGTCTTGGGGTATTTTTTCCAGGTGGCTCATAGAATGGGTCACCTAAATGCGTTATATATATATAAAAGTGCGTTATAAGGGAGGTGAGCATGAAACATTACCCTACTTTTTGAGCTGGTCCTGCTTGTCCCTGGGCTGCGTTGCAGCAGAGGAACAGAGCTTTGCCAGGTCTTCATTTTGGGGGAAAAAGAGCTTATTTTGAGATTTCAGGCGTTACTTAACTGTAGGTTTTAGGATCAAGGCCTCTGCGCTGGATGCATCAGGCAAGCCAAGCCAAGCAACCCAAGCCAAGTTGTCCTCACTGCTGTTGCGTTTGAGAAACAATCTCTATTAACAACTTGACTTGGCAGTTTCAACATTTTGGGGAAAGAAATATTTTTATTCTCCCACTGGGCCTTTCTCCAGCCATTATTGGCTACTGCTTTCCTGCATGAACAATTTAACTCCTGTTACGTTCAGAGCACTGGACAAAAGCAAACTCAATAAAATTTAACCTTTTACATGAAAAAGCATGTGGATTTTATGTTCTAGGTGGGAAAACAATCGGATTTTATACATTTTTTTTTTTATAAAGCCTCAACAAGGCCATTAAAAAAAACTAAGTTGCCACAACACTGGAGAAAAGGTCCTTTTATTGCTTAAAAGCTGGTTAAAACACAAGCCTTACCAAAAAGTAGGACTTTAATGGTTGCTTCTGAGCATGGAAAAGGGTCCATGGTGGGGTTCACCAGAGACCGAGTCTCTGGTGAGGTTTTTCAACACTCTTACCAGCAATCTGGAGGAGTAAAAGCAGACCCACATCTCCACGTTTGCAGGTGAGCTCTTCCAAGGTCATCAAGTACCACACCGAAGGTAAGCAACCCCAGAAGGCTCTCAAAGAAAGAAAAAGGAGAGAAGAATGCTTCAAATGACCTTTGCTGTAGGAAGACAAAAAGTCTGGAGGAAAAAGGCTCAAACCATGCCCGTGCGATGCTGAGGTTGGAACCGGCAGCCAGAGCTGAGATCTTGGATTGCCACCAGCAGCTCTCTGAAATCGCTGGCTCAACGTGCAGCCAAGGTGCGTTCAAGGTGGCAGCCAAAAAAAGCCAAGAAATGGTTATTTCTCTCTCTTCCCCGAGCACATCCGACACTCAAGGCATCACTTTTGCTGTTGCAGAAAATCCTGGTGCATCCGCGTTTCGCCCAATGTGTGTGCGGTCCTGATTTCCAAGACGGGCACCACAGTGTTGGAGAAGCAGAGAGAAGAATGACTACCATGACTGGTGGGACGGGGCAGCTGCTTTACCAGACTTCTTACAAGCTCAGGGCCCTTCAGCCTGGAGAAGGGGAGGCTGTTGGGAGCTTACGAGCAAGGTGCAGCAAATCAAAACCATGGCTCAAAGGAGCAGGAGATCAGTTTAAAACAAATAACGAAGTCCTCCTTCAGTCAGCAGGTTGCCACAAGAGCCAAGCGCGTTAATGGGTTCAAAGAAGAGTTGAAGAAATTCACAGGCAATAGATCTGCCAACAGATACTAGAGGGAATGGGCAGGCTGGCACCCACCAACGCCTGTCGTGCAATGATTGCTGATGCGGGGAGAGCAGAGGGGAATGAACCAAAGATATTTTGCCTTGCGTGTTGTCCTGAAATATCCTCTCCTGTCACTGCTGGAGGAGACTGTTAGGCTAGATAAACTTACAAGAAAATCCCAGAATCATAGAATCACAGGCTCTGGAAGGGACCTCTGGAGATCCTCTAGTCCAACCCCCCTGCCAGAGCAGGTTCGCCTACAGCAGGTGGCACAGGATGGCGTTCAGGCAGGTTTGGAATGTCCCCAGAGTCGGAGACTCCACCACCTCTCTGGGCAGCCTCTTCCAGTGCTCTGCCACCCTCAAAGGAAAGAAGTTCCTCCTCATGTTCAAATGGAACTTCCTATATTCAAGTTTGTTTCCATTCCCTCTTGTCCTATCACTGGGCACCACTGAAAAAAGCCTGGCCCCCTCCTCCCAGCACCCTCCCTTTAAGTATTGATAAGCATTGATGAGATCCCCCCTCAGCCTTCTCTTCTCCAGACTAAAAAGACCCAACTCCCTCAGCCTCATAAGAAAGATACTCCAGCCCCCTCATCATCTTTGTAGCCCTTTGCTGTCCCCTCTCCAGCAGTTCCCTGTCATTCTTGAACTGGGGAGCCCAGAACTGGACACAGGACTCCAGATGTGGCCTCACCAGGGCAGAGTAAAGGGGAGGATGACCTCCCTCAGCCTGCTGGCCACACTCTTCTTGATGCCCCCCAGGATGCCATTGGCCTTCTTGGCCACAAGGGCACATTGCTGGCTCATGNCCCTTCATCCAGGGCATTGATGAATACACTGACCAGGACTGGACCCAGCACTGACCCCTAAAATGGGGCAGTTTACTCGGCCAGACTCTTCCAAATCCAGCCAGGTGCACTTGGGTTACTGCTTATCACCTCTAGACTTCATCAAGAAGAAGCATCAGTCCTTATCCAATCCGTAGCTAAAACACAGTTCCTGCATTGCAGCATACAAACTTAAAGACCAGATTTCTGTGACAGCTCAGAAAGGCTTCGGTGTCACCTCCAAGTCACGTTCGCAGCGCAGCGATGGCTTTGCTTGTTGACGAGCCAGGTGTGAAAGCTGCATGGGTCTTCCCAGCACGGGGCTGGCAGATCAAAGGCATCTTTACATATCAAAGGATAGCGCGGTGAGAAACAGCATTTCATTAGTCAGGAAGTTATAAATTGATATCTTGATTGAAATAATTATCAAGAATTACAGGAAATACCCGGAGATGCATTTATATTCAAGAGAGTCTCCGGGGAGTAGGGGAAACTGCCCCAAATAGGAGTTGCTGTGCAGGGCTGCAGCACATCCAAATGAAGTCCCACCTTTCAGGCCCACCGTATCAGTCCTGCCTTTTGCCCATTTTCTTAGAACAAACCAGATTCTTACTTTTTTCCTTAGATAATCTTGGGTGAGGAGTGATTTTTAAGACTCCCAGGGGTATGCTGATACTCGGTGGAATTGCAAAGCAGGTACGTGTGATCTGCAATAATTTCAAAGACCCTTTGCTCCCCTCTGGCTTTTAGGTCCCTGGAATCCACAGGGAACCTTTCCACCATGACAGGGGTATAAATTGGTAATGTGAAAGACAAGAAAACGTTTTATTTGGTAAATCCTCATATACAGAAAAAGCCCAGAGAATTTTCCTCCCCTGCCTAAGCCATGGAAAACAGTCCCCCAAACAAAAAAAAAATTGCCAGGGTGAAGATCGCATAGAAATAATCTGATTTATATTAGTGTGAAAGAAAAATATTAAATGTTGGTATCCTCAGTTCAAGGCGGATGCAGAAAGATACTCAGCAGAGAAGGTCGCAAGGGGAAAGCAACGGACGCCTTGAGCCAACGTTTTGTCCGACCCAACATGCAGAAGCTCAAGTCAGGCAAGCTGAAGTTGAAATTAAATTAAGACACCGGCCCATGCTCACGTCCCCGCATCCGCGGCGCGGCTGGAAGAGCAGAGATGGCAGGGGTGGATGCCACGAAGCCGGAGTGCTGGGAGGAGGGAACATTGCTTGGAGGAGTTATTTATGATCCGCCGAGAAACTGAAGAGATACACAGCCTGGGTGTCCCTGGGGATCTGTCCCAGGCCTGGTACTGCTCAAAATATTTTTTTAATAATTACTTGCATGAATAGAAAATTTGCTTCTTACAGCTGCAAATGATACCAAGCTGGGAGGGACTTGACGTACTTTGGAGGATGGGCTGGAACTTCAAAACAATCTTGACACATTAGAGAAATAGCTCGGGAAAAGGAAAAAAAAAAAGAAAAAAAAAAGAAAAAAAGGCTGCAATTTAGTAGAAACAAAGGGAAAACTTGCTGCTTGTGTAAGAAGCGTTTTGCTGCAGAGCAGAGGACGGGCATGGAGCGGGGAAGGCAGCGATGGGAGTGCAGTGCTGCCCGGGTGCCAGCAGCCCCCCGTGCTGCCGCGAAAGCACCAAACCACCGGCCGGGAGGGGAGGCGCAAACGGTGCCCGTGGGAACACGCGGAGCCATGCCGTAGATCCGGCCTGGCAACGCGAAGCCTTGGCTGGAGAATCATGGAATCAGAGAATGGTTTGGGTTGGAAGGGACCTTAAAGATCACCCAGTTCCAACCCCCTGCCCTGGGCAGGAACACCTCCCTCTAGACCTGATTACTCCAAGCCCTATCCAACCTGGCCTTGAACACCTCCAGGGATGGGGCAGCCACAGCTTCTCTGGGCAACCCCGGCCAGGGGCTCACCACCCTCACACTCAAGAATTTCATCCTAATATCTAATCTAAACCTCCTCTTTTCCAGTTTGAAGCCATCACCCCTCATCCTATCACTACACGCCCTTGTAAAAAGTCCCTCTCCAGATTTCTTGTAGGCCCTTTTCAGATACCGGAAGGGGCTCTAAGGTCTCCCTGGAGCCTTCTCTTCTCCAGGCTGAACACCCCCAACTCTCCCAGCCTGTCCTCCCAACAGAGGGGCTCCAGCCCTCCGATCATCTCCGTGGCCTCCTCTGGACCCACTCCAACAGCTCCGTGTCCTTCTGCTCTTGGGACCCCCAGAGCTGGACACAGGATTCCAGGTGGGGTCTCCCCCGAGCAGAGCAGAGGGGCAGAATCCCCTCCCTGGCCCTGCTGCCCACGCTGTGGGGATGCAGCCCAGGATGTGGTTGGCTTCCTGGGCTGCCAGCGCACGGTGCCGGCTCATGTTGAGCTTCTCATCCACCAACACCCCCAAGTCTGTCTCCTCAGGGCTGCTCTGCAGCCATTTTCCACCCAGCCTGGATTTGTGCATGGGATTGCCCCAACCCACGGGCAGGACCTTGCACTTGGCTTGGTTGAACCCCATGAGGTTGGCACAGACCCACCTCTCAAGCCTGTCCAGGTCCCTCTGGATGCCATCCCGTCCCTCCAGTGTGTCAACCACACCACACAGCTTGGTGCCATTGGCAAAGTTGCTGAGGGGGCACTCAACATTGTCCACTTGGGTATGGTGATTTGGGGAGGTTACGGGCTGGTTGCAAAGTCCAGGAGATGATCAGATCTATGAAGTTTGGAAAAAACCCCAAACCAACAAAACCCACCGCTCCCCCCCAAACCCCCTCCCCCCCAATGACTCTGAGCTATTTAGTCCAGAGAAGACNAAAAAAGGCTGCAATTTAGTAGAAACAAAGGGAAAACTTGCTGCTTGTGTAAGAAGCGTTTTGCTGCAGAGCAGAGGACGGGCATGGAGCGGGGAAGGCAGCGATGGGAGTGCAGTGCTGCCCGGGTGCCAGCAGCCCCCCGTGCTGCCGCGAAAGCACCAAACCACCGGCCGGGAGGGGAGGCGCAAACGGTGCCCGTGGGAACACGCGGAGCCATGCCGTAGATCCGGCCTGGCAACGCGAAGCCTTGGCTGGAGAATCATGGAATCAGAGAATGGTTTGGGTTGGAAGGGACCTTAAAGATCACCCAGTTCCAACCCCCTGCCCTGGGCAGGAACACCTCCCTCTAGACCTGATTACTCCAAGCCCTATCCAACCTGGCCTTGAACACCTCCAGGGATGGGGCAGCCACAGCTTCTCTGGGCAACCCCGGCCAGGGGCTCACCACCCTCACACTCAAGAATTTCATCCTAATATCTAATCTAAACCTCCTCTTTTCCAGTTTGAAGCCATCACCCCTCATCCTATCACTACACGCCCTTGTAAAAAGTCCCTCTCCAGATTTCTTGTAGGCCCTTTTCAGATACCGGAAGGGGCTCTAAGGTCTCCCTGGAGCCTTCTCTTCTCCAGGCTGAACACCCCCAACTCTCCCAGCCTGTCCTCCCAACAGAGGGGCTCCAGCCCTCCGATCATCTCCGTGGCCTCCTCTGGACCCACTCCAACAGCTCCGTGTCCTTCTGCTCTTGGGACCCCCAGAGCTGGACACAGGATTCCAGGTGGGGTCTCCCCCGAGCAGAGCAGAGGGGCAGAATCCCCTCCCTGGCCCTGCTGCCCACGCTGTGGGGATGCAGCCCAGGATGTGGTTGGCTTCCTGGNTGGCTGCAAAGTCCAGGAGCTGATCAGATCTATGAATTTTGGAAAAAACCCCAAACCAACAAAACCCACCGCTCCCCCCCAAACCCCCTCCCCCCCAATGACTCTGAGCTATTTAGTCCAGAGAAGACCAGATTAGGGCAAGAATTAGTACAACCCTTTTATGAATATTTAAGGTGGCCTTTTTCCTTCTACTTAAATGCTGAAGGAGAAGGGAAAAGGTCATTCTCTTCCTCTCTAACCGTGAAAAGTAGTGAAGGGCTTAAGCGGCAGCAAAGGAGCTTTAGTTTAGCCATCAGAAAATATATTTATTTAGTTAGTTCAGGCAAATTTTGGTTTTGGCACTTCAACTACTGAATGTCAGCGCTGGCAATTTTTTGCAGACAGGTGGGATGAGAACTACTGTGATTGATACAGACAGAGCTGATCCTGCCTCTGGGGAGGAGGAAACGGTGCTGAAAAGGTCCTTTTTTTGCTCTGTTCTCTGGTACAAAGTTTTTCCTAAAGGCATTGGTTCGACGCTATTGATAGGAATGAAAGACAATTGCAGAACCTGTGCGGTTTTGTGCGGGAAGTCTAAAGGCAATCCAGCAGTAGAGCTGGATTTCACCGTCAGTATGCGAGGGGGGGTTTTGCAGACAGACCTGTTTTGATAAAAAAAATCTACTTTTTGGCTTTGTCTCCCCCCTAGTGCACTGGAAACAGAAACAAGGTGCGTGTGACACTGCGCAGCGCTGCACTCAGGAGATCTATAATCACACCAAGGAGCAGAGGCACAAGGAGGCGGGTTTATCTGCGATCAGCTCATATTCCCAGGTTCGCTCCTGGTGACGAGATTATCCTTAGGCAGCTCTCCTTCCTCTAATAACCCACCCGGCCGCGCTCAGACGGGAACCGCCTCTTCGCAGCACATTTGTGAGCTTTCCGGAGTGGAGAATTGCCCCAAATGACACAAGGTGGCTTTGGCAGTCCGGAAAACCCAACATCCATCACGAAGTCTGAGGTAACACTCCGCTCTCCAGACCATCTTTCCACTGATGAGAACATTAAGTACTTGATAACCTCCCTCCCCCTTGGTTTTTTGTCTCCAAAAAATGAGGTTGTTACAAGGAAGAGATTTAATCTTTGAAGACTCACAGAATGGTTTGGGTTGGAAGGAACTTTAAAGATCATCCAGTTCCACTCCCCCTGCCCCGGGCAGGGACACTTCCCACTAGACCAGGTTGCTCCACGCTTAGATGCGATTTGGGGGAACTTGCTAGATGTCTCATGCCATGGACTTTGCTGGGACCTGCAACTCTGTCTGAACAGCAACAGCCTTCAGCCCGCGCTCTGAAGCTCTCTTGACCTTGAACCTTACTTCTGCCGGCAGGGCGAGGGAGGGGATTCTGCCCCTCTACTCTCCTCTTGTGGCCCCACCTGGAATACTGTGTCCAGCTCTGGAGCCCCCAGCATAAGAAGGACATGGACCTGTTGGAGCAGGTCCAGAAGAGGCTACGGAGATGATCCGAAGGCTGGAGCCCCTCTGCTGTGAGGACAGGCTGGGAGAGTTGGGGTTGTTCAGCCTGGAGAAGAGAAGGCTCCAGGGAGACCTTAGAGCCCCTTCCGGTATCTGAAAAGGGCCTACAAGAAATCTGGAGAGGGACTTTTTACAAGGGCGTGTAGTGATAGGATGAGGGGTGATGGCTTCAAACTGGAAGAGGGGAGATTTAGAATAGATCTCAGGAAGAAATTGTTGCCTATGAGGGTGGTGAGCCCCTGGCCGGGGTTGCCCAGAGAAGCTGTGGCTGCCCCATCCCTGGAGGTTCAAGGCCGGGTTGGCCGGGACTTGGAGAAACCTGGTCTAGAGGGAGGTGTCCCTGCTCATGGCAGGGGGGGTGGAACTAGATGGTCTTCAAGGTCCCTTCCAACCTAAATCGTTCCATGATTCTTTGAAACATCCAGCCTGCGCATGTGCTTTTTCTTTTTTCCTTAAACGTACTTCTTCAACCAGCCCCTGAAGACCCAAAAGCGTCTGTCCATGGACTGATCTCACCGGTACATTCCCAAGATTGATGTGTTTCTCCTGGAAGTGTAGCAATCAGCCCATTACCCTCTCCCATTCCCAAGGACCCTCTTGATCCTCCTCATGCTTTTTGTGGCTTGTTTTTCAAAATGCAAAGTTCCACGAGCACTGCCCGAGCGATGGGCCGGGCGGCAAAGGTGCTTGGAGAGGAGGAGAACTCTTCCTTGGCCTCTGTCCCAGGGTGCGTGATGAGCTGGGAGAAAAAGAAAGCCCAAGAGGAAGGGCAGCCCCGTCTCGGCTGAATTAAGGAATTAATTGATTAAGGAATTTTGCAGCCTAAGGCCAGGAATAGGACACAAGGAGCTCCAAGGGTTCACAGGGGGTGCTGAGCACTCTCCATGGCAGACCATCCTTTGGGTAAGGACGTCGGTTTTCTTGGGCTGCACCCTCCTCTTTCAAGGACAGAAATACACACCGCAGCAGAAGTCTCATCAATTAATAGCAAATTAACGGCCACCCCTTCTCTGTACGTCCGCTGTGACTCTGAAATATTACCTTCATTAAGCAAAAAAACCACCCCAAACTGCCACAGCCTGTCTGATGGCACAAACGCAGCCCCACGGACTGCCGCGGGACTACACGCACCTTAGCAAATTCAAGACCCGGTCCCTTTAATTGCTTCTATCCTTTTTAAAAAGCTTTAAGTTACCACTCTTTAGTCAACCATCTAAAGCATTTTTAAGCCAGGTGGCAAACCGTTAGTGTTTCACAACCCTGTTATAAGAAGAAATTAAAAAAAAAAAANTTAGATGCGATTTGGGGGAACTTGCTAGATGTCTCATGCCATGGACTTTGCTGGGACCTGCAACTCTGTCTGAACAGCAACAGCCTTCAGCCCGCGCTCTGAAGCTCTCTTGACCTTGAACCTTACTTCTGCCGGCAGGGCGAGGGAGGGGATTCTGCCCCTCTACTCTCCTCTTGTGGCCCCACCTGGAATACTGTGTCCAGCTCTGGAGCCCCCAGCATAAGAAGGACATGGACCTGTTGGAGCAGGTCCAGAAGAGGCTACGGAGATGATCCGAAGGCTGGAGCCCCTCTGCTGTGAGGACAGGCTGGGAGAGTTGGGGTTGTTCAGCCTGGAGAAGAGAAGGCTCCAGGGAGACCTTAGAGCCCCTTCCGGTATCTGAAAAGGGCCTACAAGAAATCTGGAGAGGGACTTTTTACAAGGGCGTGTAGTGATAGGATGAGGGGTGATGGCTTCAAACTGGAAGAGGGGAGATTTAGAATAGATCTCAGGAAGAAATTGTTGCCTATGAGGGTGGTGAGCCCCTGGCCGGGGTTGCCCAGAGAAGCTGTGGCTGCCCCATCCCTGGAGGTTCAAGGCCGGGTTGGCCGGGACTTGGAGAAACCTGGTCTAGAGGGAGGTGTCCCTGCTCATGGCAGGGGGGGTGGAACTAGATGGTCTTCAAGGTCCCTTCCAACCTAAATCGTTCCATGATTCTTTGAAACATCCAGCCTGCGCATGTGCTTTTTCTTTTTTCCTTAAACGTACTTCTTCAACCAGCCCCTGAAGACCCAAAAGCGTCTGTCCATGGACTGATCTCACCGGTACATTCCCAAGATTGATGTGTTTCTCCTGGAAGTGTAGCAATCAGCCCATTACCCTCTCCCATTCCCAAGGACCCTCTTGATCCTCCTCATGCTTTTTGTGGCTTGTTTTTCAAAATGCAAAGTTCCACGAGCACTGCCCGAGCGATGGGCCGGGCGGCAAAGGTGCTTGGAGAGGAGGAGAACTCTTCCTTGGCCTCTGTCCCAGGGTGCGTGATGAGCTGGGAGAAAAAGAAAGCCCAAGAGGAAGGGCAGCCCCGTCTCGGCTGAATTAAGGAATTAATTGATTAAGGAATTTTGCAGCCTAAGGCCAGGAATAGGACACAAGGAGCTCCAAGGGTTCACAGGGGGTGCTGAGCACTCTCCATGGCAGACCATCCTTTGGGTAAGGACGTCGGTTTTCTTGGGCTGCACCCTCCTCTTTCAAGGACAGAAATACACACCGCAGCAGAAGTCTCATCAATTAATAGCAAATTAACGGCCACCCCTTCTCTGTACGTCCGCTGTGACTCTGAAATATTACCTTCATTAAGCAAAAAAACCACCCCAAACTGCCACAGCCTGTCTGATGGCACAAACGCAGCCCCACGGACTGCCGCGGGACTACACGCACCTTAGCAAATTCAAGACCCGGTCCCTTTAATTGCTTCTATCCTTTTTAAAAAGCTTTAAGTTACCACTCTTTAGTCAACCATCTAAAGCATTTTTAAGCCAGGTGGCAAACCGTTAGTGTTTCACAACCCTGTTATAAGAAGAAATTAAAAAAAAAAAATTATTTACATGGCTGTTAAGTAGGGGTGGAGCACGCGAAGCTTTATCTTCTCATGATTTAAATCCCAGGCAGCGCTGGGTTTGGAAATGACACCAGCTGGATTCCGGAGTGCAGCTCAAGGTCACCGAAATACTGTGCTCCGCTCCGAACCCGACGCGTGACCAGGGGGAAGCACACAAAGCCATCCACAGAAATTTAATACTCCGCCCTCCCTCGGCCTCTCGCTGATCTTCCCAGAGCCCACGTTAAAGGCTTCTCACCCCGGGGCGCAAGGACACGAATAGCCCTTGGTTAAAGGAAGGAAAGCTCTGGGCACGTCGTTATCGTAGGGAAAGCGTATTTATGCCCTGGCTTTGTAAATACGTGCTTCGGAAGAACGAGTTGTTGTGACAGCCAGATGGTTCATCTAATATCGCCGTATTCCAGGCAAATTAAGTCGCCCACCTGCGACCAAACGCCTGTCCCTACAGCGCTGCGCCCCGATATCCCGCACGCGCTGGATCACCGAGTGCCACAACACCCGGCCAGCCAGACCTTGCCTTCCCTACAACTCCCCGCTTGGGGTGGGGTGGACTTTTTTTCCCCGAAACCACTGAGGCTGGAGTAACGATCTCCCTACGTTGCAGGATTCAAGCCTTTTTCAATAGAAAAGCGTGGCTGCCGAGTAATAGATAAGCGGGTGGGTGGCAGCCGCGCTATTTTTACCGGCGCGTGCCTCCTGCCTGCTCCCTGCGCTCCCAGGGACGGCTCGACCTCGGCAGCCCCCCCGAGAGCAGCCCCCAGGCCCCCATGTTTAACTCTGGCACAGAATTCGGCTCCATAAGCACAAAAAGGAACATCCTGCAGGTGGAAGAAAGGCTGTTGTTTCACTC
This sequence comes from Chionis minor, assembly GCA_013398295.1. Classification (NCBI taxonomy): domain Eukaryota; kingdom Metazoa; phylum Chordata; class Aves; order Charadriiformes; family Chionidae; genus Chionis; species Chionis minor. Next base: position 16,251 of record VZSF01008761.1, read on the forward strand.
CTCAACACGGACTGTCCAACACTTCTTATTTTTTTGGCTGCTGTCTTTGATGTAGCCATTCACCCTTCCCCTGCCTTAAATTATTTTTTTAAAGCTTTCATGGCTATAGCTCGTATCGCTACGAGTTCCTACTTTTCCCACCTAGGATTCCTTGTGCCTCTTCCTCCTCCAAGGCAGCACTCTGAAGTTTGGGAAACACCAGGTTAAGCAGCCGGCGCTAAAGCCTAAATGGAATGAGAAGGAAACACTTCCACTTGTCTTTTTTACCTTAGACCAAGGCAATTAGCCTCTCCGTTAGGAGGAAGCCGGCTTTTTTCCAATGAAATCCAGTTTTTCTGGAACAGAAGGTCTGAAAGACTAATGGATTAGTCCGCTGAGCCATTGCATCTGCTGACTTGAACTAATACCGCATTTCCAATATGCTGCGGAAGCGATGTGGGAATGTGTATTGGGGAAAGAAAACGTAGCAGTGTAGTTAAACGCAGCAGAGGCAGAGATTTCCGCGGCGCTGGGCTAAGTGTATCTTCTCACACAGGAGAGGAACCTCTTCTGCATCTTGAGGAAGCGGCAAGACCTCAAATCACTTGGAAATTTCAAAATATTTGTTCCTCCAACGACTATTATGTAAACGCCGAACAGAGTCTTGCTGAGGAATCATTCTCTATGTAGGTCAGGAAAAGGAAAAGCAACTTGCATGGAGTCTCGCAAGGGACAAAAGCGGATACAGAAATTCAAGGATATTTTTAATTTCCTTGCCTGTTTCCCTCAAGCAGCAACGGATTTTTGCAGATGTAGAGAAAAGAGCATTTGCAGATATGTACAAGAGTGTGTGGTGTTTTTTTTTTTTTTTTTACAAACAGCAACTACTTTTGAATAACAAAATTGCAAAAACATAGACCAACATTAGAAAACCAGCTCAGGGGTACATTCGCTACCTGAAGCACAATTTAACAGAATTCACTAAGTAAAAAATACCACCCCCCTCACATCCCTCCCCAACCATCTACCAGATGGAATTTCTTCATAAAGCTTTAATTCGAGATACGAAGTAGACATTGGTTACATCGCGGTAATTTCGGACGAGCACAATTAATTGATTGACTGTATTTCTATTACCTTTTCCTGGCCTTAGGGAAAAAAGTCAGCTCAGATCTGAAATATGACAAAGTCCGATTGTGGAGCAATTTTTTTTCCTCTGAGAAGCGTTGAAGGGCAATGTTCATATTTGTATGTTTTGTTACACCACTAACCCACTAGTTTTATTTTCTCAGTAAGGGAAGAAACAAGTTACTTTTGTACTTAAAACTATGAAATGGCAACAAACATTACCTTGAGTCAGCACTGAAATATTTGTTCAGGACTCTGAAATGGCGGCTACTGTTAGAAACCTGTCTGTCAATGTACACTGACTCCAGTAATAAACCTACTGATGGTTAAAAAGCATAAGAAGCTTAAAAAAAAAATATTGATTTGAAAGGATTACGTACACACATTTTGTCATTGAACTACGAGAGCAGGAAGGGTGTAAACCCAGAATTTTGGGTTCTCTGAGAAAGTGAAAAACCTACAACAAATTTAGTTTTAGGAACCTGTATCCAAATGTCTTGTTCAGCTGTTCATGGAGAGAAAGGGAGGGCATCATTCCAGTCTTCAAACTTCGCTTTGAACTTTCTTTTCATTTTTCAGAAGTGTACTGAAAGCTAATTTTGGATAGCTTAATTTCAATCAAAAGAGACAGTACGAATTGATGCCTAAGCAAGAAATTACCGCTTTTAATTTTCAAAGCTGCTGGGTCCTGGTGAGATTTAAAAAGAATCATTTTCAATATCTGAAAACATTTGAGAAAATGAAAGCATCTCAAGATACTACAGAAAGTCAGTAATGAAAACTATTATAATACAAGAGTACTCATTAGCTCTAATAAAGCTGTATTAGTCTGTTTTGTCACAACAGACCCCACTTTTCAGGTTACATTATGCCATTAAAAAACTGTTTCTTAGTACACGACTTTCTAAACACTGAAAAACTTTACAAATTATTTTAAATCAACTCAATCAGAATATTGCAAAAACTACTCTTCATCTTAATTTTTTTTTTTTTGCAAACCATTTACCTGTAACATGGAGTAATTTTTGGTATTCAACTTTACTTTAAAAGTATTGTCCATGCTTTTTATCAGGCACACCAGCATTTTTGTAGTCATATCACTTTAACAATATAGAGTTCAATATCTGCAATATCAATATCTGATATTCCCTATGCCAAATAGGATACACTTACAGACATTTTATAAAGGAACCGTTATGGTTTCCCCCCCCCATCCCCCTCAAAAAAATTATCATCACATAGACTTTTTTTAAAAAGTGTTTTGGACAAACTCATGATATACTCAACAGCTGACAACACTCAGCTTCAAAATGTGTTGAAGTATGGCAAGCACTGTAATATGAATTGAAATGGAACTCAAAAGTGTTTAGAAATGCCTTTTTTTTTTTTTAGGCTCTTAAGAACATTGCTGTTTATCACAAAATTCACTTTGCAACGTAAAAGTTTCGACAAGTTGGATATTAAGATCAAAACCCATCCACGGCGCTTTTGCTCACGGCTTGTCAGTTTGACAATTCCCATTGTGTATAATCTCACCCTTTTCCACAGAGTTCTGCGGTACCACAGTACAGGAAGGATTAAGACAGAGTGGCAGCCTTGGTTTTCATCGCCTGGCTGTTGCGTATACGCTGCATATAATGCAATAACCAACAAACGAGACAGCGTGGAACCCATCTTCCAGTATTTACAAAAAAAAAAGCATTTTAATAAACTAGAAATGGCAGCCTTTGTAAGAAGTTTTCTTCACAGTTTTATAGTTGCTAGTATATATATTAACAGTAACAGGCAGAAAACCCCAAGGTGTTTATAAACATATTTGAAGATAGTACCGGTTGCCGCACCCAAAAAAAGAGGTGGCAGCAAATTCAGTGTGTCATTCATGGCTTGGAAAATCCAATTCAAGGAAATACAACTCTTTCTTTTTCTATTTTGTAAAAGTAGCATTGGACATTAAAAAAAAAATATATTTAAAAAACCCAATCAGTTGAGTTGGGCTCAGTACTTCTCTCCGCACGTCTATAGTCAGTCGACCGAGTTCACCCATAAATGGCAGAGTTTCAGCTAACTCAGTAAACACCCTTCAACTTCATGTGTGACACTGTCAAAATAGTTTTTTTAATATAACACTGAAAAAACCAATATTAAATACAGTTTCCATTGTCAAAGAAACGTTTTCAGCTATATCTGCTGCTTTCACTGGGACTTCGATTGTTAGAGTAACTGCGATCGCTTTCGCTGTCAGAGCCATAAGATCTACAAAGAAGAAGATTAAAAAGCCTCAAAATTGCATATTGAGCTGAAATTCGAAACTGTATCATGTAAAAAAATTGTCAAGATGGACACAAGACAACAAAACATATAGAATATGATCCTGTGAAAGACTTCCTGTATAACTGAAGTGTTCATTAAGGGACACTGAAAATTAAAATAATCATTAACTTTACACGATGAAAACCCTGTATAATTCAAGTCAAACTGGTTTTGTAACTACAACACTTTCTTGCTGTCTCCAATACAGCTAAGAAATCCCCCCAAAATTACTGTTTTTGTAAATGCTTTTAGCTGACTGAGAAGTATATGCTAACAAATACAGTTTTATACTGCAGGCGTTTCCCAACTAAGATAATTTTCACAAATCCTTACTTTACATAGTGCAGTTTTTCATTTGAAGCAGGGTCTTAAGAACATAACGACAATGGGAGTGCATGAGTATCCGCAGAGTGGAAGTTGCAGATTAAAAAGTTTTGGTTTACCCCGAGGAATTCCAAGCTCAGCACCTGGCTGAACATCAAGATAGAGTCCAGATGGTTTCAGACGAGCCACAGGACATATTCAAATTACACAGAATAAACTTTCTTTAGAGACTTTCTAGCCTTGTGCCTGTAAGGAAAGCTTTCTAAATGAAAGATGAGCATATCCTAATCCAACATTGTTTCTCTGAAGCTTCCCAACATCCTAAAACAATGATTTTGTAAGTCTATTTCCACACTCTTCTTGACTCTCATTGATTTCCCCTCAAACACAAGATGAAAGTTGTCTTTCTGTCAGAACTTGATGGGGAAATGCGTGAGAGCAAAGTCCAGTAAAAGTCGGTACAAAGTCGTAAAAAAAATTAATACGAGGACAGCAAAGGATGAAAATTTACAGTAGAGAGCTGCCTGATTTACCCCTGACTAACGGGGGACATTTTAAAAGGTACAAAAGAAATCACCACCGATATTAAAAAAACCCCAAAACTAATCTTTATCTATCTCCACCCTATTCCACTTCTGATCTTTGTGAAATGCACTCGCATGTATCTAATTCCCCTGGACTGAGTAGAATAAAATTTATCTGAAATTCATCAGAAGGCTTCATTGGATTTGCAGGTAAAACATTCTTTCAAAATATGTTCTAGGAAGTTAAAAATTAATTCTGGACAGACTGCAAATTTTCATTTCCCTTCCAGATTTTTTTTTTTTTTTTTTTTTTTAAATGCACCTTTGCAATCTAACCAACAAGAATTTCCCATTCAATGGAAGTCTTTGCATACCAGGTAGCTTTTAATCTGTAACAGAGAACTTGATTTAAATCTTGAGAGCTAGTTCGTTGTATCTTTTAAGAAATATTTAAAATTATTAAAAAACCCTTAATTGCGCTTATTTTGAATGCATACCTACAATAAACTGAAGCCTTCTCAAATCTTTCACAGGTTTCTAGAGAGTTTTCTAGGGAAGCTAAGGTTTCTAACCCATCCTCAAATTTAATGTCAGAAGTTCTGATTTCTTTACTCACACACTTGCTCTCATTTTAATTGTTTTTAATTAGTACTTTTGGTAACAACGTATTTTTTCTGTTTGATGTGTGGGGGGAAATTAGCTATCATGAACACCCTAAGTATGCATTTATTCAAATTCTTTTGCATACATACAGTGTCAAAGCCATGCCAGCCAAAACATACCTGGATCGCCTATCGTAACTTCTGGATCTTCGATAGCTGTCACTCCTTTTACTTCTACTTCGACTTCTGCTATAGTAACTATCATACGTGTACGACCTACTTTAAAAGGAAAAGAAAGAAACTGTAAATTTACCATTTGTCTAAAATGCCGCTTATTTTAAAGGTTTATTTCAAGGACATTTCCATGCAGGGGTAACACAGAAAGTACTTTTGAAGGCTGGGGCGAACAGAATAATACTACATTTTATAAGAGTCTAAATACAAGAACAAGTATCTTCAAATCAGCAGTAAAAATCTCAGATTTGTTGATCTAGAAAAGACTTCCTAAGCATTTAAAGAGTTTTGTGTTTTCTCTACAATTTGTAGATGCAGTAAAAAATCTTGTTTGCTAATATGTCTGAAAACAAGAAACAAGTTGATTCTGTTTTAACTCAATTTTAACAGTAAAGCAAAACATATTCCCTATTACTTATCTCATACTATTACCTATAACTGTAATGGCAGGATGATTTGATTATTTTCAGTTTTTAAGAGTATCTTATGTTGATTTTGCTTTGAGTCAAGTTGCTACTATGATATGGTATTTTTAAGTACCATAGATAAACGGGTATTCTTATACTAAGATACTATTATAATAAGTGCATTTATTGCAGAGTTTGTATAAAACTATAATCCATACCTGGATCGACTGTGATGACCATAAGAACTACTCCTGGATCTACTTCTACTGTAGGTTCGACTGACAAAAACACAAACACAGACATTTTAAGTTAATCAGAAGCAAGTGCTGAAGACAGTGGGAAGGGAGGGGAGAGAGAGAGGACAGGAACATGTTTTGGTCAGAATTCCTTCTCCACACTACAAAACATTAAACAAGATTATTTTTCAGCAACAGGAAATTTCGAAATGTGACTGTTCCAACTTACACATTTCAAGTAGATGCTTCAGACTGCAGCATGCATAGCTAATCAGCATTTCCAACTTGCTCACAGCCTGAAGCACCAGACTGCTGGGCCTCATTTACTGGTTTCGTAATAACACCCGAACGCTATCTCCCATTAGAGCAGCTTACCTACGACTCTTGTAACTGTGGTAAGAACTACTTCGACTTCTCGACCGATCTCTACTATACCATCCTCTGCTTCGGCTTCTTGTATAGCTTCTTGACCTACAAGATCAATGAACAACTTTGAAAAGCACAAAATAGAACATAACTGAAGAGAAGAACAGGCAGAAATGGAGAATCAAAAGCATTATAAAGCTTTATCTTTTAAGCTAAGTGTTTATTCCATACGTGCTAAACGATACAGTACTGGTTAAAAGAAAAATGTTGAGTTGAAAAATGAAAAAATGCCTTAAAAATATTAACACCTTCAATTTAACACGGGAGGCTGTGGGAATAGCACGAACTTCTTACCTATATGAATATGTAGAACTTCGGGATCGACTTCTTGAGTGACTGTACGATATGGACCGTGTTCTGTGTCTGGATTTAGATTCAGATTTACTTCGTGACCTACTGAGACTCCTGGACGGGCTATTGTCATCTCTACTTGGAGATTCTTCCTCACTGGAACTTTCTTGGTTCCTCGGCCTTCGATTTAGCCGTGCTGTTTTTCTAACTTCATCAAAGAGAGATCCAGGCCTTACTTTGTTTTTAGCTTTTATTTCAATTCTTAAACCTGCTGGTTTAGGTTCTGGGGCCGAAACTATGTTCTTAACTTCTGCAGCAGTACTAATTGTCGCTGGCTGTAAATTGCCAACCCCTTGCAAAGGCTTCCATTTATTATCTATCATATTGCTTTGTGTATTTTCAGTAATGTCATTTTTTAAACTACAGTCTTTAGCACTAGACACGGGGGCAGAGTTATTTTCCTGCCTTCCCGTCTCTTTTTCTTCTTTAATATTAATAAAGTCTATAATATTGTTTCCTAGCTTGACAGCATCTTGTTCAGGGGTCTCAACCTGTAAATCTTTGTTTATACTAGCACTTAAAGCCTGATGTTTAGCAGTGAGAATCACAGGAGACAAAATGTCCACATCAACCTTCCCCGGCGAGTTACGATCTGGTGTACAAATCTCCATGTTGTCATCTGTCTGAATAACATCTTCCAACCCATTCTGGTTACTTTCTTCAGCTTGTTTAATCTCACTCTTGCAAGCGGTCACATTTATTCCTGAGTTTAAGAGAGCTGCTGAAGCATTTGTTTCAACGCTCTCTTTATTAAGGTTACTGAGATCCGGCGAGGCATCACATACAGTGTTTTTACATAGAAGGTTTTCATCCGCACAAGACTTTTCACCATTTCCCATTTTATCTTTGACTATTTCATCCTTTTCATAAACTTGTTTTTTATCCTTTATGTCCCTGGTAAGCTGCTTTTCTTCTTTATCCTCCTTGGTAACCGGCTTTTCATTTAGCTCATCATCATCTTCTTCACCAAACTCCAGGGGGGGTTGCCAATGAAACACCTCTTTTCTTTTCTGAACTTTGTGTTTCTTCTCCTTTTTCCCCTTGGATTTTTCTTTTGCTTTTTTGGAATGTGATTTTTTAAGAGTTTTTTTCAACCCATGTTTGTGTTTTTTTGGCTTCCCTCTGATGTTTGTTGAGCTACAACAAGAACTCTCAGATTCAGAAGACGATGACTGCTTGCTTGTCTTCCACGTACAGTCAGAATCCAGAAAGCCTTCTGAAGAATTTGATTTTTTTTTAATCCGTTTGGTAACGCTAAGCTTTGTATCGGATCCTGATGTGGCCTCTCCTTCTTCTTTACCAGAGGAGGGTCTGGAATCTCCCCTATTATGCCTTGCCTCTCCCCTTTCGGAATTTGATTCAGAATCCCATTTACTACCTGAATAGGATTTGCGTTTAGTTTTTGCACCACCTCTAGGTTGCTCAGAAGATTTCTCCTTAGCCGCTTTCTTTTTAGCGTGATCAGAATCCCCCTCACACTTGGATTTCTCCTCCCCTCTCTCCGAACTTAAGCTATTTTTATCCTGTTTCTGAGTATCTCCTTCTAATTGAAAACGGCCTTCTTTTTCTTGGACTACTTTCATTTTGGCAGAACGTTCGCTGTCAGTAGAGAAGTCTGAAGATGATAAACTGTCACTCTCTTTCAATCCTTGTGAAGACTCATCATAGTCTTTTGTACACTTATAAGGGAGAGTACTTTCTGAGCTCGTTTCTTGCCTCAGTTTAAGAGACCGAGTTTTCTGATCACTTGATGCAGATCTTTTATTTCTGTGTCTGTCATCATCGCTGAGGGAATAGTAAGACGTTGACTCACTATAACCTGACCTGTCGCTGCGGTATTTGCTCAGCGATGGTGATCTGCCAGAAGAACGAGATTTTGTCCTAGAACTAGATGGACTTCTAGATCGCGTATAAGATCTTGAGTACGACCTGCTTCGAGAGGACCTGCTTCTTGATCTCAGCCAACTATCCGAGCTTCTGTCACTACGATATTTGGAATAACCGCTTCGATCACTATCTGAACTCCTTTGTCGCTTACAGTACGAGGAAGACGTGTTAGCCTCTTTAACGACTACTAAATTGTAATTAGTTTGTGTGGGTATTAAATGGGTGGTTTTAGCTTTCATTTCCTGAATTCTCTCATAAGATGGCTTCCACGGTTTCTGCCCAGGTTTCCACCTTGAAGGCGGTGGACTATCACTTAAGGGTATCACAGGGAGGTTTTCTGGGACAACTGGCGGAACGACAACTTTATCACTCGGGAGTATAACTGCTCTTACAGGCTCAGCAGCCTTGTTCAACTTATTTTCATTTAATCGTGTTGAAATATTTCGTGGAGAACTGGAAACTGTCTTTTGATGCCTAGGGTTGGAACTCGACCTCGACCTACTTCGGGAACGTGATGATTTAGAGGCTGATCTTGATCTAGAACTTCTTCGGGAATAAGATCTTGATTTAGACCTAGATCTGGACCTGGACCTGTAGTATGACCGAGTCCCTCTGCTTGATAAACTTGATGAGCTTTGGTCTTCCTTATCAGATTTAGACCAATCTCTTCTGGATGAATGTCTGGAAGACAATGAAGAAGAACGGGATTTCCTCTCACGATCACAGGATGATTTTGTCCTCCTGAGGAAGGAATGAGAGGATTCTACATCTGATGAGGCCGACGTTTTCTTTTTTTTCGTTTGCTTGTGCTTCTTGAAATGCTTCTGCTTTTTAGATTTCTTTTTATGTTTCACCTTCTTCTTCTCTTTTCTGTGCTTTTTGTGATGGCTAGAATATCTCACAGTACTTAGATCAGAATAACCGTTATGTGACCAAGATCTTGATCTCCGGGACGCGCTTCTTTCATCCCATCTGCTTGTACATGGGTCACTCAACCTAGAAAACAAACAAATAAGCCCCAAATGAAGCAGAAATTCTTTAAAAACTTCAGATAAACAAAGTATTTTCCCCATCTCCAATGAAATTAATTAAGTTTAAAAAAAAAAATTAACACCCTCCCCTTTATTACCATACAACTGTGTTTTGACTGAGCTTGTTACACTTGGTTTAAGAAAGGGAATTACGTCACTATCAAGAGAGCTACTTCTCTACAAGAAATGAATTGGCCAACGTCAGATTTTGCACACTGCAGAACCTGCATAAAAAGATTTAATGTTTTAACTACCCTAGTCCACATGACTTTGACCTCTACAATTATAGGATTTTTAAATCATGTTCAAACACAAATTTTAAAACATTATCTTATTTAGTATTCTTTTAGCCGGTATGTTGTGATACAGGAATAAACTGAACGCGCTCAGTATATAAAAAGAACTACGAGTAACATTTACAATTATTCAATAATGATTATATATAACATCCTTCAGTTTTCCTTTTGAGGTTTATCTATCATAATCTGATAGCAGCTCATTTAGTATCAAGTCAGCAGGAATTCTGGAGAGCTGGCTTCCATCACAGTTTGCAACTGCAGAGAGAACATATAACTACACCAATATAGGACTGGTGGATTCCATTGTCTTATTTGGTATCCAAAAAAATCAAGCAACGGAGTTTGAGGCTAAAGGAAATCTGACTTGACTAGATCTACGGAAAGCAACAGGAAACTGGACAGGTCAATTAATTACTTCTTAAATAAGCATCCAAGATGGCACCATCAGAAGCAACTCTCACACTAGAAGTTTTCCACTTCTAATTTTTGGAATTTAAATGAAATGTGTTGACCACAAAGATATTTACATTTTTTTGTTCAAACACGAATGACACAGTACACTTACACAATGTATATTAAAGTTTGCGTAAAAAATCCAAGATATTTTAAATTTCTAGTAAAGATCTTACTTATCGCCTTTACTCCACTTTTCTCCACTAGGTGGTCTGTACGTTCGCAACCTCTGCATTTCCTCTTTCCAGTGAGGAGGGGTCTCACTGCTCTCATCATCATCGGATTCGGAACACGATCGTGATCGAGGTGGGGTGTGGTATCGCTATGAAAGCAAAGGAAGATAGTTGCATAATGTAATTTTCTTTAAAGAGACTGGATAACATACAAAAAAATATATGGCGCCTCTTACACAGATTTTTGCATGCATCTTCATAACACAAGCCAGACAGTATTATCCACACAAAGTCCATGAAGAAAACACAAATTCTAGATTTCCTGCCTAAAATACCCACTTTTGGTATGCATATAGCCCGCATGTGAGACTGGCTGACATAGCTAACAATCTTTTCATACTCCGAGAGCATTTCACAAAGCTGAAGAGGGTCCAGCAGCTAACCCATTTTTTTGAAAATGTAAAAGGAAGAGTCAAGGAAGAGGTCATGGTTTCCCTTTACATAACACCTTTTGGAATAACACAATTACTGCAGATAACCAACTTTTTTTTCAGGGTACTAAAGCACAGATGTTTCACTTCAGTTAGCAGACACTTAACTGCTTGTATAAGGAGAGACAAGCCTTATTTCAAAAATCACTGCCGTTCAGCTCTTCAGAAATGGGAATCCAGTTTAAGACACATTCAAAAAAAAACTTATTAAAAAACTTATTAAAAAATTATGTTTAGGCACAGCATTTAAGTAGGCAATAAGAGCTACTTGTGCTGCAGAGGAAAAAAACTCTAATATTGCTAATAACTCATTATTTTTCATTACCCAGTTGGATACACACTTAGGTAAATTCTGTGAAGAAATTAGATGCTGCTTGACTCAATAAAGAAGAACATCTGGATTTTACTCAGTTATTTTGAGCCACTTAGAAAAGCAAGCAATATATGAAAAAAAAAAAAAATATGCCCCCCAGAATAAAACCACAAAGATGCATTTATTTGCTTATTCAGTTAATTACAGGCAGAACTCTTTAAGACATCCTGTTTATATAAAAGAAACCTGCCATGAAGATTTGGAGTTTCCCTACCCTTTGAGCTGAAGCAATGACTACTTAAAAAAAAGCTTTTACAGATAAGTGGCATGTAACAGCTTGTGAAGGCTTCATGGACCTCCCTAATTCTCTCATGTTATACTCAGGAGTCTCTCAGAACCTACAAGGACTCAAAACTATAAACTAGTATCTTGAAAAACATCAAACAATTTCACCCTGGACAGAAACTGTTGCTAATCAGACTTTTAAGAGATGGCAGAAAAAAACCCATATTTCTCCAACTAATTGCTAGACCTAAATTATTTGTCATATTACTGATTTTCATTCTTAATTTTGCCAAGAGGAGGCCAAAATGATGAAAAACAAGACACAGACACCCAAATCTTTGGCAAAAGCCAATTTGACTCAGCTTTAAGCTATTTTTCTGGAACTCTTTATTTACATAAGTATCTCAAAACATTCCATTTAAAAGGCTTCCTTTAGCGGATATCATAAGTGTCAAATACAAATGAAAGCTGTCAGACGCAGCAAAGACAGCAGTTATCAGATTTAATGTCAAGGCTGGCAAATAAGGGTTGGTTCTCAGGCAAGGCTCAAACACTACAATACCTCGGTCTACGCTTGGGCCATCTAAGCCGTTAATTTTGCAGCTTAAAATAATTGCATCACAGGGGATCAGGAGAAAAGTCCTTCTCAAATCCAGTGGCTATCACTTAAGAAAATCATGCTCACAGGAGCCTCAGCTAAGACTGTTTAACCAAAAGTGTCTTCAGCTATACAGATAGTGATCTCTAGATACAAATTTTTTTATTTATTTTGAGGAATTCCACTTGCCAAAAAAACATGACAGGACCAAGCCTTGGTTTGGTTTACGGTTACCCAAACGCCACCTGCTAGAGTGATCCAGGAGACCACTGTAAAGGGAAAGAACACGCTCGCAATTTGAAATATATCAGCATCAAATGCACAGTTATGAAGATTTTCTTATTCTCTCCCTCTTCAAGTGACTGAAAAACAACAGCGTAGCTGTGCAGTGTTTTGGGCTCTGCATCGCAAGTTATTAGAGAAGACACAAGAAAACTTTTGCTTGAGCGTAGTGGAACGAAGGCAAAAGTCTTCAGGATACCGAAGACTGGAAATAGAAACGAAGCCTGCATAAACAGTGTCAGTCTGCAGAGAAAAAGGTAGGGGGGGAAGAAAAAAAAAGACCAGGTCTGCACAGCTGTAAAAATGCTGCACTACCAGCACTGCAAAGAAGTAACTTCTTGTCCATGCAGTGTCATTTGTGACATTAACACAGACTTGATCTCAGCCAGGACAGCTGATGAGATTTGACAAACTACATGAAGTACCTAAAAAAAAAAAAAAAAAAAGGTAAAGAGGAGGTTGACTTAAAAATGTCAAAGAGCAGAAAAAACAAGGTAAGCGATTCTGCCAAAGTTGCCAACAAAACTGCTGTTTCTTTGTTTTTCAGCAACAAATGTACAAGCATAGAAGATGCAAACACCAGAACTCGGGAGGACAAGCAATAAACATCAGAACGGGCTGTACACACTTAGGACACCGGAGAACAGCTTTGACCACAGCTCCATGTTACAGTCCTGAGGCTCAGGAACAGCAAGGAAACATGACGAGTGCAGAAGAGTAAAAGCTCTTGTCACTTCTCTTTACTTTAGATCTTGTGGCACGTGTGGGACAAATCTGGCTGAATTAATTTCAGCCTTTAAAAAGAAATAATTTTATTTGTATGTTTGAAGATTTCTCACAGCTGATGAGTAAGCACTTGTTTTCCCAAACAATCTTTAAGTAAAAGGGCAGCAACAAGGGGGATGGGGAGAAAAAGCATTATAAAATGAACTACCTGACGACAATATTTCAACCTTCTAAGGCAGAATCTACAACATCTCAACAATAGTTAAAGTGTCACACAAAGCCTCCAAGGACATTCAAAGCTCAAGCTCAGAGAAGATACTCTGGGTGAGAGGAAAGAAAGAAAAAAAAATTAAAAAGTTGTCACATACTATTGTGCCTCTTCCTTTAATTTTTCGTCCAGACTTAGAGACTGATGGTTTCTGGTCAGTCAGAACTGGTGTAGCATCAAGAAGCTTCCTACATAAATAAAATATAAGCTTACATGAAAAAAATAAAACTTCCAAAAAGTAACTTAAAACCAATTTTATCATGCAAAATATTCACCTTATTCATTCACTTTGAGATGCCAGAACTAAGAATTCAGTGAATTATCCAAGTAATAAACCAAGACAGGCACGCCAATGAAAAGCAAATCAACATTATATTTGTTTTCAATCGGATGTGCAGCCTATCTGACCTCTCTACGTGTAAATAAATGCCAACAGTGAAGTCTCAAAGTACTCTGGTCAAGTGGTACGTGGCTTTTCTAAAGAGGTAACTTGGATACGGTGCACAAATCACAAAGACAACATGGGCAGATTTCAGGATTCAAGATTTTCAGGATCTCAGCAGTTACACAACAGCATCTGAGCACAAGGAATGGCAATTCCCAATAGTCCACCGATTCTAAAGCCTTGCTTCCTTCCAAAGCAACAAGAGGTAATTCAGCTCTCCTTTTTACAATTTGTGTAATATCCTCAAAAGCAGCAGTTATTATGGCTTTGGAAACACGGGTAAAGTACCATTTCAAGAAAATGCTTATAGACAACTACACCATTGAACAACATTAAAAAAAACAAACCCACAACCGATTTTAGAGATATCTGGCAACATAATGCATCAGCTCATGAGTCCAAAAGCAAAGAAATTTGACAGAAAAAGAACCTAACTGCAATTTAGTAGAGGTGCAAAACACAAATTGAAAGTAGCTTGTGAACTCATGACTTCCTTTTAATAAAGAGCATTTGCTCTTACTCTCAAAGTCAGATGGGTCATAAAATTCTGGCTGACTGATTTTGAACCAAAGTTGTTTCTTCAGGTTAAGAAAGATGAAAAAAATCACCTCTCCAATTAAGTCTACCTTACGATCAAATATTTGCTGTAGTTTACATTGCAAAATTTCTCCTGGAATTAGTCACTCATTTTTTTTGCAGCGTCTGTAATTGAGTTTAAGGCCATAACATGCATGGTCTTTAAGGACCAATAAAACTCACTAGGTTTCCCTGAAAAACCCTGACACAGGTTGTAAAAAAAAAACAAAAAAAAAACCCAACCATTACAAAGAAAACTGTAAAAAGGACAATTAAACTACCTCATTTAGAAATTCTGACACTACAAGCATCATTCGCTATCAGTAGTAGTAATACAGCATTAGCAAGAAACTTTTATGCGTAGTTTCCACCAAGTCAACATAGTAAGAAAGCTCAGTGATCCTTACGGTTCGGGTTCTACACTGACAACAGGCACATCTCTTCTTAGCAAAAACCGGTTTTCAGGCACTGGGGGAATTTCTTCAGGACGTACCACAGGTTTGTCCCTCTTTGTGCTAACGTCGACCGCTTTTTCTGTTATATCACTCTTGTCAGAAAGACTGCTATGGGGCAAAGTGGATAAATGAAAATTAACTGGCAATTCATGAACAGCACTTTTCAAAGCAGATTCTAAGCCAAGCCCCCACGATGCATCAGTCTTCACGATAGCTTAAAAACCAAAAAGCATTTCACTAACAACCCATTTTAGGCTAAAAGAAGGATGGAGCACTATTATTGGAAAGAAAGTCCAGTTCTCACTTTGCAGCAATTTATTTTGCTTTTAATTTGCCATTTGTCATGAAATATTTTAAAAATATAACAAAAAAAAAAAAATCAAAGACCTCTTATTTGCCTCTCTCACTATAACATAGCCATAGTGAGTCCAAAACACTTTAACATGCTGAGACTTACCTCAAAGTCACTCTACTTTCTATCTACAAAGATCTTAAACCGTTTCATAGGAGAAGCTACCCAACAAGCTCAGCTTTTTAATTTTGTTTGATTGGTTTTGTTTGTTCATTAAAAAAAAATAAATCAACGATCAAAATCCAAACTTAAATAAAAGCACTTTCATATTCATTGCTTGAGTACTTCATAAAAACAAAGTAGAATTGCTCAGATTTCTTTGAAATCCTTAAATTTGAGAGAGTAGTCACCGTCTTTGGTTTGAGGTTCGCTTGCACCTTGGATCCTCTTTCTTTCTCTCTTCCTTTCTTCGTTTTCTCGATTGTTTGGTTTTGGTTCTTCTTTTACGCTTTCTTCTTCTGTTTCTTTCATTTTCAGCTTCGCTGTCAGATGAAGTTTCTGAAGAACTTGATGGACTGGAGGAGGAGTCTGAAGCTTCTGACTCAGAACATACTTTCTTCTTCTTCTCCAAAGCTTAAAACAGACATTTTAAATTTACAGTGCGTTCATATGCATGTATGTTTATTGTCTATATATACAGCACAAAATATCCAATATCAGAGATATATACACACACACACACTGCTCCAGTGGAGCTCTGTGGATAAACTAGGATTTTTTTTTTGCAATGAATTACATTAAAGTGCAGTAATAAAGAGTCTTATAATTGTGTCCAGTCTAAAGCCATATCAACAAAATGATACAAATATTTTCCATCAAAGACAGCTGTAAAAAAATGTCTCCAGTTCTGTAAACTGTTAAGAGCTTCCATGCACAGCTTCCACCATAAAGGATGATGTAAGAACGTTTTGGCTTTGCAGTGATATGCAGTAACTTTATAACTGAAGTTGAACATTAACTTGTATCAAACTCATATAAAGAAATTTTGAGAAGGAAGTATAAATTTAGGAAAGAGGGTTGTTCCCCCCCCCCCCCTTCCCCTTTGAAACTGGATTTTAGGTTGTAACACTGAATTCCCACCTTTGGGTTAGAATAGAATACACAAAAAAGCAAAGACCATTTATAGTAAAAAAAATAAAAATTTAGTTTCTTTAGAAAGCAATGCACAGGCTATAAAACAAAGTATAAGAGTTAGTCACAGCCTCAGTTGTGTATTTTTTATTTCTAAAAACTTAGTAATTCTCTCCTTTCTGCATCCTCATACTTCATACTTTTACATTATCTACCCTCTTGACTTTCTTAAAGGACATAAATAACCCCATTATCCTTAAGGAAAGTAAAAAATGGAGTAGAAAACTCAAACTTCTAACACTCCACTACTTTGCAGCAACTGTCTAAACAAATTCAACATCATTTATTTCCCACGAATGCTAATGAAAAGGGAAGTTACGCTGACTACATATACTGCATATGTTAACATTACATGATCTTAAAATAAAGCTTTGGGAACTGCACAAAATTCAACTTCCAGAAAAGCTTATGCTTGTGTCTCCACCTTCCGAAGTCAGAAAAATAAGCTGTAATTACTTTTTGAATATGTCATATTAACCTCAAACGTTGATTAAGGAGAATAAGAGGCAGGCATACATTTTCCAAGGCGCAAAGGTTTAGGTCAGAAAACCTCTTCCCTTGCTGCGCCTCATTTACACCCAGCTTTAAGTTTTAAAAGCCTGTAAGAACTAATTAAGATTTTAGAGATTTACCATGATGATTTTCAGACGTTGGCGTAATTCTTATACTCTCTGAAAACAATGTCAACATTTAATTAACTTCAGTCATACGTATGCTTACCATCTTTTGCTGATTTTGTAACAAGCACCCCACAGTCAATAACTCGTACATCTGCATAGGGCCTACTTGCAGTATCAGTTTTCAGATTTTCTATTTGTTCTATTACTTCAAAACCAGAAATAACCAGTCCAAAGACAACATGTACGCTGCAGAAATAAAATATTTGGAAAGTACAAACATTTATATAGGGAAAGTACAAACATTTATATATGGCTGCAATTATTTTCAAATAAATTTCAGATTTAAAAAGTCATTCGAAAACAGAAATTCAGCTTTACTGGCATTATCTGGCTCTTAAAATGTATTAAACAAGATTTTCATTACTTTTACATTTACAACGCTAAGACTTCATGCAACGTGAAACAGAGGTCCACTCCAGTTCAATTCGAGAGAAATACAGAAACACTTGATGTCATTCTACTCTCTTTTACACTGGCAGGGCAAACAGATCATTATTTCTAATCCACCCTTCTATTCTTGATATTTCATGTAATAAAGAGATCAGGAGCCCTTAAACAAAGATGACAAAGGGCAGTTTTCCCTAGAGAAGAAGCATTTATGGGTCCATATAAACTCAGCATACAAGTTCCCACTGGCACCACAGCTATAATTACCGAATCCCTACCTTTGTTCTACCATACTCATTTCTCTGTCCTCTTTTTGTCTGCCCCACAACTTATCCTCCCAGGAACTAGTATATTTTGGGGATAAAAACATGTCATAAAAAAAAAAAAAAGAAGAGTACTACGAAATATATTAAACTTGACATTTCAACTCGCTGATTTATGGACTGAAGGCAGCAAGCAGTTTTAAAGAAGTGAATGTTAGGATTTAAGACCTTCCAAGTTTTTGACCAGCTTTAGGAAATAAGTCACAACTTGAAATTTTTGTAGAGCTGAAACTTTTGTTTTCCATCATGTTCTATTGTATGATCTTCCACAGAATTAAGAATTTGTTTCCGCATTGTTGTTTCCTTTCAATGTAATGTGTGAAGACGTACAACCTTCAAATTTTAGCCATCATTGGAGAAACTATAAAGGATTCTTACCCATCGAGATGAGGAGCAGGTTTTGTCGTTCTGTTTGACAAACAGCAAGATGGTAAGATAGTAAAAAAATAAAAAAAAAAATCAGGGATTCAGATGAAGTAAGACGAGAATGGCACAGGAGAAAAAAAAAAAAAAGGGTGAAGGTAAGACAAAAAAGTGAAAAAATCCAGTTACATACATGGAATTAAAAAAATCCTTTACAATATATACACAGGCTTTTTAAAAGTTTTACATTAAATGTTTGAAGTTTAGCTAACCGTGCACACTGGAAAGCTGTACCAAGTATCATTTTATGCATGCAATAAACAACCTTCAAATAAGTGTCTTTAAATACACGTTCAAATATAACTCACTAGCATTTTTAATCACAGATACAATTTGGCAATAAATACTGGGTAACTAATGTGATTTAAATGTTTCTGAAATTGCTAGGTTCTTACATTACGAGGTCACTTCTAAGTCAGCTTATTTAAGAAAAGAAGAAAGTTATCGTGTCATAGATTCTTTGCTTCCCGCCCTGCTACTTTTCTACTCTCCATTTCCTTGCTCGACTTCAAGACTCGGAATACAAAGCAATACTTCTAGCTTTAGCCATCAAGACTTCCAGCAATTCAGGAAGCTCACAGCCTTCCCGAAAGGAACAGCAGCACAATGCAAGCAGACATTACACGCTACTCTGGTTTACTCCTGTGATAAATGCCAATTTCTCCCTACTTTTCAGCTCCCCACATTTACCTGTTTCTAGCTTGAAAGAGAAAATGCAACAGCATTACGTTTTGTACGCTATCCTAAAAAGGCATTTGGAGTGCTGCCAAATTTCTGACGACTTCACATTGGAATATTCAAGGCTGTGCATATATAATTCTATGTTAAGATTCACATTTTTGATGACAATGCTATGACCTGGTATCTCTCTATATCCTTTTCCAAAAAAAGAAAGGAAATTACTTCTACAAGTAAGCCTGCATAACATTGCACAGGGAACCGTGCTATGCAGACAAATTCAGTAAGGAATATCAGAACTTTATTAATCTTATATATTGGGGAAAAAAAAAAAGTCAGGATAATTTGCATTTGAAGTTATTTTAATATTTGAAAACATTTTTCCTCTTCTCCTCCCGAGGCACTATTTCACCTTTCTAGCCTTCTTCCAGTGAACTCCCCTCTCTCAAAATAAATAATCAATCACAGATGCTTTTTCTAAATTCACATTAATACAGATGTGGTACAGTGAAGTTAGTCTTTCACTGCTCTAATAATAAAATACTATTTTTTTAAGCACATATCTTCACTCAAGTTTTGAATTGGTAGGTCACAAAACCTGGCAGTGCTGGAATGCGTGCCAAAAGATAGGACTGTGAATCAGGAGTGTTTACACTCTATTTTTTTAAGCTCCAAATGCCAACCAGACCTTCCACTTTTGCAAGGCTAAATAATACAGAAAACTCCTTTGGATTAACGCAGGGAAAGAAATCCTATGAAGATGACATTTAATTTCTCAATAGCAGGGGGTGTTCTTTGTTTTTCTCTCGCTAATACAGCATATTGCGACAAACCAAAATTCTTAGAGCTTTTGAAGTTCTTTAAGCAAAAGTTAACTGCATTAACAACCTGCTGTTAAGTAAACAGCTTAAGCGGGCTTAATTATAAAGCTGATTTAAAGTAGCGAAAAAACAGAAGTGGGTTACTGCAATGAAACCAATAATAAACCAGACTTAGTGCTTAGAATTAGCTAGAAACAGCAACAGGTTCAAACAGAGCTGCTAAGAAAGCGGTAGTAATGTGCTCCTGCCACCCCGCAGCAGCACTTGAAGACCAGTTAAGCAAATTACCTAAGCATGTCCTTCCCTTCGACTAGTCCTCAACAAGCAAAGCAAGGGATAGTTGGTACATCGAAACCCATGTAGAGGTTTCTTCCACTACAGTGGCAATTTGATGGATAGAAAGGGATAGGATTTTTCTCCTTTACTTCTTCGTGAGGTGAAAACACAAGGAAAAGCATTATCCAAAAAGGAAAACTTTTCAGCTGCGCGACAAGGAGTTGGGCGACTTAAACCTCCTATGGGAAGCAGAAACCCAGCTCCTCGTTGTGCTTTTCAAAGTTTTCCAATCTCAGCGTTAGAGTTGTGACATGACGTTTATTCTGCAAACGTGCACTTTAAAACACTTCAAAGTTTTCTGCCTACGTTCTGCCTTTCAATCCTTCAACATTTGCTTTGGCTTCAAAACTTAAATCACGAGAAAACCTACTTACTGCCTGTGCACTATAGAAACTTAGTCGTGATGAGTTCCTCCCCCAAAATAATATTGTATTAAAACATTTTTATACGGAACTTTTATAGTTTAAAACATTCAAAATCTGCCTTATAATATATCTACTATTAGCCAAGTTATTTACAAGACAAATACCCTTCTTCACTCAAGTTTAAATTGGTTTAAGATACTGCGGAAGAGAAAAGCATCTTTTTGATAAAAGCATGTTATCACCCACCCCCCTCAAGAACCTCAGTCCTAACAAAGGATTCAATGCACATAACAATATGATCAGAAAAACAAGAAAGATAAAAACAGAAAGAAGAAAAGGAAAGGACACAGCCTTAGAGGAATGAGACATTACCTTTGGAGCGCACGATGTAACACTGTTTCTGTAAATTTTACACAAAAATGGCAGAAATAAATTGTAATACATTTTCAGACAAAACTGAGTCTATGTTTTATTAAATACAAATTTAAAATTAATATTAATCAAGTTGTATGCAGAACAAGGATGCCTAAAAGAGGGCTCTAAATTTTCTTTAGAATACAAGGTACTTTGAAAACTACAGCAAGTTCTCCTTAAAAGCAAAAAGAAACCCATAGACATAACCTGCTTACATACACTATTACAAAGATAAACAGTTAGAAAAGAGAACCCTCCCGCTCCCCTCTACGTCCCAATCCAGCAAAAGTGTTAGAACACAGGCACAACTTTAAGCAGATGAATAACTGATTTCAAGAGGTTTATTCACGTGCTTGCAGTTATATAGGTGTTCAAATGCTCTACCAAATCCAGTCCTAAGTATACACGTCACAGGGTGGCACAGCATAGCTTAAGTGCTTTTATTTACAAAAGAAATGTGTTAAGTCAACACGTCTACAACTTCATACATTTCATAATTAGCTGACATCTTCCTTGTGCTATGAAGCTTTTCTAAACCTAAGAAAAATAGGTGTTTTCTCTAAAATATGTGAGTTACTATTAGATTGCTTGCATTCAGAATTACAGAAAAACAAACACATTGCAGATGCAAAAAAGACAAAATGTGCACCAGCAAATACCACACTTGTGCTCGGGTATAATTCTGAGCAGCAGCAATGTTTTAAAATGGCATCAGTTGAGCTCATCCACATTTTTTCTCTCCCAAACAAACAAACTATTACTTCTTCATTATGGCTCTGCTTATCTGAGCAGTGACGTGATCTGTTTTTTACTCGTTACACATAAAAGCATCATGTGTGCTTTTACATAAAGCTTTTTGGTCAAGCCAATGGGACCTGCTTGTGTGATAAGCGCACATATACCACTTCTGCTCAAAGAGAACACAACATCAGCCCCTTTGGTTTTTATATTACTGTCAATTGTTCAAAAATTAGCTCAAAGGTATTTCATTCACAGTAAGGAAAAAATTATTACTGTTGATTAGAAAAATACCTGTCATGGGACACCAAAAAGACTTAGAAATGAACCACTTTTAATAAGCTGGTAACATTCAGAAATCATTTGCAAAATCAAAACAAAACAGTCCTCATGATTTATTTTATCCTTCATTTAGCAGATCAAAGTGGTTAGTTTGTTTGGATTTAGTAACTAGGCGTGGCACCACACATTAAAAACATTTTTAAAACAAAAAAGCTATTTAGTTTTGAGCAAGAAAGCAGAGCTTGAGATACATTTAAACCAACAATATCCTCAATATGGAAAAAAAAAATTAATATAAATCTAGCAGTAATAGCAAAAAAGCCTCAAGTTTTAAATAGCTTTTGAACTCAGAGGCAAGAACTCTAAGCATTTGAACTGATAAGGAATACAACCGAGGCCCTTTTAATTGTAATAAGGACACATTCCTCAGGAGACTATGTCATTAAATAACAAGGCAATAAATTATTACACAAATCTTCCCAATAACAACAAAGAGGTTGAAAGAGGTTGGTTACTTTTTTTTTTTTTGGCCTCGTATTGTTTTCTTTATGTTTCATTCTGCACAGCCACTTCTATTTTTCTAGTGAGTGTAGCTTGACAGATTTTGCATGATAACAGGGGCAAAGTTAAGCCCATACAAGCATTTGTAGCATCAGGAGTCTCGTTAGTTTTATAATACTTTATCTAAGTGCACAAGAGTTGCACTAATTTTGTATTGCAACTTTCCTTCCCAGCAGGTTGGGTACGGCCACAGGCATGATGGAGGTGCTCTAAAGAGACCAGGTACCATTATCAGATCAGCTGGACTGAGGAGCAGAATACATTCCTCAAGGAGAGCATCACCCAACACCTAACACTGAGCTTGGAAATTCCAGGAACAGGCTGATTATCTCCCCCCCCCCAACTCTAAATCAGGGACCTAAAGACTATTAACCGTACTTGTGCACTGCTCTAGCTGCATTCCCCCAATAACTAATACGCATCATCTTTTCAGCGGCAGTTCAAAACAGATATTGGACTACATAAAAAAAAAGAAAGATTATTCTAGAGTGGTTCTTGCCAAGCTCTACCCCATTCTAGGGATTCCATATCCGAGTATCAGCATGGAAACAGGACAATTAAAAGATTCACACGCTCAGGTGGCATTTAGAACACTTGCTAAGTAACTGATGGTTCTAAAAGTTCTTTCACAGAAAGGAAGCAAATTAATAGTGGTGCTATCCGAAAATGCAAATAGCTAATTTATAAACTGGCACTTTACAACTGTCTTCAACACAAACCTTCAATAAAAATGTTCCAACAGATCCCCTTGGGTATAGAAAAATTCAAATTCCAGTATTTCACAAATCTGAACATTATAAATGGTCTCTGTATCCTCTGTGCTGGATTTCAAAGACATGCATTTCTTCAGACTAGGAGATGTTCCTTAGACACATGTGTGAATAGACTTGGCCTATTTAAAGCGCGTGTACGTGAAAAACAACCCTGCCTTAGCTAAACTCCTTCTTTCAACCCAACAGTCACTCCAAGTAAGAAAAAAAGGTAAGAAGTGGGGGAAATTAGACGAGTATTAAACACAGCACTGCTGACATTATACAAATATACCCCTCTGACTCTTTATTCTACTTTTGCATCTTGCCAGTTTATACCCGTGCTTTAATTTATGCTCACTTTTGTTAACACTGGCCTCAATGGAGATCCCTAACAATACTTACACTGTCCTTTCCATGCTCAGTTCTCTATTGTTGCTGATAAATGCTCCAAACTCATTCATGCCAGAGAAATTCCTGACGAATCAAAGCAAGCTGACGATACTTTAAGATGGGTCAGATGGTTGTTTTCATTAAGATTAGTCTGGAGTTTCTGTTTCAAGTAAAACTGACCACCGTTGCTCAGCTTTTAACAATTTTTAGGCATTACACAGAGTCTTGTTGTGACCAGTTTGTTAGTGCAGTCTGTCAATGAGATACTCGCTGCCTAATTACTGTCTGTAAAAGTTAATTATTCCAAATGACAGTTTTCTGTGGTAAGCAGGGAAAGTACTTCTGATGAGCATGCAAAACTCTTATAGTCAGGATTCTTGCTATTATTTTAGCCCTACTTTGATAAATACTTATATAAAAG
Organism: Chionis minor; assembly: GCA_013398295.1. NCBI lineage: Eukaryota > Metazoa > Chordata > Aves > Charadriiformes > Chionidae > Chionis > Chionis minor. The sequence goes on from VZSF01008761.1 coordinate 40,108, forward strand.
GCTATTTGGACTCCTTTATCTGCTACAGGAGATGTGTATGATAGAGCAATATCAAGTTCTCACTCCTGAAGTTATCTATGGAAAAAAAAATGCAAATATCTAAAGTACAGATGGCCATGAACTATTTCCCTTTGTTTAAGTCTGATAAATAAAATCAAACATGTTCAAACCATTAAAAAAAATAAAATCTAAAGACTGCCACTGAAGACTGCCTTTCATACAATGTTCAGGTTACACATTTAAAGAACATTTTTTCTAATGATAAACCACTGAATAACTGAGCATTCTTTTGAGTATAAGAAACACGTTTTAATTTCATCTTAAAGCATATCACTAAAGGAAACAAACCTATTTTATTAAAGAAAAGCTGTATAAATGCACAGTACATTCCCTAAAGTAATCAGACAGATGTCACCAAGCGAGACTAAGTGCTTTAATATACTGGATTTTAAAGTTAAGTTAGAAACCGCCTAGATAAAGTCTTTAGCAGTCGCTTCCTAATTTGAATCTTGAAATTCAAACTCTCCACGTTACGAAGCAGCAACCGAGTTCCACCATTAAAAAAAAACTATACAAAAAGACAGATCGTTGAACCGTGTGTTTCATCATCCATCCCTGCCTATTTGTAAACGAACCTGACTTTGCAACCGGCCGTGTACATACACACCTGCCTTTACAAGCAGCCTCGGTGGCTTCCGCACGGATTCTATAATGGTACATATTCACTGCCAGGATCAGCTGCGGCATTGGAGGCCAAAGGTGGGTTTCAGCTTAAATGCATAAACTTGAATCCCATAAAGGCATCCGCAAGTGCTGGTCAGACCTAGGGAGAACACTCAATTGCCAACAACATGGGCATCTTGAGCTGCCCTACTGTATCCTGCCTGACTTCCAGCTGCTACTCCAGGATGTCTTGCAGGTGCTACATCATATTTGCACACCCTGTCTTGGAGTTCCCCATGGTGTCCCAAACAGCGTTAGGTGTCTGCATGCGGTAAAATGAAAAAAGCCCTGGTCAAGAGGGTCACAGAAGCCTCGAGCATTAGAACATCACTTTAAAGACTTAGACAGCAGCCCACCTAAACCTCACCAGCCCACCTAAACCTCACCAGCCCACCTAAACCTCACCCGTTACACTGGGAGTTTACTCCTGGGCTTGCTTCACTTGCCTGACTCTAGGGCAAAGCCACCGACGACACTACAGGCTATCCAGGAAATCTGCATGGGGCAGGCAGGTAAGACATAAGACCTTCAGAACATCCGCACCTTTCTCTCCGAGCAGCTGAAGGCCAGGTAGGACACCCCAGGACCCTAAAAAAGGCTTTAGATTCCTACAGGCAGCTGAGGTGAACCTAGCTTGCGTGGAGAAGACTACATTTAGGCATCTTACTCTGCCTGAATTCCCACCAAACTAACACTTTCTCTTCACAGTGATTATATGAAAAAAAAATCCTATTTTTTTGAAGAAATCTGCATCTTTCAAAATACTTCTGTATTTGATGACAGCGCTCTTAACTACTGTTCATTTTATTGTCCCATGTAAATTATAATTTAGCATCTAAGACAACCTTAGGTTGTTTTGGTGCGTGGGCAGAGAGAAGATGTTTGTGTTTGTTAAATCAACAAGTAATAAGTAAGTTGAGTCTACAAAGCATCAGGGAAAGAAGATGACTTCTGAATCAAATGCAGGAGAGAAAAGAAACTTTAGAGCCCTCAAATGATAGCTTCTCGACTGATGTGACATCATTAAGTTTTCATGTATAGTGTTCAGATAAGCTTAAAAATGGAAAATTATGACCAGAGAACCAAGCTAACAAATAGTGAACCAATGTCTTGCAGAGAGCTTATTAAACCACAAGGCTTTTTTATATATAGATTGTATTCCATACTAATGTGTATGTATTTCCATTCAGATTTATTGCAAGGAAGAACATCTAAAATTTGGCCTGAAGGCAACAGAACACAAGTTGAGTATTGGGTTTTGTTGTTTGTTTTTTTTTTTTTTTGGTTTTGGATTTACATATGACTTTATCTCTATGGAAAGTCAGAACAATGGTACCTGTGAAAGACTTCCTCTTAGGTTCTTACTGATTTTCCATTTTTAGGGCATTCTTTAGGAAGAAACCTAAAAATGTCTCTTATCTGAACTTCACTGTATCATACGGAAGATCTTTTTCAGGCAAAGAAAAAAAAAAAGACAGATTTCTGAGGACAATTTACTCCTTTACTGAAGACAGTGAAGCGCCATTCATTCTTATCCCCCAAGAAAGATGGCAAAGAAAAAACAGTTTTTCTAGTTAAGTAACTACACTAAAATTTACTTCTGACAACACCTGTGCTATTTCACAAAGTTCTTCTCAGCACAAGCCTAAAGTTATAGTCCAGATCTTTCCAAATACAAACTGTTAAACATTAACTGAAGGCAATTTTTAAAAGGGAGTTTACAGGAGGAATAATCACATACAAATAAGCATGTTTAAAAATATTAATACTGAACTTAGAATATGGCTACTTTAACCAGGAGACCCTGACATATCAGGCCTGAGTATTTATTGATGGTAGAGAGTAATGAGTTTTCTACAATTTAACAGAATATGCCTCCATATTAGAATGGACTTTTTTTTTTTAAGGCAATAAAAGAAAAATCTGATTATCAGCATATATTTTTACATAGTGTTGGTACCAAAGTATTTGGTATATGCACAAGTAAACAGAACTATGCAGCAATATAGAAGAAAAGTATGTCAGGAACAAAAATTCCTAAATAAAACAAAAAAATACCAGCAGCCAACCCCCCAAACCCCCCCCCCCCNCCCAAAACAAAAGATCCCCAAACTAAATCGTGAATGATCATATTTTAAAGAGCACATGCAAAACCATACAAACTACCTCTAGGTCTCTCGATCTCACTCCCTTTTGCATACGATGCTCAACATCGTGATTTGCAGAAAATCTGTTAAGATTTGGTTGGTGCACACAAACAGCCAAAGAATCTATTTTCTGGACACTAAGAATTTATTGTGTAAACTGTATTTTTAGGGTACAAAGTAATGAATAAGGAACATCCATCTAGTACCAGTTTCTAATCCAAATGAATGCCACAAGGAAATTGTGGTAACTAACATTTCCTGTTAAAGCTTACACTGCAGATACCCCCTCAACCCTATTTAAAATAAGATGAATAACATTGTTATAGATAATTTAGCAATACCATCTTTCTCATGAACAGCGCTTCTCTGTTTAAGAAAAGCTCAACTGTCGCATTACATCTACTCACATGAAAAACTGGGAACCATTGGTATGTTTCCCTCGGTTTGCCATTGACAAAAGGAACGCTCTGTCATGTTTGAGAATAAAGTTTTCATCTGTTTGAAGAAAAAATATGTTTGTCAGATTTTCCCTGACAAGGAATACAAGTCTAATTTTCTTAGTAACTTATGGATGCTATAAGGAGAAATTCTGCTGCTGCTGAAGAAACATGAACAGGTTGGGAAAAAAGAAAAAAAGAAAAATCAAGTTTAAACAAGCCTCTCAAAAGCTACAGTAGAAGCAGTTATGAGACAGAAGCATTCTTTCTAAAAGAAAAACTTTCAGATATAGTGCAAACATTTCTAATGAAAAAAAAATTTAAAGTCATTATTAGAGTTTTCAACAAACATTACATTCTCATAGACTTGAATTTAAACCTAGAGTTTTCTGAATAAAAAACAAGGTTGGCAGACTTACTGACATCCTAAAATGAGCCTTAACATCCACGATACTGTTATTTACGCAGCATGCACCTCAGGTAGAAAGATCTAAACCATTCCCCTGATACGGCACACTAAAAGACAGCCATCTATCTGCAAGTCTCAAAAGGTACAAGGGAAAAAAATCCTAGATACCTAGGTGAGAAACTAAAGAACATATTCTTCCTTCAACCTAAGTACAAAATCAATTCAGACCAAACTAAACATGCATTTTATATTCCAGTGAATTAAAGAGGACTTCTGCTTGTACAGCAGAATATAAAACCAGATCTTCTGAAGTTCCTTTTCAAAGCTAAATAGCAATTCGAGTGTACAAAGCCGTTATTTTTAAGATTACGTATCAAAACATAACGCTGCATGTTTAGCTTAGGAACAAACCCTACTAACTTCTTCGCAAATGGATCTATTCAGCACTTTCTTTTGATTAGCGGCTGTAATGCTCCAACATCAAACTATTTCTTTGTTTAAGGAAAACTTAATGGCATGCACTTAGCTGCTCGAAAACAGAACCAGGGGCTGTTACAAACATACACGTAGTGCCTTCATTAACACTTAAATACCACAGTAACTACCTGGATTTTCTGCCAGAAAGAATTGTATTGCTTTAAACAAATACTATATAAACTCACCATTTTCCTTCCAACAACAAATTTTAAAGAGAGGTAAAGGTACATTTATTTACAAATTCTTTGCCAGTAAAATAACTTGTGTAGGATATAAACAAAGTCATACACTTTTAGAAACAAGCACCAAGCATACAAACCTTGAATAGGGAAGGGGAGGAAAGGGACATTAACAAAAGAAGAAATAACTGTTTAGAGCTGGAAATTATGCCAGTATTCTTCCTCAGAATAAGTCATTAACCCTCAGAAAAGGTTAGACACAGAACTCTTCATTTCTCCAAGCAACACAGATATCCATCTACAAAGGGACGTATCAGTTGTCTATATATTTACTAGGGAGGGTACAAGGGAACAGAGTTTGAATTTGTGTTACTGAGCTTTTGTCTCTTACCTTTTCATTTTGCAAAAGACCACATTCTCTATAAACAAAAGAATATGTTGACAGTTTTAGGCAGGAAGATAGGAGTTTATTCATGAATAAAGTTGCCTAACCTCCATGCTGAAAGTCTCGTTTAACCAATAATGTTAGCCTTAATTAATTGTCAGTTAAAGTTAATTACCAAAAAGATTATCTGAAAGTCATGCATATAAAAATAATTCTCATGCAACATTAGTTTCATGCAAAAGGTGATCAATAAGTAGACCTGTTTTCATTAAGTAGCTTGGGAATCAAGACTTGTTTATCTCAGAACTGAGTAAAGAATCCGCAAAGACATATTTCCTCTTACCTTTAAAATAGCCACCGTAAATAGATTCGCCTCCTTTTCCATTACCTACGCATCAAAAAGCAGGAATTAAACCTTTTGTTTTATTTATGGAAAAAGAGCACTGTATGTAACATTCCACTGGTTTATAATGAACTGGGATACTCAGTATCTGAGCATAAGTGCCTTAATTAAAAGTCACAGCCCTGCGTTAGCCTGTTGATACTCAAAATACTGAGAATGCAGATTGCCTTAGTGCCTCTGAACACTGGAGATGCGAAGCAGGGCTTCAAAGACTAGTCAAAGGCTAATCCTCACCCGTCCTTGTTAAAGCAGCAGCATCAGCAAAACAACATCAGCAAGGAAAAAAACCCCAACACACCAACAAAAAAAACCCCCACGGTAGATATGACCAACAATTTTGCCCAATTCAAAGCGGCTGAGACCACTAGAATGGATGAGATAAGAATCTTCTAATCTACTTGACTTCTGCTTGACTCTCAAAACAAGGTATTTCCTCACCGTGCCCATTTTATCAGGTACAAGATTTGAGGACACAGTGAAGAAGATACCCATCCTTACCAAAATGTGTATTTCAGGGAAGGACAACAGGCTGAAACATTACGTTTACACATACCACAGGGAAGGAAACAAACTCCTGGAAAACATCTCCTTTTGGAGCCTTACCTGTTAAACACTTCTAGCTCATTTACTATGAATAATTAAAAAAAGCAAACTTATTCAAATAGCTGGATCCCTGTATCAACAGAGCATTACTAGTGTTGCCTCTGCTGCAGACACAAAAGTGAGAAGCAGCAAGACTACATTTTGGATTTTAATTCTGTTTTTCTAAGTGTTAACTCCAGCAAGGTGAAGGGTTTTTTTCTTCTTTAACTTAACACATTTTCTGAATAAATATTACTTCAGTTGAAACATTTTAGAACTGCAAATATTAACAAAAGAAATGGGTGATCTATGCTATACTTCACAGCCAATGAAATATTTTTATGGCATTCTAATGCTTCCAAGGCATTTTCTAAAGTTACATTACGAGCACATAAGTTGTAACATTTCTGTTCCACTTAAAACATTGCAGTTTTAAAAGCGTATTTTACCTTCGCTGAAGTCCCCACCCTGAATCATGAAGTTTTTAACTACACGATGGAATGTAGTGCCTTTGTAACACAGCTTCTTTCCAGTTGTTTTGCCAATCCCTTTTTCACCTGCAAGAAGGTTAAACAAAAGGAATCTGCAGATTGTCACTGAACAAATTCCAAGGGTTTTACCTCTCTAGTGCTAATGGATGTAAGAAAGCCATCGGAATAGCTCAACTGTAAAAGATAACACAGTCCTACCCGTTGCCTTTTCACTGCTCATTAATAGCAGAAAGGGATCCATTTACAAGGGGACTCTCAAGTGAAAATTAGGTTTCTTCTTGAAAAGGTGTTTCCTCTCCTCCCAAGAAGGGGTGTACTTATTAGCAACCCACTCAGAACAATTTGTAAGAAAAGAGAGTTCATGATAATGATGGGTAAACTATTTTACATGTTTATTGCTACACTGCTACGTTGGCTGAAGCTTACACCACTTATGCATCTGGATGTGCCAGCTGAATCCCAGGACAGAAATCTGAGCTTAGAACAGGCTTCAACTCAGTTTCAATGTGATCCAACTCCTGGAAAACTGGGATTGAGCTACTCCAACTACGTGTCACATCTTCACCACGCTGTGCACGGAGTCAGGCCATCCCTTAACGCCAGTCTCCTAAGCACCAATCCTCACCATCTCAGTATGAAACTTCCACAAAACAGACTTTCACTTCTGGAAAGACTGACGGAACAGGAGAACAAGATTGTGTATACAAGAACCATTCCAGGACGAACTGAAGGAGAATCATAATGGGGGAGGTAAAAACCAAAATAAAATAAAATCTCCCAAACCCTGAACTCGTAGCAGGGCCATTCTTACCCAGCAGCACAAGCCAAGCCAAGTACTCCAAGTACTTGTTAATCCATTCTGGGCCTGTGATTTCCTGAGTGGCACTCAGGGAGCTCCTGCTCCAGTTCAAGCCTACTGGTGGTTTTTGAGAAAGGCATCCCAGAACCTCAAGCTTCATTAATATTTCTTCCAAAATTCAGAAGAAAAACTGCACCGGGCACGTGGATGATGGTACTATGACAACAGGGCAGAGGTCCTGCGTAGTAGGTTCATGTGGGATTCATACTGGACCAGTCAAGGAACATACAAGAGACACAGATTTAGCTTCCAAGAAGAGGGGAGCTGGCAGAACACAGCAATTAAGGGTAACAGGTATATAATACCCTGTGCAATAGCTAAAATCCCACGTAAATCACATGTGCGGGAGGTGCTTTGTAATGAGGCAGGACAAATAACCCAACGTTTAGTTTCACCTCACCACTGGTTAAGGAACAGGCATTTGACACTCAGTCACAGGACATTTAACCAGCATGTTCTGCACCAGGTAGTGCCCTCAGATGTTTACGTGTACTTGTTATCCAAAGCCGACAGACCCCTTTTGCGATCTATTGTTTCTATACCCAAAATTAACCGCTGGCCAAACCACCCCAAATCTGTCATTCCAAACAGCCCATCGCTGCCAGGATAAGGGCAAAGAGCAGTTTGTGGCACAAAACCCACTCACGGCGTTGCTGTTTATCATACATGTAGAAGCCTTCACTCAGAGAATACAGCTTATTTTCCAGTGCCCTGACTCTCCATTCCCCTAGCACATGCCTCCTCCCACACCATTCTTATTTTCCACAGAATTTATCCAAGCAAAGTATTTACTACAGGCATGGCCACATCCCCTTTCCCCCCAAAACATACCCCTCTCCGCTACAAAATTGGAAACCCCACAACAGTCAATACCAAGGAGTCTCTGCCTACGTTTTTGTTCATATTCCAGCACGTCCCTCAGGCTATGGATAATCCCCTTCCAGAATGGGATCCTGCGTTGCATTTGACCATGTAATTGAGCTGGTACATTAAGGTGAGAGGCAAGCTTTAGACCACGGCCAGAAGCTGTAGTCCTTTCTTTAACTCTCCTTTATGGTATCACCAAGACAGCATAGTCCTATCATAAAATAAATGGCAATACTTGTGATGTTCCCTTCCTTTCAAGCATGATATAATCGTGGGCAAAATCATATAATTCAACTACTTCCCCCTAAGCCACAGACGCTTTAGGCAATGCCCTTAAGCTGCGGAGGGCTAAGTTCCTGCAAAAGCTATGCTGTGTCACTCCGATTTTCAAAACCAATCCTTGGACTCCCACTCAGGCAAAAGACAACGACCAGTTGTTCCACTGGTCAGAGCTGCAGCATTTCCATAAGCTCAGACACTTCTCCACTACAAAGCCCATGGGCTGGCCGCCTTTTTTTGCTTATGGCCAAATACTAGCCTTACTCTTTTGCCAGAAATATGCCTGAAATTTGCCTGAAAAAGAAAGAATTTGTCTTCGAGCCCCATCCACTTGCACCCTTCCTGCCTATACAGTTCTTTCCATTTGCTGCAAATCACTTGGAAATGGGATGGTGGAGGAGAACTGCCATAGTGATTGCAAGGGATAACCCGTTAGCTGAGGAGGGGACAACACCAGGGCCCGTGTCAGAGTGTCCTTCTCTCTTTGGCAGGTAAACTTGGCTCTCGTGCCCTATTAACACCCGGCACTGCCAACCCCATCTGAGATATTTTGAATTAGGCACCTAACAGTGGTCTCCACTTGCGATTATGAGAAGGGAAGCTCTTGACGAAGCACCGAAGAGGAGATGGGCTTGTGCTTATTCAATAGACGGAGTGACTGAAGGACCTGCAAATGCCAGTTTGCAAGTCCAGATGTTTTAATTTAAATGCAAGGAGCTTCCTGCTGTCAAGGCAGACAGAGTTCGTTCACAGTAGCCAGGTCTATTTCTGACAACAATGTCAGGCTGCAGGAAGGCAGCCAGAATCACCCTGTCCTTCTCCATCTGTTTCCAGCAAAAACATCCTGGCTTGCCTCACAGAGATTATAGAGGGAGTAGCAGGCGCGATGATGGGCACCGCATTTGAGGGGAGACCTTATCACTCTCCACAACTACCTGAAAGGAGGTTATAGCCAGGTGAGGGTCAATCTCTTCTCTCAAGTAACAAGCGATGGGACAAGAGGAAATGGCCTCAAGTTGTGCCAGGGGAGGTTTAGATTGGATATTAGGAAAAACTTCTTTACCAAAAGGGTTGTCAGGCATTGGAACAGGCTGCCCAGGGAGGTGGTGGAATCGCCGTCCCTGGAGGTATTTAAAAGCCGGGCAGACGTGGTGCTGAGGGATATGGGTTAGGGGTGGTTTTGGCATAGGTTTATGGTTGGACTTGATGATCTTGAAGGTCTCTTCCAACCCAAGTGATTCTGTGATTCTATGATTTCAAACACTGGTCTCCAGTCTTTCTCCCCGGGTGTATCACCTCACCTCAAGTGAAACCAGTCTTCACACTGACACAATAGGAGTGCACAGCCCAAACCAAGTTGCTCTGAGGTCCGTAACAGCGTAAGTGAGGACACACGGTCCTCTGCAGCTGCGATGCCTTTCTCAGCTACAATGGAGGTGGGTACCCAGACACGTCTAAGGAAAAGGAACATGCTGGATTGGCCTAGCATGCAGAATCCTGGATTTATGTAGTACAGAAGCATACAATGCTCGCAGTTTGCTAAGATATTCCATTATATAGACTATATGGTCCAGAAGGGGACAGCATCCCCTCTCTATTACACAGCTACATACATCCTTAGATGAGAATAGACCTTGCACATGGCTACAAGAAGTCAGTGCCAGAAAGTGGTGTTGAATTGAGTAAACCTCCAGTGATTCCAAGATTTCTTGCAAAGACCAGAAGGTAAGGATAAAACATCATAGAATCATAGAATCACTCGGGTTGGAAGAGACCTTAAAGATCATCCAGTCCAACCATAAACCTATGCCAAAACCACCCCTAACCGACGTCCCTCAGCACCACGTCTGCCTGTCTTTTAAATACCTCCAGGGATGGCGATTCCACCACCTCCCTGGGCAGCCTGTTCCAATGCCCGATAACCCTTTCGGTAAAGAAGTTTTTCCTAATATCCAATCTAAACCTCCCCTGGCACAACTTGAGACCATTTCCTCTTGTCCTGTTACTTGTTACTTGGGAGAAGAGATTGACCCCCACCTGGCTATAACCTCCTTTCAGGTAGTTGTAGAGAGTGATAAGGTCTCCCCTCAACCTTCTCTTCTCCAGGCTAAACAATCCCAACTCTCTCAGCCGCTCCTCATAAGACTTGTTCTCCAGACCCCTCACCAGCTTCGTTGTCCTTCTCTGGACACGCTCCAGCACCTCAATGTCTCTCCGATACTGCAGCGCCCAAAACTGAACGCAGTGCCCAAAACTGAACACATATACCTGATAGGAACTGACACTTTGGAGATGACTGAAGTTCTACCAATTGACCTTGCTGTGGAAAGTGGCAGGAGCCAGGGAAGCCCGACTCCTGCAAGCAAAAGACTGACTTGGTCTCTGAAGACGGTATAGCAACTCACAACTCGGGGTTGTTAATACCACAGGGTTAACAACAGGGTTGTTAAAGCAACCCTTCACATTGTGGTTCTGGTTGCCAGAAGTCAGCGCAGTCTTACCAGCAGACCTTCATCTCCCTTCTCAGAACTGCTGCTCTTCAGAAGACAGGCTTTGTAGGTCCTCTAACATAATCGAGGCTAACACAGAAGCCCAACTGGAATGCTCCATCAGTCCATGGGTCAGGGAGAAAGTATGTACCAGAGAACTGCTAGATCCTACTCTTGAAGAGTGGGAATGACCCTAGGCCTGGCCTGTCACTCCTGGCCACAGCTCTCACGCGTGGTGCCGTGCAGGAGACAGCATCCTCGTGCAACGTGCTCGGTTTAGATGCTGAGGCCATCGAGGGTCTGACGGTGCAAGGCAGGAGGGGAGGGAAAACAACACGCATGATGCAGAGAAACTGGCAGTAACAAGTGCACTGGAAGAACTTGTCGAGGAGAAACAGAAAGGCAGACAGAACAGCTGACAGGCAAAAAGCCTCAGCCGAACTGAACCCAGATGTAATTGGTGCAAACAAGAGAAGAATTCGTGTTAGCCCTGTGACCCTAGCCTCCAGCCTCAGCCATCCCACCTTCAAGTTTGAGAACTACCACAGCAGAAGAGAGACAGCTTCTACTGGCAAAAGAAATTAATATAATTTAATTCTCTTAAACACTACATTCACCAAAAGAAATTAAATTACTTTTTTCTCCCCTGCAGAATCTAATTATCATGTGTTTATTACCAAATTTTAAAAAGTATCTGTCAAATCATCATTCCATCCTACGTGCACGCAGTAGAAAACACAATTTGCAAGAATGAAACAAGTGTTTCAGGTAGCTTTTATGTCTGTGAGTCTGATCTTGAGTAGACCTCCTAACTTTGTGCTTACTTTCAAGTATTCTTCCAATTAAAAACAGGTTCCAGCTGAAGACATCAATGAAACCTGGACAGCCAGCTGTAGAACGGAATTCAGACAGGGATGCAATACAAAGAAGCCAGACTTTTTTTTATTTAAGGTTGTTCTCTCTTCTGCTTGTTTGTTTCATTCCTCATCATCTCCAACACCTTTTCCTTCCTTTAGCCCCACCTAACATTTTTCTAACAAAAGTGCTGTAAGGATTTAAACAATCCTTCAGAGCTACAGACCGTGAGGCTCAGACATTACACTACTCAGCGTGCTACTCCGTTCTGTTTCTTATCTTTGGTAATCTATTCTGATTAAGATAAACTTCAAACGAGTTCCCATTTTTCTATGATAGTTCATAGAATCATACAGTTGTTTTGGTTGGAAGGGACTTTTAAGATCATCGAGTCCAACAATCAACGTAATACAGCCAAATTACCACTAACCCATGTCCCTCAGCACCACGTCTGCCCGGCTTTTAAATACCTCCAGGGATGGCGATTCCACCCCCTCCCTGGGCAGCCTGTTCCAATGCCTGATAACCCTTTCCGTGAAGAAATTTTTCCTAATATCCAATCTAAATCTCCCCTGGTGCAACTTGAGGTTGTTTCCTCTTGTCCTATCGCTTGTTGCTTGAGAGAAGAGATCGACCCCCCTGGCTAGTCCCTCCTTTCAGGCAGTTGTCGAGAGGGATAAGGTCTCCCCTCAGCCTCCTTTTCTCCAAGTGGAACAACCCCAGCTCCATTAGCCACTCCTCAGGAGACTCCTGCTCCAGACCCCTTACCAGCTCCGGTGCCCTTCTCTGGACACGCTCCAAGTTGTACCATTCTTTTCCATTCTCAGTCTATCCCTAGATATCTCTTTTAGAAGCGTAAGTGATAAAAAAAATAAATCAGAAAGAGTAAGAGAGGGCATCACCACACAGACCTCAACAAAAACGAGCTACATACTGTACCTTCCACAAATTCGTAGTATTATGAAGATCTTCCAAATCTTTACAGAGATTATCTACAACACATCACATCCTGGGATTTGATCTCTGACAAGATGAACTTTAAGAAATTAACAGCTAAGGATATCACCCGATTTACGTCACATAACCAGTTAGCTAAAAGCTGTTTGCTAAAGCCAGATATTAAAATGCTGCCTGGAAAGTCTTGCTGGAGCATTGTAATGATTTGGAAAAGAGTTATTTCATATACAAGGTAAAGGCTTCGCTGGTGCAGTTAATTCAAGGTATATTGCAAGTCACTGAGCATTCAGGTCTAAATGACCAGGAGATTACCAAGAGACACACAATACATTCTTTGTGGAACACATTCTTCACATAAATAACACACACCGATTCCCTTAATAACCTCATCAGGATTAACCTTCAACTTACAGCTGAAAAATCCCCGAGGAACAGAGCAGACCAAAAAATCCCCACCAAACCCTTACTACCCTTACTCTTCCAATCATTAGAAACCCTCTTTAAAAAGTTAAGTCTTGCTTTAAAAAAAAAACAGGTTGGAGGGTGCTATGTTACACCCAGACATTCTTTTGCCAGTGCTGTCCCTTTGATTTCACAAATGTCTCCTCTCTCCCACCAAGCAATCCCAGGATTTCTAATGGATCGTCATATTCCCTTTAAGTCTTTTATTTAGCTAAACATCATAAGATTTTCTCAGATTTAAGAGATGCTCTTGTCTTTTGATCCTTGTGTAGCACTTCTATGAACCTGAAAACACTGGAAATTTTATTATATATAATCAACACTTTATATAAGAAAAAAATTCCTATATATTCAAAGTTTTAGGTACTGTCCCAAGTCAAATGTCACCATTATATTGTGCAGTGTCATTAACACTTAATGTCTCTCCTGATAAATCCTAAAGACCCGCTTGCCTCCATCACATTTGTGTAACTTGAGCAACCAATAATTCCACCACAGTCTCAGCCTTGTCAATCACTCCTACCTACAAGAGCCTAAAATTAGGGACAAAAAAAAAAAAAGTATGTTTTTGTTCCATAAATTCATGGTTTTGCATTCTGTAATCACGTATTATCTCCACTACTCTAACTCAATTACAGTTAGAGAACACCACTCTATTTCCTGCTATGCATTATTCAAATTCTCCTCAGTGCTATCAAGTCTCAGCTTTGTTTTTACCAGAAAAAAAAATGATCAGCACTATTATTATGCTGTGGTTTATACTTGCATAAATAAATAATAACTGTGAGAAACATAAAAAATCTTAAAATATAAGCAAGCTACTTACCCGAGCACAAGCAAAGGAAGTTTTTGCAAGTCTTCGGACATATGTCTGAGAAGAGCTGAAACATAATTCGACCAACTAGAAGATTAAAAGAAATAATTAAGAGTTTTATAATTCTTTATAATTATATAACAAAATCTGCATATAAATAAATAAGCATGTTTTGACAATACAATTTGCTGAGGACAAAGTTATTTTATCAGAGTAAGAAAATATCTCATACACATATATTAAAACAAGAAGCAGGAACGAACAATACCGTAACTGTGAAAAAATGAAGATGAAGTAATATCATTACATGTAACTTATTATAAGTCCCGATGATTTGATTTGAACCTGGAAAGCCAAACTGATTTATTAAAATAATTTATCCTGTCAATTCTTTCCTGTTTTGAAAAAGGAAAAGATTTGCCATAAATAAAGGTCCTCAAAGAGCTGGGGTAAGCCACCCCTCCGAGTACTATGTTTATACAAATACATTAATAACTACATTTCCACAGTTTTCCCTATGATCATTACCTAAAAAATCCAACTGACTGAGACCCAGACTGTGTTAAGGATTATAGACGCACTGGCACTCTTGGCCTAAAATCCTCTATTTTTTAAAATAATAAAAAATAGACAAACCAAATAGGAAAGATGAAATGCAGGCAGAACAATATTAGGAATTTCAGGACTAACGCTCCACTTGCCAGATACTATGAACCAAATACTACTTTCTCACTCTGCAAAGTGAACAGAGCAATTCTCACTCCCCGTACAGCTACCCCCATGCTGTTGGCAGTAGTTATGCTACGTACCTTGGAAAACTATTAAAATATTGCTGAAGAGTAGTTTAACATAAAGAAAAACTATTTTGGAACTGATTCATATTTTCCGTTTTATTTTCCAAGATATTGGAGTGTAAATCGCTAAAGAACAAAACCGGAAAACTCCCAAATATGTGAAGCCTTTAAAAAAATACCTAATTAGCAAAGAAAAAGTTGTTATCTCTATAGGTTGTGAAATAAGCCTTAAAAGCCACACTGTCGGCCAGCTTTACAAGGAGACCAGTAATAATCTGTCAATGCACACTACCCTCTGGTGGTGTAAAATGGTAAGACTTCAAAGATAATTTAAAAAGTAACTAGTCTAGGAGTTCTCTTTTCCTCTCCTTACAGTAAAAAAGAAATAAATAATTGAAGTTCAAATGTATTTTATTCAATATTTCGTCACCAAGAAAAATTCTGAGAGGCCCCTAAGAAATTACGTTCCGTTTTAGGGCTTTATCCAAACACATACAATTGCCAGCAAGGTGAATTGTTGGTTCAAGAAGGGGAGAAATCAAACCAACACAAAACACAGAGACCACTTGTATTTTGTACTCTTAGACCTTCCAACCTTCAGCGGTTGAAACGGCTGCATTTCGTTAACTGCCGTAAATGTTTTCTGAGCATTCGTCATTACAGCAGAAAAATCGAAAGAAAATGGGCAGGGACAGTTTCCAAAGAATAAAGAAACAGCAAATATTCAAAGACCCCCCCATTGAGCAGCAGTAGCTGTAAGTACCACTATGAAAAGACAGTTATTTGGAAGTGAGGAAACCATTATAAGCTACACGGACTGAAGATTCATACAGAGAACACAACAGAGGAGACAGTTTAGCGAGAGAGTTATCAATTTTCTTCAAAGCACAGTAATTCAGGGGAGCAGAAAACCTATCCCTCTGCTTGCAAAGCGCTGAAGTGAACAGCAACTAAGTGCTTTAGAAAGCCACGGGCGGATTTCCTCTCACATTCACTATATGAAGCCTTACAGAAAAAAATAATAAAATAAAGGTAAATGTCACTGTCCCCATTCCACCAAACCAAGAGTAGAGAAATAAAGACCAGCTGCTGATTTACCAAGGTGACAGCTGCCAAATAACTAATAGGTGCTTAAGGGCTCCAGGAGGGACTTTCGCCCTCACGCGTCAACAGCAGAAGCATTATGGTTGCAAGCCCCTGTCCCACGTAGAAACCCCACCCCAGTAACACCTTAATGACACCACCACAACTGTCTTCGGGTTGAACATCACCTGAAGTTCTCGAAGATGTCAAGGCAGAACACGGAAGACGACGTTCATAACGAAGGTATCGTGATTTCAGCAGTCTCTCTCACTAGTGCTTTGTCAATAATAACGCCTGCTGGCTTCTCATGCTTTTCAACTCCTGTGGACCGTTTCTGAGGCACATATCCAACATCAAAAGACTACAGATCCAGCTTAAAAGATAAGGATGTATCTCTTCCTTATAACCTAAAGTGCTGCTTATCTCGTTATATCCAGCTACATAAAATGTGTGCTTATAATACATACGCCACACACTGTGTATCCATCTGGTGGGCAACTACCTGTTTTTTACCTAAACCACATGAATACCGTTATCACCAAAAGCTTCTATTTTCCACTGACAGTCAATGAAATGTGCCAGAAGAAGATCAAACACATTTTCACACCTTGATCAGACAAATACATATGAAATAATAGCTGTTAATAAAAAAAAAATCTGTATAAAAAAGTATGCTTAGAACCTACAAATCTTTCTCTTACACCCTCCCTCCTCCAAAAAAAAAATCTAATTTTAAACTTGCAGCTGACGTAACTCAAAAAAGCATTTGAGAGGCTACAAATGTCCTCATGTTTAGACACCTCTTCTCTGAAATGGTTCACCTTCCCCATATTGAGAAAGTTTCCAATACTTTCTTCAGCTTCATTTCCCCGATACCACGGTTAAGTTATCTGATTAGGGACCAGGTTTTCTGTGACTAACTGTAAGACTTGAACAGTAAATTAAAACAAACAAACAAACAATCATTAAGAAGAGTTATTAAAGTAGGTCAAGTCTGCTGACAAGCCCACCCGGACCCCTCAGTTGGCTTTAGCCAAGAAACAAACCTGCAGAGATACCTCACCTCTAGACTGAAGCAAAAAAATGCTGGGATTATGGTTTTAACAATGAAACTCCTGTCTAACTTGAGTTGCAAATCTTCCAGCACCACAAGTTATATAAACTATTAAAGTCTTTATTTTAATGCATCAGCAGGCAGGACACTTCTATAATTTTAATTTAGAGTTGTTCTCAGTAGAAGACTGCTTCTCACCAGCTCATAGCTATGAAGACGCGTTTGTCTGTAAC
The DNA here is from genome assembly GCA_013398295.1 of Chionis minor. Lineage (NCBI taxonomy): Eukaryota > Metazoa > Chordata > Aves > Charadriiformes > Chionidae > Chionis > Chionis minor. The sequence continues at coordinate 57,087 of VZSF01008761.1, forward strand.
ACAGCGCAGATTTTATAGTTCATCACTGCATTTTTTGTGCCAGCCAACGCCACAGACATTTATCCAACTGTAACTTAACATTTGCCTATTATTTGTAAAATAATATTTTGATGAAGCATTCTTATTTGTTAGCAGGCTTTTAACTTTTCTTTTTAAAGATATTTTTTGATAGAAATTACTGTAAGTGATTAAAGAAGCATTTACATTAGTGATAATTACCTGCAGCAAGTGGTCCACACAGAAAGTGTAAGATGTTTTGAAGTTTGATTTCGTAAAGTCCTATCTGTAGCTAATGAGCTGTACCAATTACAGAAACCAGAAGGCATAATGACCAGGAGAAAAAAAAAAAATCTGATTTCAGAATTCCATTTTTTCAAATTGACAGATGGAAACTTTTTGGCTTTTGTTTTTATTTTGAACCCCTGATAAAATTTTCAGCTGAGAAAGAACTTGATTCAAATTCAGGGTAGGAATATCCATAAGGACCATAATGCAATAAGGACCCCTGCTAGCAAAGCTTATTATACAGATCGTTGATTTCAAATGTTTATCCAGTGATTTCCTCCAATTTACCTGTTTAACTTTTTTGAAACAACCTCAGGAGCCAAACACATATTGCTTGAATATTTTCAATGTAATACAAACTGTTTTGCTACATTATGTTATGTTTTGGCCATAAAGGTGTCAATTTCAGACTGATAGTCCCAAAATAAACCTAGCTATTCAAAATTAAATTTAAATATATTGGGTTTGTCTTTTCCCAAATTCTTAGAGCAAACCAAGTAAGAAGCAACTGCTGCGTTTTTCCCAGTATATCAACAGGAATATCCTGCTGAAGGAGAACGCAGGGATTACAACCATTAAGACGGTGATGCACATGATTTACAGACCAAGGCCAGCAAGTCTGCCAGAGGCCCAAAGGCTTAGATGATAGATTTGCATACAAGCTTAAATAACAGCTCACTAAAATGGCCATATTTTAATATTCTTAATTTATTTATTCTCAAATTTGTGAACACTAAATCATACAAATTTAAAAAGACTGTCTCAAAGCAAGAACGTGGCCACAGTTTTCAGAAAAATAAAAGCTTACTGTGGAAAAAGAACAGATTTTGTTTCAAAAAATGGGTGTCCCGCTTCCCCTGAGCAGGGATGTATCCTCTCAACGCATTAACACTTTGTCAATGCTTCCTTATCCCACCCTGCACTCTTTGCAAGGAAAACCTCCATAAACTTCCTTCCCCAGCTCTCTAAGACCAGTCTTCCACAAATACTACCTGAAGCTCCCTCCATTCCAATCTCCCGTGGTCTCCACAAAAGCAAACATAGCTCAGTACCGCACACAACACGCATTTGCTGTCTTCAGTTTCAGAGACGGGCGAGTGAGACTACACTTTGCCTTCTCCTAGCAGACAAGGCTGATCAGTTTGGATCTTCCATTTACTAATCTAATTCATTCTAGACTTCAAGGTGAGTCTCCAGGGTATTTCATTCTCCACTGACAACAATTCTATACGATGACTGGATTACAGTTTTTATTAAACTAGTTCCCTCTGAACCTACACCTCATCTCCCTCGCACGCCCTCTGAGGGGGTTCCTGCTGCCGCGTGCCCTCGTGGCTCCTGTTGCACGGCATTCACCTGGATCGCCAATCGGTTCACAGACAGAGGCAAAGCGCCGAGATATTTTCTGCCAATCTACAACTTTTTGCTTTCAAAGGGCTAAAAGTTAATGGGAAGCCAGTCAAGAACAGTTCCTGTCTTCAGGAAGGGTAACAAAAACCCCATAAGGCCTCCCTGGGTCTACTAATGTGGGCACAGTACAACGATGACTTTTGCAGGGGAGCTTATTTCACCTAAATTCAGAGCAGCTGAAATCCCCAAATACACCCAACTGGAGGCAAAAGTGACTAGAAGGAGAGAAGTAATGAAAGAACAGACCGACTCATAAGGCAAGGGACATACCCCAGGAAGGAAAGAAACAGAAGTAGAACAAAAAAGCAAGCAAGGGGTCAAACAATAGCAGACGACAGGGGAAAAAAGAACTAAAAAAAAAGAGAAGGAAAATTTTTCTGTGAATAGAATGAAACAAAGCAAAAATGAGTAAATATAACATACTTTATGTTGGATAAGGCCAGTCAGGGGGGTGGATAGGGGAGATGTGTGGAAAAAAATCTTAGATGGCCACATGAACTGCTACAGCAGCAGACTATGTCTGTGACGAACTAGTCGGACATCTGTTCTAATTATCACGGTAACTGAAAGATTGAAGTTCCACACAGATTTTGCATCACAGTGTAAAGACAGAATTATTTAAATAGGCATCTGCTGCCATCCCAAATTTCTTGGCATGCTGCAAGCAATTCACTACTGTGTGCATGCTGTATGGCATCCAAATCCACTGGTAGGGGGGACCCAAAAGGGAGAGTTGCTGTCTGTGCTAGTATCAAAAATCAATGCTTAGTCCCGATTTATTCTCCATTTGCTCTTTAAAAATTATGAGCCACAGTGTGCATTTATAAAAAAAAAAAAATGCTTAACAGGCAAGTTATTAGAAGCAACCTAAATTTAGACTTAAACACTGACACAAAGCCTAGAAAAGTTTGCCCTGCTGCAAGAGGCACATACAAGCAGGCATCAAGTTTTATTCCAAGATTCTGTAGCTAAAATTAAAATACGGACACCAAAGCTCTAATAAAGCTTCTGAAAGCGCAACCAAAGCTGCAACACTGGCTCCTGTGTTTTTTAAGGGATCTAGTTAAAGAGTAAAAAGAATTTGAACTCTGCAGTCCCCTCCCCTCTCACACATGCACAGAGATGCACCACCTTTTGCTGCTCCTCATCTAATCTGTGCACCGCTCTCCTATTTTTAATTGCCACAGGTATCTTGACGAACATTGGGTAAGCAAAGTCTGTAAGGGGAAAGCTAAGAGCTGGCAGCTGCGTGGGGAATATTTTTGGACTCCGAGCAACCTACTCTGTTAAAAATGACACAGTTTTGTATTCTGCAGGCAGAGATATCTCTCCGAGAGGCACGTCCTCTTATTCTCCACATTTTGTGGAGAAATGCGAGTTCAGCTTTTCAGTGTACACAGGATGGGGGCAAGCATGTATCTTATATGTTGGCTGGCAACAAAATGTTCTTTTCCCTAGTTCTTCCTCCTTACATATAATAAAAAAATGAACAAGCAGGTTGGCTTATTGTATTAAAGTCAAATAAGCAAAATGTTCATTTGGAAATCTTCTGACAGATTAAAAGTTAGAATTAATACCTCCCTACTATCAGCAGGGGAGTACCTCTCTCAGAGTTAGTGCTTCATGTTGGCTGGAAGCACTGCTTTATCATTCACACTCGATTCTGCTTTTGAAGGTCATCTTACAGCTAAAAGAGCAACGTTTAAGCTTTTTAAATACAACCTTAAATCCCGAGACACAGTCGCACAGTGAATTTATGAACAGACACTAGAACAAAGTACTATAACCAGATTACAGGCAAATCCCCATACCAACATTTTACAAATTGGCACATTTTCCTGCAAAAATACAAGTCATTAGTCAGGTGCAATAAAAACAGCAGGGCTCTGAATTTGATAAGACAGCTGTGAGATTCCTGTTACTTTAAAGAGAAAATAAATACAGACAGCCACGAACAGAGCCAAAGCCCCTGTGTCTACTCCAGGTCCCGAAAGCTCTGCACCACCAAGAACACTAACGCTGCAGTTCTTCTCTGACACCGCTATCAGTCATCAAACCCAAGTAGATGCGAGGGAAAACAAGGTAATTCGCTTTCCCTCCTGATGCACAGCACAAGGCTGAGGGGAGGACAGGGCAGGCAACAAGGGGTATTATGAAATGGGAGCAGGAATGTACATAAAGCGAAAGAGATGAAGAAAAGAGCACAGGGAGAGATTCCTCAGATGAAGGGTCAAAACAAAAAACCCTAACAAATACTACAAGCAAGCGAGGTGAAGGATTAATTGTCGTTGCTAAAAATCAATCTCATCAAATCACCATTCCTAAAACTGGAAACCTACCCAACCTAAAACATTTTTAGCCTTCTCATTCCGTAGCAAATCTGAATTTAAAGCAACAGGAAATGTTCAAACTCCATTTACATTACCATTTTTCTCTTCAGTAAAAAGTATTCAGGAAAGGCACTGTTAATTAAAGCAACTCAAATAGGAGCTACAATTGCAACAGATTTATAGACATGCCCTATCAGGTCACAGAAGTTAGAATTGAATCTGCTTTTACAATTCTTGGTGAAAATAAAGAGCAAGCCAAAGGGGTTACTGTTACATTTGAATGCAACTGAAATTTGAAAATGCAGAGATATAAACACTTACTTCAAAGGCTTTCAGAGAAACATTGAAGCAGAAAATGAAAGTGAAAGCATAATGAAGCCACCACATTTATTCATTTTTCTGAGAGACAAACGGTAACGACACAGACGACTGAGTATATGCGACACGACTACCACGCGTCGATAAATTCCTGTTCAAAAAGATGGGTGAGTAAATCCGTAACGACCATTTCTGCAGAGTGGGGGAAACAGAAGAGGGAATCAAGTAGCTATTCCGGGATTAAAACTCACAGTCTACCACTTACGGGTGATTTCACTTCCCACAGGGAAAATATGAGTTAAGAGCTGGGTTTATTTTAATTTTTTTTTTTTTTTTAAACAGGCCACCTGGTGAGACATACTATGCTTCTCTGGTGGATTCTTCATTTACATTCCGAAGACTCATTTTGAGCAGGAGGAGGAAAGATTTAGACCAGATGACCTCCTGAGGTCCTCTTCCAGTTTTAATTACTGTCTGATTAAAAATACTTCCAGGAGCACCTCTCCACTTTCCTCGCAACTTGTCCCGATATTCCATAGTTTACAGAACTGTAAACAATACACAACCAGGCAGCGCTTTGACTACAGAACGCTTTTTATCTTCAGAATAGTTGTTAGCCTCACCGAACCTCTCTCTTCGCGTAGGCAAATAAGAAGAATCAATGGGAAGAGAGGAAAAAGCATCTAGCACCCTAGTAAACATCAAAAGTTACTAAAAACTAACGCGGGAATAACACATCGACGGCCAAACTCATTGCTAACGGCTTCGGTCCGTTATTGAGGCAAAAAAGGTTAAAAAAAATCAAAATAAAGCAAACCTAAAGCAGCAAACACAGCACTTCAGAGGAATGTTGTGTCGGAGGGGCGAACCTTACCTGGTTCCCGGTTGATTTCGATCTCGAAGAAGCACTGGGGCCGGTCCTGCACCCCCATGGCGGCGGGCAGCCCGGCCGCCCCTCGCCACCTGGACACAAAGAAGAGGAGCCGGGGCTGGGGAGCGGCCCCGCACCGCCCCATCCCGCCCCTCGGCCGCCCTCCCTCCCTCCCTCCTTCCTTCCTTCCTTCCCTGCCCCCCTCCCTCCCT
>VZSF01008761.1:62925-90212 GCA_013398295.1 Chionis minor
CCCCCGCCCATCACCCTCGGTGCTTCACCCCGAAAGCGTGAGAGATTTTGCCGAGGTGTCTCTCCCGCTGAAGGGAAAACGATTTTTTGCGAGCACAAAAAATAAATAAAAAAACCCCCCTCAAAACCCTCAGAAGATTTTGTAGGAGGAGAATCTTGGCGGCCGTGGGCTGGTCAGGGCCGTGGTGGCACCGCTCTGGTTCCCCTTGTCCCATGCTGTGCCTCAGCCCGGCCTAAACTTCCCCAGCCGTGGCTTAGGAGCCCGAGAAAATATAAATCAAAGAAACTTTAATTATTGCAGCAGGCCGTTTTTCCGGAGTTCCGGATGTTGGACCGTCCCAGAGTGTGGAAGTGGTAACTTTAGCAACTGAAGTGTCAAACTGTTCAGGAAGGAGGATTATATCTATAAATCCTGAGCCTCCTACACCCTTCAGGCCAAGTGACTTCACACCAAGCACGCCCAGCAGCTTTAAAAGGGCTTTTCACGTAGCTCCTTCATATTAATTTAATTTCTTGTCCTGGTTTAAGGACACCCCCCAAACCACGACATTAATGTCATTACTCCTATAACGTGTAACTTTGTTCTCATCCCTACTGAGGCGGGTTTTCGGGGAAGGCAGAGGAAGGCAGCACCTATAGTGTGGTTGTCCTGGTTTGAGGGACACGGGATTAATTTCTCTTTCAGCAAGGTCTTTTCTAGTGCTTGGGAAAACTGCATTTTTAGAGGACTCCAGTGTCTGAATTTGTGAAAATATTTACTTTATAGCCAGCCACGGTGTGCAGGTTTCAAGGTCTCGGTGTTTTCGAGCTCGCCAGGTGCAGGGATGAGGAGGAGCGAGACCCTGGCACTTGCCCCAAGCTGCCAACAGGATTATTTCATACCATGAACGGCACATTCCATAGAAATTAGAAAGTTTGCAGAGGAGTTCTCTCTCTCCCTCTGTGGTGGTGATCCAGAGAACTCCTTGTCCTGGTGATGGACCCTGAGCCCTTCCCTTCCTCCTGAAGCCATAGTGCTTGCAGTGTCCCCCATTGGCTGTCCCCTGCTGGGAGTGCACGGCTTCCTATGGATAGAATGGGCCGAGTATAATCCTGTGTATTTTACATTGGCATTGGGATCAATATTGGTTCTTCAGCATTATTAATGATAATTATTTAGCCTTATTCTGTTAAATCTGTTTATATTGCAATCCCCGTGTTCCATTGGTTTTTCCTGATTCCCCTCCCTGGGTGGGTGAGGTCATTAGGTGAGAGAATGATTGTCTAAATGACAATAAATTGTTGTGGGTTCCTCAAACCATAGCCATGCTATACACCCCGCATACACTGTGCCATCCCTACAGCCCTTACATAGGCTCCAGCTAAACCACAGCTTCACCGCTTGGTGCAAAAAAAAAAAAAAAAAAAAAAAAAAAAAAAAAAAAAAAAAAAAAAAAAAAAAAAAAAAAAAAAAAAAAAAAAAAAAAAAAAAAAAAAAAAAAAAAAAAAAAAAAAAAAAAAAAAAGTCTTTTATTACTTCCAGAAAGAAGTTTTGTCACTTTCTGTGCTGTGAGGACATTCTTCTATCCAGTTCTCACCACCCGAGAAGCAAAACGTTTCCGAATGCTTTCCAAAAGTTGTGCAAACAAGAACTCATTGCAGTAATTTTACCTGGCAGCAGTATCTATGGTTATGTCCTTGTCTGAGGAGAAATTCAAAGGTCTTGGATTAAAAAAAAAAAAGAGAAAGAAAGAGTAGCAATACTGAAATCAAAGGATATTTTAGAAGTTAGGAATGCAGCAAAGTGGGATTGTTTTAGATGTAATTTATCTGTACATTTAATGGCTGCTGTCACTGTAGTGTATTGTACATGTATTGTATATGTATATTGTACATGTAGTGTATATGTAGATGTATTTGAGCATCTCGTGAAGTTTTAACAGCCAGATTCTGTCAGTCTTTATTATGTCTAATAATAATTTGTCTATATGTCTAATAGCACACGATTGTCCCTAAGGAAGCCTGTCATTGGAGTTGTCACATAGGTTTGTTGGTCCTTTGGGGGTATTTGCATGGCAAGATATCACACAATGTGAAAAAAAATGTAACACATTTCATGTAACACGTCTGGCCCTGAATTATTTAGCCGTGAAATGTTCTTATAAATCAGGACGGTGTTATTCACCTCCTAAAATGGTAAACTGAGAAACAAAGCTACTGAGAAACTGAGCTGCAGTAAGTCCACAGGAATTCCCTTCCAAAATTAAAATTGGAAAAGACATGTCCTTGATTTCCTTAATCTTCCCAAACAATAAATATCATACGTTTGAGTTTTTATGGGTTTAGTTTGTTGGGTTTTTTTTTTGTCCTGAGATGAAATAAACTAATAATTCCCTTTTACCCGCAGTTTCTTCCTTTTCTGTTTTCAGAACATGAACTTGCTAAAGGCAGATGAGCAAAGAAATAAGCAAAAGTCTAAAAAAAGACATGGGAGTGTGCTGCTTGCTCATCATGCAAGTAGCAAAAATTGTGAGCAATAAAAAAAAAAAGTTAATTTCAAGCCCTGATTATTTTAATAAATAAGCAAATTAGAAAGAAATTCTGATCCCTGGGGAGATAAGCTCTTAAGATCATCTCTAGGACTAGAGCTGATAAATATGCAGCTTGGTGGAAGAAAGATATACCTCCCAAAAAAAAGTTTCCAAAGCACATCTGAGATTAGTCTTTTGAAACATTAAACGTTTAGTTACAAAGGAAAATTTTTCCCAGTGTTCCTATCTGGGGACTGCTGCAGATGCTGTTCTGGTTACATCGTGTGCCCATTGAAAACAGTGACAAGGTCTTCATTGATTTCAGTGACTGTGGATGTTGGCTGTTTGAGAGGGATTCAGGTCTGCATGGCAAAGCAGCATGGTTATGAATAATTGCTTCTGTATAATCCTAGTTTTTGATAAGCCATAAATAACGCTAGGTTTTGCTAAGCCATAAATTTGTGGAATGCCCTCTTTTATAGGCTAAAATTTTCCCGGCTGCGTTCCAATCCTACAGACAACTTCTGCATGCACCAAGAGCAGCAGACCCAACTTCATTTTCTACCTCAAATCAACTTCAGAGATTCCTTAGCAGCACGTTTTATGCCCAAGAATTCCCGTTGACAAATCTTGGCTGCAAGTTGCATTCTTTTCTGAGATAGAGCGAGCTTGGCTACAGGAGTTTGAAAAGTAGGAGGGTGCAGAAGCCGCTGCCGAGCAGTTACGCAACTTCCGTGCGCATTAGGGTAAAACTGCTTAAATTAGGACACGGTCTTTATTTTCCAAAGTATCTTTGATTGCCCTAATAATTATTAGTCTACATGTGGCCACGAAAGCTTGAACTAACCAGCTTTTGTTTGGCATTTATAGAGGCTTTTCCTTATCTTTTTTGCAAATCCCATACATAGAACCTGAGTCTGAAATCGAAAACAGACTTTTTTTACGAGCAACGAGTGGTTGGTCAGTCCTTTCTCATGGTATTTTAGATGTTGCCGTTGCAGCCATGTTTTATTTGTCAACTGCAACACTAGACAGGGCCTAGAGTCTGAAAAACCGTTGGTCTCCTCCTCATACGCTGAATATTTCCTTACCTACTTTGTGATTTCCACGCCCATTCGTTAGATAAGGAGGAGAAGGAATTTTCATAGTTTTTCATTTTCTGGGGCATTTCGGTTGGGGGTGGTGGTGCTCAAAATACTTCTGTGAGACAAATTTCATGGCTGCTTGTTCGAGATCTTGCTCTATATCTGCTCTCCACAGATCCTGAGCTGGCACAAATGGATGTGAAGGGTTGACACCAGAAGAACTGACCCAAGAGCTGTTCACGAGGGTCTCCAAAGGTTTGAACTTTGAGAGATGGTGGAGAAAAGAGCCAAAAAATTCTACAGTTAAATTTAAAACCATATGTTACTGAAGAACAGATGAGCACCTGAAGTGTTTCCTTCAATCATGCAAAACCATTTCTTCGGTATTTTTTCGGAAGAATAAATATTGCAGACCAGAGTAACTGAAAAAGGGCTTTAATTACCAAAAGCCTCACTGCCAAGCAAAGGAGAAGTTAGAAGTGAAAAGCTGACAGGCACTTATCTGTCAAGCAAACTTAAACAGTGAAAAGGTGCTTAACTAAGAAACACCCACGTCAGCATTTGAAAGCGGAGTTTAGGGTATTAAAGGGAAGTAAATGGCTTGGGGATAAGTAATAAACAGTAAAATCTGTCAGCTCCGGGCTGCTGATCAAACTCCACGCCGTGGCCGTAACTTCTGATGTTTTTCCACACGTTGAATGCCAAGATGTTGAAGATCTGTGCCCAGCTAGCGAGAAGCTCTCGTCTGCATTACCGAAAATGTGAAAACTCTGGGCTTTTATAGAGCCTTGGGCACAGTTGATGGTTCCTATTTTGACAGGACTGAGTAAACTGGGAATTGAATCCCATAGAGATGGGAACGTTGCAAGTGCAGCAGGAGATGTGGGGGCTTGGGCAGGTAAGGCTGTCGCTGGCGCCTGCCTTCCACAGCAGCGTTCCCGTTTGGCACCGAGCATTAACAGCTGCTCAAAGAGCCTGTGAAGGTTACGGCAGAAACTATCTGTCACCCTTCGGCTGCCTCGGAGGCCAGCGGGCCTGCCCATGGAAATGGAAAGCCAGATCTTTTGAAATCACTCTTTCATCGAACATGAACATTAGGTAAAAGAAAAGAAAGGTTATATTTACTGTTATTAACATACTAACAATGTCATTAATAATTTCGCAGAGACAGGGGGCACAGAAGTAAAATAAAACCAGATTATAGCCATCCATACGCTGAGCCAGCTCCAGTAAATTTCCCTCTCTTTTGCTCTCTGAAAAACTCTTAGGATGCTTACGCAGCTGTCCCATAGCTGAAATTCACGTCTCAAGCAAAACCTTTGTCCTAGGACTTGCTTTTGCTGAAAAGGAGCATCAATGTGGGGACATTGATCCTCGGTATCCTCGGACAGGCTATAGGGATATTTGTAACCTCACGCATCCACACACTCCCTGCAGTTCTCTTCATTCACACTTCCCTTTCCCCTGGGATTTCCTGTGAACCATAACCCAATTAATACCTGAGCCATTAAAACATTTCCTAAAGGATTACTGGGCTTTCCCCCATCCTGCCCTAAACCTTTAGGAGTGTTCCCATTCCTGGCATGAGTAGGTTGAGCCATCTGCTATCCGGGCAGTAAACAGAATTTGTTAATGACTGCCCCGGCGTGACAGAAATATAAGCAAACCACTAATCCATTATGTGGTAAATTGCTTAATGGGGCAGGGTATATTCCTGTACATATAGCTTCTTTAGGCACTGACACCTGTGTTTCACGTGAACTAGTACATGGGATTTTAAATGGGCACGATGTATGCAGGGTATTTCCAGCAGCGTGCTGAGACTGGAGATAAAGTCAGCCAGTTGCTGAGAGGCAGGTCAGGTTGGGGAGGCTCGAGGTCTCCTCCTCTATCTGCCTGCGCTCTCCCTGCATAAACAAACAGCTTCAGTCTCTCCGGCTGATGCGGCACAAACCTCAACAGTGCCAACATCTCATCCGGAAAACACTCAAAAAGCAAATGCTATCGAGAAGTCTGAATATGAGCGACTTCAGAAGCTAGAACGTCATTTAATGTAGTTTTCGATGCAATTCTCCCAGCTGCTCCAGACTGACTCCTACCTCTACAAGCTTCCCATCCACCTAGCTGCTTATCTTCTCCCCTTCATTAGTATCTGAGTTATCCCCAAATAATTTTACACAAATATCTCCATTTCTCTCACTGCTTTCACTGCTTGTAGAGAAAGAGGTTGATGATTTTATATTTCCTTATCCAATACATGCCAGATGTCTGACGTGTGGGTTGGTGTATTGTGTAGGTCTCAAGGTTGCATGTGGCCTGATCCAAACCCCGATGCAATTAATATATTTTTTCATTTACTTCACGGGATTATAACTCAGGGCTAGTGAAAGAAAATGTCGTCTTGCTTGTAATCAAAACTACTCTTTATCCAAAGGAGGAAGCCTACTTCATATCAGATTTGATTTACCCGTTCAATAATACTTAAATTAGGTCAAAAAAAAGGAGATTCTTTTATACAGCATATAATTAACTGGTGAAACTTGGTACCCCAGGAAAGTGCAGAGGTTAATGATACGATGTCTGGTTTTGCATGTGGAGTCTTGCGTGGAAGCCAGTGAGTGGGCCACGCTACGTAACAGCAACACAAGGGAGTTTTTACCCTCACAATAAAATTAGACTGTTTGTGTTACCGTGTTCTTGCAATCTCCCATCTGTTTCTCTGCGCCGGTTGTCTCTTGTCTTGTATTAACTCATGAGCTCTTGGAATGGGTGACAACAAAGGTCTTTTGGTGGGTACTTTGACAACCTATATCGGTCTTATGTCAGTGAAAGAAATAAGGCAATTTTGCCTAAAAGCGTACCCTTATTCAGAAGTGACACTGAGGTAGCGATTAGAAATAAAAACTGGTAGTGAACAAGTAGGAAAAAAAGAAAAAAAAGGAAAAATCATACATATTGCTGAAGGGAGCTAACTGGCCCTGTGAGAAGCTTGGTATGAAGTGTAATATCCCCAGGATCGCTCTGATTCAAACTAATATTTAATTAATAGCCTTTTGAGGGGAAAATGGCACCATGATTCCTTTCCCCTAGTTTTCTTTCTTTCTTTCTTTTTTCCTCTAAAGTTTACTTTACCTTTTTACCTTTGCATTAAAGATGTATAAACCCCGGCTCCACGTTTGCATGGCGCATCACCTGAGAACGCTCTGTTAGGCAGCACGATATGCTCGAAACGCTTGAAACTGAGTCAGCTCAGGTACTTGAGAGCTTGTTAGTTTTAGCTCAGACAGTCTGGATGTTTCTGCACCACGCTTGCCAGCGCTGCAGGGTGCAGGAGGGTTTGTTAATTCGACTGCGATGCAAACGTACGCAGCCAGCCCAGGCTCCCAGCAGCGCCCGTCTTGGGCACGGTGCAGCAGCGATGTCAAAGCAGCTCCGCAGACCCGGGCTACCAGCAGCAGGGATTCATCGGAGACAATTTGCTGTGCTGAGCCAGAAATGACTTGGCGTGGAGCTGGTGGGACACCTTGTCACTGTCCTCCTAAATTTCCTGTTTCCAGGAGTGTGTGACATGTGGCACTGAGACGCTTGAGCTGGTTCCAGGCGAAGCCGGCTGAGCTCTGGCAGGGGTTTACCAGCCCAGGCTCAGCACCGTTTCAAGGCAGCTGCGTTGCTCCCAGACCCAAACTGGCCCCATTTGTATGCGCTGCCATTGCTGAACCAGTAAATCACATGGAAGCCAAGCTGACTCCGCACAAAGCCATCTCAGGTACATCTAAATCCAGACGGCCGGCTGTGCTTTAAAAAGGAAGAATTCAAGTCACAACGCAAAGGTTACTGGGTGAAATGTAGTGGCCCTGGCGAGCTGGGAGGCCAGACTAATTGATAACAGCCCTTTGTTCTGGTGTTAAAGCTGTGAATCTGCAGCTGAGGCTCCAAAGCAGAGGGATGATAATAGCGAGAACGGTGCCAAGAAGGTAAAAAGCTGAGCGGTTGGCAGAGCCACGGCTCCAGCGAGGCTGGTAATTCTCCATACATCAGAGTCGGCAAAAGGGAACAGCCACCTGGCCCTGAAACGGGGGAGAACGGAGAATCCCGGGCACGGAGAAATTCTGGCTTGTGGATACGTGCAGAATCGTTGGGATGAGGGAGAAGGATGGATTCATGCAGGGACTTCCTGCAAAGAAGTGGGAGGTTTCCATAGGAGGAGCTTGCTGGGGAATGAAGGATCGCCAGAAGTCCTCGACTGGCACCGTGAGTTGAGAGAACGATGTTAATAAAATACGCAGTGCCTCCTGGTAACAGCACTACTAATAACCATCCAGATTAATGGTAATGTTGATATAAATAAAGCTATATGCAATTATGATCAGCTAAGGTCAGGAAGATATTATTTTTCTGGATTGAACAATTAAGTGCGTTGTCTGCACTTACAGACAGAGGAGGTTGGAAGGGGAGATTTATATTATCTTCTGAATCCTTCAACACTGACCACTGTCAGAGACAGGATACTACATCGATCTGTTTGGGAATGACAATTTCTCTTTTCTGCAACAACCGCAAAATATTTATGCCGGGAGTTCAGAAGCTTTGGCCTCCCTTAATTCAATACTAAAAGATCTTGGTGGACAGAGATGTACAAAACCGCCAGTGTCATCTAGTGAGAATTTTGTTTATGCCTCCGCATAGGAAGAGTTTGTCTTATGATAAGGCAGGAGCTTAAAGCAAAAACGGAACGTAAACACATAAATAAAATGGTTTGGTATTTACTGTAGACTCTAAATTGTAGCTTCCAAAATATAAATAAAATGGCTCGCTATTTACTCTAGCTCCCACTTGAAATGCAGGCTCGACGCCATAGGTTTGTTCTCGTTTAGCAGCATGCTAATAATTGCAGATAGACCATCAATTGTGCTGACGTATTCGTTTAATGGATTGCAATTGTTGCTATAAACAAATCGTAATTGCTTGGGATTTAAAATATACTCTAATTGCACTCTTAACATTGAACTTGTGCGATATAAAGACGGTAATTGCATCATCTTTCAGTTCGATCAGTTGAAAACACGGGGGCAAAGCCAGTTTTGCAGTGCAGACCAAGAGAATTAGAAGAACGCTTCAAGTCAGGGAGCAGCCAGCCTCTGGTCCTGCTCCCCTTGCAGCGCACACCAAAACTTCCCTCCCGGCACAAGAAATGAGGACTGGTCGTGTATGAAACTACACAGAGATTTCCAAAAGGGAGCCTTCAAGTTTCTGCACGTAAACTGGGAGAGCAACAGATGTCATCTACCTGGGCTTGTGCAAGTCATTTGACACTGTCCCTCATCACATCCTTGTCTCTAAATTGGAGAAACATGGATTTAACCAATGGACCACTTGGTGGGTAAGGAACTGTCTGGATGGTCGCACTCAAAGAGCTGCGGTCAATGGGCCCATGCCCAAGTGGCGAGCAGTGACAAGTGGTGTTCCTCAGGGGTCGGTACTGGGACCAGTATTATTTAACATCTGTGTTGGCGACAAGGATGTTGGGATTGAGTGCCCCCTCAGCAAGTTTGCCAATGGCACCAAGCTGTGTGGTGTGGTTGACACACTGGAGGGACGGGGTGGCATCCAGAGGGACCTGGACAGGCTTGAGAGGTGGGTCTGTGCCAACCTCATGGGGTTCAACCAAGCCAAGTGCAAGGTCCTGCCCGTGGGTTGGGGCAATCCCATGCACAAATCCAGGCTGGGTGGAAAATGGCTGGAGAGCAGCTCTGAGGAGAGGGACTTGGGATGCTGGTGAGTGAGAAGCTCAACATGAGCCAGCACCGTGCGCTGGCAGCCCAGGAAGCCAACCACATCCTGGGCTGCATCCCCACAGTGTGGGCAGCAGGGCCAGGGAGGGGATTCTGCCCCTCTGCTCTGCTCGGGGGAGACCCCACCTGGAATACTGTGTCCAGCTCTGGAGCACCCAACAGAAGAAAGACATAGACCTGTTGGAGTGGGACCAGAGGAGGCCACGAAGATGCTGTGAGGGCTGGAGCCCCTCTGCTGTGAGGACAGGCTGGGAGAGTTGGGGTTGTTCAGCCTGGAGAAGAGAAGGCTCCAGGGAGACGTTATAGCCCCTTCCAGGATCTGAAAAGGGCCTACAAGAAAGTTGGAGAGGGACTTTTTACAAGGGCGTGTAGTGATAGGATGAGGGGTGATGGCTTCAAACTGGAAGGGGGGAGACTGAGATTAGATAATAGGAAGACATTTTCCACTCTGAGGGTGGTGAGCCCCTGGCCGGGGTTGCCCAGAGAAGCTGTGGCTGCCCCATCCCTGGAGGTGTTCAAGGCTGGGTTGGATGGTGCTTGGAGCAGCCTGGTCTAGTGGGAGGTGTCCCTGTCCAGGGCAGGGGGGTTGGAACTAGGTGATCTTTAAGGTCCCTTCCAACCCAAACCATTCTCTGATTCTGTGATCTGGCAGGGGGGATAAAGAGGAGAAGGCTATTAATGCTGATGCCAAGTTTGCACCATGGGAGCGTGGCTGAGGCTGCCAACCCCGTCCCACTGCATGGCTCCGGGTGCAGCGGGAAGTCTCCTCGAGCGCTAACCTTTCCATCGCTCAGGTTGTATGTGGGTCACTGGCCTTTGCTCTGTACCCAGTGCAGACCCATTTAAGCATTCATCCTTCTACCTGCAGGCTCTGAACTGAACTCTCACAGTAAGGTTTCCTAAAACAAGTGAGCCCATCTATTGACTTTCCCAGTCCCAACCTCCCACCACTTCTCCTGCTCTGCCTATGGCATTTATCTGACCCTGAATAAACCATCTAAACCAGCAGAAAACTGCCCCAACCAACCAAACCAAAAAAATAACAAAAAAAAAAATCCCAAAGTAAAACCACAAACCTTCAGCAGTTTCGCAGATCTTCACCTCTAGGTCATCCTGTAGATTAAGTAGGATGAACCTGAACCACAGAGGTGTCACCTAGGTGAGGTCTCCTGTACCTGCAGCTTGGCAAAAGTGTCCTGAACAACTTGTGTGCATCTGTCTCTCAAAGAAAGGTAATTTTTTCTGTTCTGGTGAAGGATTATAGATCAGCTGAGAAATCGGTTGTGTTACATTCTGCTGCACCCTGTTAGTTTTAGCCCTTCTGCTCAAATCTGTCAAGTATTTATCTGGGGTAACTGCCTGGCCTTTGTGAGGGAAATAATGAATAACTAAGCTTTTTACTGTCACAATAATAATGAAGTGTTAATGGTGAATTAAGGAACAGAATGGGGGAAAATCCAGCCGTGCAGCATTGCTGCCAGTTAGCGTCTAACTGGATAGTCAGATATGGAAGTGTTAATGTATGTGAGTAAATGACAGTCAGATGTGGACGCGTTAATGCGTCTGGGTAAATGAAGGAGTGATATAATCACACAGTGTCTATAAACATAAATCAAGCTCAATAAAAACACTGGCTGCACACAGTCAGCCTCAGATTCTGAGGGTGGATTTGGCGGCGTTAAGGCTACAAAATGTAATTTCCTGATCACCTGTCCCTTTAGCATCCTACTGGTATATCCTAAAAATGCTTCAGTATCTTCCTGTGCCAGTGGTTGCACTGAATTCCTGAAAATACACACATGTGTTTTAGGAGAAGAAACATTTAACTGCATCAAAGATGGAGTAGAAAAGAAAAAAAGAAGACTTTACAAGCAAAAAACCCTCTAACTTGAAATGATCTACTTAATGTTCGATTTATAATGGAGAGCCACAAAAAACCCCAATAAATGTAGTTGTTACAAGCTCACCTAGAAGCAGCCACAAACCTGTATTCCTGGGCTTTTAGATCTTGGCTGCACTAGAAAATGTTTCTTCTACATTCTGTAAAGTTGAGCTTCAGTGCTCCTGGCCAACATCTGCCGAGCGGGCCAAATTGAGGGCCACACAGTAGAAAAAAACCTTTTGGATATAATTTCTGATTCAAGCATTGGGTACACTCGGGTCTGGTTCAAACACACGAGCCAAGGAAAATCATCGGAAAACTTCATTAGAGGAGATTTAATCACATCTCCATGGCCACGTTTCCTCGCGTGCGCCTTTCTGGCATTGACAAGATGCGGCTGAGTCAAATTCTCCTGGCAGCACAAATGGGAGCAAACTGCCTCCCCTAATTCTTAGGTGGAAACAATTCATTTCTTGAAACAAAACTATGTCTCTGCCTTCATTTTCTTCCCATTTTCCCCTCTGCCAGAGCACTACATCAATCATTTTCCTTCCCTAAAGACAACCTCTGCTGTTGACTTATCTCAAAGATAGGTAGGATGAACTCGCTGTCAGAAAACACCTTCTGATGTTTGGCTTGACTGAACTGTCACCGACCACATCGCATGAACTCACTCACAGCCTCTCTCTACCCTGCTTTTTTCGTTGTCCTGCTTATCGGGAAATGAAGAGGAAAACCATAAAAAATAATGAGCACGTAAGCAACACTGCTGGGGAACAAACAGCTCAGAGGAAGAGCGGTGAGAGATCATACACAGCAGAGAAAGTCTCCCGAGATAAATGTGAAGATTTAGGGCAGCCAGACAGTAATTGCAGGGTTTGCAAAAGTCACCGTGCATGCACCGCATTATTTACAGCAAACAACGCGTTCAGTCGACACAGCCCGTTCTCTGTTCCTGAGGCCGGTAATTTTCTTTTTTTTTTTTTTTTATTTGGGGTTTTTTTATTTGTTCTCTCCCTGCTCGCTCAGACTTTCCAAATAATTTTCCTGACGCTTTGGCCTCTCGTTTGCAGTTTTATAGGCTGTTACGGGCACTGTTTGTATTTGATGTTCTAAAACTGAGACAAGTTAGTTAATTTGGATTAGTCATAACAGGAGTGCTGCACTGCCACGGGCGGATAAGCTTTACCCTGGGAGGCAGGTTTCTAGGACAAACATTATTTATGAGCATAAGCACCATTTGCTGAGGGCGGTGAAATGCGGGCTCTTTGAAGGAAGACTGAGAAAACAAAATCGAAACCACTTCTGAGCCTGGCTCCCTGACTTCTGGGGTTTGTATAAATGCGAGGGCGTCGTCGTTATCTCCGTTCTTCCCTGCTTCCTACCCACCAACTATCCTCCCATCTAGCCAGCATTTGTCCTGCAGCGTCCAAGTGCCGGGTGGGCATGACTCAGGAAGCAGCGCTCTTCATCAGACTACCCAGAGCTCTTCACTCACGCGGGAGCAAGATGTGAAACTTTCACTCTCTGCTCATATTCTGATTTTCAGTCGCGGAAGTGAGCTTTGGCAGAAAAGATAAGAGTGAAATATCGATGTGGAATACCAGTATTTTTGCAGGAAATCAAGAGATCTGTATAGT
Source organism: Chionis minor (assembly GCA_013398295.1). NCBI lineage: Eukaryota > Metazoa > Chordata > Aves > Charadriiformes > Chionidae > Chionis > Chionis minor. The sequence goes on from VZSF01008761.1 coordinate 75,834, forward strand.
TTCTGTACTCGGGTGATTTTTTTTCCCCAGGAAAATCCACTTGTGAGTGGTTGAACCTGTGTTATCTTGTTGTTCAGGGCATATTTCTCATGCATTCTTTTGCATGTCTTAATAAAGACCAGTCACTCCGTCAACCTGATGCAAGGCTGCTCCTTTTCCTCACCAGCAAAGGTATTAACTGGGCAGCAGATGACTCACCTTCTCCTGCTGCACCACTCCCAGTGTACGTCTGTGGTACCATTATCTCCAGATGTTCATCTCCTGAGTCCAGTCCCAAATAATCCCAACATTGAATTAATATCTATGAGACTTTTAAAGTAAAGACCGTTGGGGTGCGTTTCTTTTATGCTTTTAAGGATTCATATTTTTGCTCCACTATCCCATTGTGAGATCTAGAAATTACCTTTGCTTTAGAATTCACCTGGGATTTCCCCAGGTTTACTGTTATTCTAGAATTTCAAACCTTAAAATCTCATATATTTCACAGGTCATGGTAAAATTGATGAAGATGACCACAGTGCTCAAAATAAGCTACGCAAGCTCTTTTCATCTCTCTGAGTATCAGATGAAGAACTGTCTAATTTTCAGACCACCTCTCATGTAACTGGAAAGGACAGGAAAAATCCAGTGATTGTTTGACGGAAAGGATCTTCCCAATAAAAACTGCCTGGGATTGAGGTTTTATGGACTGGAATGGATTGGGCTGTGTGGACATCACACAGGTTGGGATGAGAGCTTGGCTGGAAAGGCAGTCTCTTCACCTCTCATCCCTGCAGCCCCCCTAAATTCTTCCTGGAGACGCGTGTGAATGCACCGTAGCTCACGAAATGCATCCTATTAACCCTCATGGTAAAGTACACAGATGCTTCTTATAGGCAAGTGCTCCAGGTGCGCTCAGAAGCTGCTGTTTTCTCGGTCTCATCAGCGAAGGCCTGTAGGTGCCTGCAAATGGATGCGTGCCCAAAACCTCTAGGCATGTTTGGAACAGGTTTAATTTAGCTAAGGAGGGGACGACAGTAAAGGCGGTTTGGTGGCACAGCCTTTCGGTGCCATACGGCAGCTGGAGAACACACCCAGAGCCCCTGATGGGTTTATGTCATCCGTACCAGAGGTAAAATTCCCCTGTTCTCAGGATAAACTAAAGCTGGGTTGGAAGATCCACGCTTCACCTACTTATGTTGCAATCCGGCCTGTAATTGCCATGAAGCCACACTCCAGGTATGCACCAAATGCCCCCAACATGCTCTCAGTGCTGCCCATCTGGTGACGTGTGCTACTTGACAGGAGGAAGAGATGACATTTCATAGAATCATAGAATCCTTTGGGTTGGAGAAGACCTTTAAGATCATCAAGTCCAATCATCAACCTAACACAGCCAAGTTACCACTAAACCATGTCCCTCAGCGCCACATCTGCACATCTTTTAAATACCTCCAGGGATGGCTATTCCATCACTTCCCTGGGAAGCCTGTTCCAATGCCTGATAACCCTTTCCGTGAAGAAATTTTTCCTAATATCCAATCTAAATCTCCCCTGGTGCAACTTGAGGCTGTTCCCTCTCATCCTATTGCTTGTTGCTTGGGAGAAGAGACCGACCCCCACCTGGCTACCCCCTCCTTTCAGGCAGTTGCAGAGAGCGAGAAGGTCTCCCCTCAGCCTCCTTTTCTCCAGGCGGGACAACGCCAGCTCCCTCAGCTGCTCCTCAGGAGACTCCTGCTCCAGACCCCTCACCAGCTCCGTTGCCCTTCTCTGGACACGCTCCAGCCCCTCAATGTCTTTCTTGGAGTGAGGGGCCCAAACCTGAACACAGGATTCGAGGTGGGGCCTCCTCAGTGCCCAGTCCAGGGGGACCATCACTGCCCTAGTCCTGCTGGCCACACTATTCCTGGTATTTGGGAGCGTTGCATCCCTTGGGATGGAACGCAGACCCATGGGCAGGAAGTGGTGAAGTGTGCAGTACCACCACTGCTACTCTCTCGCTGGATGTGCACGGTGCACTACACCACGTAGTATTGGCGTACGCGCCACATTCCATTCTCTTGTGTTAAACCTGTCCCGAGGATTCATTAAAGAGTGGCATACAAGAAGGGATCATAGAATCATGGAATCAGAGAATGGTTTGGGTTGGAAGGGACCTTGCAGATCATTGAGTTCCAACCCCCCTGCCATGGGCAGGGACACCTCCCACTAGACCAGGTTGCCCAAGGCCACATCCAGCCTGGCCTTGAACACCTCCAGGGATGGGGCCTCAACAACCTCTCTGGGCAACCTGTTCCAGTGCCCCACCACCCTCAAAGGAAAAAAATTTCTTCCTAATGTTTAATCTAAACCTGCCCTCTTCCAGTTTGAAGCCATTCCCCCTCGTCCTATCACTACATGTCCTAGGAAAAAGCCCTTCCCCTGCTCTCCTGCAGCCCCCTTTAGGTACTGGAAGACCGCAATAAGATCTCCCCAGAGCCTTCTCTTCTCCAGGCTGAACAGCCCCAACTCTTTCAGCTTCTCCTCACAGGAGAGGTGCTCCAGCCCTTGGACCATCCTCGTGGCTCTCCTCTGGACATGCTCCAGCAGGTCCGTGTCCTTCTTATGTTGGGGACTCCAGAGCTGGCTGCAGTACTCCAGGTGGGGTCTCACCAGAGTGGAGTAGAGGGGCAAGGATGTTAGCTCTGATCTTCCTAGCTGGTGCTGTCAGATTTAAATTTTAAATTCCCCCCGTAATTATAACTGGCCACTATTGATAAGGGGTTTTTTTTTAACGTACAGGTCACCATTCCTGTGCATTCAGCATGACTGTGCTGCAAGCAGGGTGTATTTATGAGGCAGATGATGTTGTTTCTCTAAAGGGCTAATCCTAGACATCCTCAGGGGAAAAAGGTTCTTTGAACATTATAAAACTGCGTATTTGCCTACTGCTCATTAGGCAAATGTAACCTCCATTTGAGTCTTGGAGACAGGGAAGAAGAAAAATACCCTGAAAGCAGGTAGGGAAGGGGTTAACAAATGACAGGCAGGCTGTGAAATATTCTTTCGGGCTGGGAGATGGTGGGCAAAAGCGGCTCATCAAGCACAGAGTCTCTTTATCTGCCATGTGACAGTGCCACGGGGGACAGTGGGGTGCCTGCAACCCAAGGTCCTTACCTCCGCCTTTGAAGTAACGCGTTGCTGCACGCTGGCACGGGAGTAAAAGCTGGACCTCCAGCACAACCAAACCCAACGAGCAACATAAGTCAGGCAAAAAAGCACGGAAAAAGGCAGAAGTATCAGCACCCAAATCCTCAGAAACTGAGAGCTGAAAGGGACAAGGAAATTATCCAGCCTGACCTCATTTATGATTGGACTTTTCCCCCCAATTATTTCTCCATAGAGTCCGGTAATTTGCCATTTAAAGGGGAACTAAAAGTCAGTAACCTACAGATGGTAGGCAGATTAAAACTCTCCCCTTTTTGAGGTGGCAATCAGAGGAGAAAATTAAACATTTTTTTTTTTTTTTTAGGATCAAATCCTGCAAAGACTTACGCGTGTACTTACCCAATGGACTGGATGGACGTGAACAGGGTCAGACACTGGTGTAAACACTCGTCCGTGGGTGTCTACACTGTCCCGTTGTTGGCATCGCTCTTCGCTGTGGCATTGGCTTCCGCTGACCGACCCAGGCATGGTCTGAGAAGGCCGTGGGCCAGCAGCTCTTCCTGGCCAGCAGAAGGAAGAAGCCACCCTGTCCTGGGGGAAAAGAACAGGAGCAGAGTTCGGCTACAGGAGTCCTGACATGGCATTTGATCTCAGGTCAGAGGATGAGCCCTGACCTTCTTTATTTACAGGAATAGATACAGTCAACTAGCTTATTTGTGAACCAAAAAAAGTGCCTGAACTTTTAAATTATCTCCTTTCAATGCTTTTTATGTGCCACAGCATCGCCTGAGGAGGAGAAGCAATGAGGACTCTTTGGAAGAAGAACTGCCATAGCATTTATCCAGAGCTGAGTGTCCTGTTAGTTCCCAACAAATAGCAAAGCTCTCCGATATCAAGCAGACGTCATCTTTTAAAGCCTGAAGATGCTGTGACTTACAACAAAGGGGGAAAGGGAACACAGAGAGGGAGGCTCTGCGTTCAGGGACACAAAGCTGCAACGAGCTCCCTCGCAGCCTCTGGTAACTCCCGGTCAGCTCGAGAGGCTGCTGCCCTCAGCGTCTGGTCTTAAATCTTAATACAGCGTGACAAGAGGATGTAAAGAACAAGAGGAGGCTTTCGTCAGGGTCTTGCATGCACCACTAAGCTCTACAACCTCCTCCCTTCCCCTCAAGAAGGGGCTTTAGCTGCCTGCGCTGGAGGAAGCTCTGATAACGGTGCAGCCGTAGCCTTGGGGAAGCCTGCTTTGACATGAGTGTGCGTGAGGAGCTTCTTTCTGTGAGAAGACCCATGTGAGGTCTCCTTCCCGTATTTCAGGAGCTGCATTTAAGCTTGTGCCCTTGCCTGAGTGATGCTTGAGGTTTGTCCGTGCCCTGCCTCGTACCTTGCTGACCCTGACCTGCTGACTTGGCTTCCTTGTTGCTACAGATTTCTCTGGCATCTGCTGGACTCTTGGTCGGACTTGGTCACTCTCAGTGGACCTGCTCAGTTCTCCTTGCTGTGGAACCAAGCCTATGTTGGGAGGCTGCTGCCACCCTTGGCTCCTGGCTTCACTTCTGCTGTGGGGCAGCCCCACTCCACAACTCCTGGATGACCTCCAAACCCTGCAGGGGACACTGGTCAGCCTACAGAGGCAGGTCTTGACCTGGCAGGTTTCACTGACACCACAGAGAAACAGTGGCCCCTATCCCTAAACCCCTGAGCCTCTCAATGGGGATTGGGCAAGCTACCGGTTTACCGGTCAGATGAGCCTAATCTTGGACACCTATTCAGAAGATTTTAGTTCTTCCATGAAAATAATGCACTATACTGAATGTCAAAACCCCATCCTAAAGGATCCTTAAACTGGTCACTGCTCTGGGTGGTTTTGAGGGGGAGTATCACAACCTATATGGCCATGGCTAAGGCTGGAGCCCCACCTCACAGCGTCCCTTACTGTCACCCCATGAGGTGGTGCAAACCCCATGGTTGCACCACCCAAACCACTGCTCTGGTGGACCTGGGGCATCCCATAATTTTGTTGCCTCTGAGTTTGTCAACAAAGCCTGGATCTCTACCTAGCCCTGAGCCCCTCCAATGACTGCCACTGCTCTCAGTGGGAGGAGCACCCAAAGGGAGTCCATCACCCAAAAGACCATTCCCCATCCAGGTCGCTGCAGCACCCAAATGCTCAGACTCTGTCCTGCCCTATCCTGCACTCCCAGGACCATGCCTCTGCTCCAGACACAGGATTGCCCCCTCAGCCACACTGCCAGACATCTTTGAAGGGGATGGAAACACTGCCACCTCGCTGCCGGGGTGGTCACTCCCTTGGTTTGAGTCTGTTGGGAGCATCTACACAGTGTTGCACCCGGAACTGGTGGCCCTTGAAGACCTCAAGGTGAATGTGGCGTGTGGGGGATGGTGTCTGTGCACTGGGAATTTCACAACACCACCTGCCTTTCCAAAGCTGGACCTTTGTAAGGTGTGGGGACCAAGGGTGATGGGAAAGGAGATGGCTGTCACAGCGCCGACTGCACCAACAGGTTCTGCAACCTCTTCCCTGCCCGTGTAGGGCTTTATCTGCTGGTGCTCAGGGTCAGCCCTGACATAGGCAGCTGTAACCTTGAACCAGGCTGCTGGGGAAACAGCTAAGTTGGAAGAAAGAGCGATGAGAAGCCCTGTCTGGTGTCTTGAGAGCTGCATTTCAACACAAACCCTTGGTCCTTGCCTGAGCTGGGGTGCAGGTATGTCTACATCCTGCCCAGCTTTGCTGAGCGGTTCTATCAGCTTCCTGGAGGAGGGAAGGAGGAAGACGGAAGTCAGAGTAATACAATAAAAGTTAAGGCTTATTCCCATTCTGCTCATTTAAATAAGTACTGTAACGGTGTTATTATTTGCCGGTATAAATGCATAACTGATTATTAATTCCCTCTGCAGAGGTGTTGTGTCCTTTAGTCCCCGCTTCACGTGGACCACAAATGGAGTACAGAATGAAACCGTGTTGATGGGGCTACAGTTAGCAGAAAGCACAGCTGGCTTACTGCTTATGCTGTTCGGGCTTTTAAAACTCGCAGTACGCAGGGCTCCCTGCTGATAAAAATATTCCAAATTGCTGCTTGACTCAAGGGTGAACGCAATGTGAAACGACCTCAAAGCGGTCGGCGGTGTCGGCTTAAAACACTCTCACCGTCCTCCTGCACCCCTCCTTTGGTTGCACTAAGGTGCCCGTGGGGCTCTGCTCGGAAGCTGTTACAGAGGAGAAGTAGGTGCATCACCTCTTTGTTCTTGCTGCGGTCTCTGATCTTCCTCCCAGCTGTCCTCACCAAAACCACGGCATGGGTGCAGGACAGGAACAAACAGTGGGGTTGTGGGAAGACTTCAAGCCAGTTGTGCCGCTTTTACACCACATGGAACCTGGGCAGAAAGTTAGAAGTGAGGGTGAGCTGCCTTGAGGATTAGGCTGCTTTTTTCCCTCTTTGGAGTATCAGCTGGGGAGTGAAAGAAGAGAAAGAGGGAGCACAGAGTCCGTGGCCTTGTTCAGGGAGGAGCAGGCAGTGGCGGTGAGACACACGGTGCAGCTTGTGCATTCGTGCTGTAGTGTCCTCGCACCTTCTCCTGGAGTGACAGTACTGCTAATCAACAAAGTCAAGTTGTTCCTCTGGAGGGACTGAGATGATCCTGCCTGATGCCGCTGATATTTCTGAGTAACAAAATAAGCTGTGAAATGCGCAATGAGAACTAACGAACCGAGCTTTTATGGTAAGATCCCAAGATATATAACACCCAGTCCGTATTTTCCGTGAACCATTCAGTTTTAAACCATTGGTTTAAAAGGTAATGATCACATGATTAACTTATTTGATGTCTTGCAGCATTCACTACGTGTCACTTTGAACACTTTGCTACAAGCCATGTCAAAATGAGATGGGGCTGGATCTACAGAATGAGTTTATCTGGTGATTATTATGCTTGAGGGAATAAAAATGATCTGTTAAATTGGGCAATAGTTGTTGTAGGCTCTATAGGAGCAATGGAAATAATCTGTAAGTCAGTCATTTTAACATCTGGAACACACATAAGAACCTAGGGTAAATCCATAATTAAAAAAAAACAGGCAACAAACATATGCAAGAAGGTCAGTATGTATTTACATATTTCAATATAAATACAGAGGAAGAAGAGGTTGGTTCTTCATGCTATGGCCAACTGAACTGTAGAACTAACTCCTTGCCAGAGGCTGCAGATGCTGAATGTTTACCTGCCTTAAAAGGGAAATAATGAGAGGATTTTAGAGAGAAGAGATCTGCTGAGGATTACAAAGTAGACCAACCACATCAGGTTCATGAAATTCTCTGGGATGAAAGTAGTTGGGAACTGTAGTTGGTGGGGGAATATCACTTAATTCCTTCTTTGACATCTGCTTAGGGACACTTCTAGAAGCAGGGCAGTGGACTACTTGTGCATTTGTTCTGAATCCGTATCCCTGCTCCTTTGCCCTTATGATATTCTTTTACTCCCAATAATCCGTTAACATGAATATGACAAAGATGAACAATCATCTATTGACTCTTCTCATTTTATGTTTAAAACAAGCCCTAAACCCTGAGAGCATTTATACAAACCAACATTGCATTTCTTAAGTGCACCTGGTGGTACGTATTCAGTTCAGTGAGTGCAGTCAGACAAATAAACCTTTTGTGTGTTCATCAAACTCTCACAAAATTGAGGATTTACTTTACACATTATGACATGCTCTTCTACAATAAATAGAGCAAATAGATGGGTTTACCCCCTGTTACAATATTCAATAAGCTATTCTAGAAGTTAACAAATCTACTTTCCAAACCTCTAGGAAATGAAAATTTAAGACTTTGCTTCTTACGTTCCTCCGTGACGGATGTTTTGGGAAGTAATGAGATGAGAATGTGATTCAGGGACTGGCTTTACTACATGTTTATACTTGCCTGAATGTAGCGCTCAGCCGGTGTCTTACACGGACATATTGGTGATGCAAAATGTTTAATGATGTCTCTTGGGACAGCCTGTCACCCTGCCAGCAGTGTGGGAGAGAAATGTGGAGAGAAATACTGGCTACAGACCAGGGTCTTGCATGACCTTGCCTTGCCACCCATTATCAGAGGAGCATCATGATCACAGAATCACAGAATGTGAAGGGTTGGAAGGGACCTCTGGAGATCATCTGGTCCAACCTCCCTGCCAGAGCAGGGCCACCTACAGCAAGTTGCACAGGATGGCGTCCAGGCGGGTTTGGAATGTCTCCAGAGTTGGAGACTCCACGACCTCTTTGGGCAGCCTGTTCCAGTGCTCTGCCACCCTCAAAGGAAAGAAGTTCCTCCTCATGTTGAGATGGAACTTCCTATGGTCAAGTTTGTGACCGTTATGTCTTGTGCTATCACTGGGCACCACTGAAAAAAGCCTGGCCCCCTCCTCCCAGCACCCTCCCTTTAAGTATTTGTAGACATTGATGAGATCCCCCCTCCGTCTTCTCTTCTCCAGACTAAAAAGACCCAACTCCCTCAGCCTTTCCTCATAAGAAAGATGCTCCAGCCCCCTAATCATCTTCGTGGCCCTTCACTGCACCCTCTCCAGCAGTTCCCTGTCCTTCTTAAACTGGGGAGCCCAGAAATGGACACAGTACTCGAGTTGTGGTCTCACCAGGGCAGAGTAGAGGGGCAGGATGACCTCCCTCCATCTGCTGGCCACACTCTTCTTGATGCACCCCAGGATGCCATTGGCCTTCTTGGCCACAGGGCACTGTGATCCTGAGACCCAAGACTGACTGTCTTGGGTAAGACATCAAAGCTCCACTCAAAAAATGACTAATCCCCTTAAACATATTTCCACTGAGGTTGTGATTACTGGACATGTGTAAAATTGAACACGTTGAGAAGGTTTTAATCTTACACATACTTTCCCCTTTTGCAAATGATTCGGATTCACTATTTGCATACCCAAGATATACAACAGTGGTTTAGCTCCACTACTCATACCTGCACAAGGTGCAACCACATACCATAAATAAGTGGCTGTGAAAGGCATAAAGACTGTCGTAGCCTTCTTTTCTCTTTCAGATTAGGGTATATCTTTCTTTTTAAGCAGAGCTGTGTGCCGACAGATGGATAATTCCCAATTGTTTACCTTGGAACCAGCATTGTGGCCTTCTGAAAACAGGATTTGTGTCCAGCCCTCTTGCTCATTCAGGAAGTACCGGCGAAGACTTTGAGCTCTAACAAGATGTCTATTTTGTTTTTAACATCACTGTCAAAAGCCAACTTGCATTCATCCAGCAAGCTGTCAAGGGTTTTGCATGTCAGTGTGTTCTCTTCTATTTTAATTTAAACCTCTTAGTGAAAGTTTCAGTATTTGCCATGCTCTGTTCTTCCCCTGTCATGGCTAGGATCATTAAATCATAAGAAAATCCTGAAGGCAAGCAATGGAATAAAGCAATCCTTTGTTTTGTGGCTGGCCTGGTAATTCAAACAGAAGGTCAGTCAAAAAATCACGCTTTTCTGAATGCCGTGGGGAAACGAGGGCATGAGTACCCTGCCTCTTTCTAACCACCACACCGCAGCAATAAGAAGGGAATTTGCATTTGAGGCAAGAGATGAAAGTGTAAAAACTCATTCAGCGAAATAACAGCAAGTTATTTTCCCAGCAAGGCACTGCTCGTGCCGGCTGGCACTTCCGCAGCTTCCTGGGGATTTAGGGACTAGTGCATGATTTTCCATAATCCACTTGGTCGGGCTGCCTGACCCTGAATGTGCCATGTCTAATGTATGCTAACCCCACGCCATATCACCTTGCTGAAGGGAACCTTAAAATATATTCAATTTACCCGCTTTGCACCTCTTATCAATGTGACCGTCTTCCATCACCTCGCATTCTGTTTGGTGGGTCGGGGGGGTCGCGTTGCTTTGTTGTCGTTGTGTTTTTTTAAATAACTTTAAGTTCCTCCACATGTGAAGTGGAAAAAATTGAACAGCCTGAGTAGCGGTAAGTAGTTTTCTGTCTGGTTTGATTTTGCTAACCGTTGCTATCACCACCTCTCAGGCGGGAGGTAAAACAGCTCTTTGGCACCTGAGGTTTTCATGCATTGTCAAAGATTCTTCAAACACTCTAGTGTTCAGTGGTGGATGATACTTCCTTTTTCCCCCAAATATTCAGCCTGTGCTTTACTCTCTAGTTTTGTCTTTGACATAAGGATGTGCTGCTTCAAAATGGAAGAAAAGATTGGCTTCAAATTCCCTGGCAAAGCTTCTCATACAGGATAAGATCATTTCAGCTTATCTGGTTCAAGCCTGTCTGCACATAATGTTGTTTTCTTTGGAACTTCAGCATCGCTGCTCTGGGCTTCACTGTTCTCATTTCTTACAGTCGGGGTTGTGGCAAAAGTAAAAAAATCAGCTTTTTCTTTCTTTTCTCTTCAGCACCAGCGGGTAGATCACTGCTGATGTGGACGGAAAAATTTTTTCTTCATAATCGTTTGGACTCAGGCTTCAAACTTCTTGTCCCAGATCCACTGCCTACAGCGGAGAGGAACAATGGTGGGTGGCTGGTAAAAGGCTGGTGGAGCAACCAAAAAGATATGGAGTATTTGGTGGTCAGTGCAGCCTTATTGACAGAGCAGCAGCACTTCATCATTTTTACTTATCGAGCTCCCCATTTTCTTCCACAGTAGGCACTGGGAAATAACAGCAGTGGCTCTACCTACAAGAAGTTCCAAAGTGTTGCCTGGAGGAACGTGTATCTCCCAATCTTCTGAGCCACTCTTCTGCTACAACTCAGTGTAGTTGGTAAGATGGAGCCCTGCAAAGCGCTGACTGTCATTCATTGGGATGCTGCTAAGCTACAACAACATATGAAGTTCACTTCTAAACACACAACGAATTTGTGGATCAACCCTCCAGTCTCCGTAAAGGACAGGAACCTCACATTTTGTACTGCGTTAGGAGAAATGGGTAGCAGGAAGGTTTTTGTCGCTAAGTCAAGATAACCATGATGGAACATAATCTCTGCTGTGCAGTGCTACCCATCTGACACGACTTCTGTCTGCTTATTCCCCCTGGGCGAGCAGCACTTCCGTCACTGCCCAAGCGATATCCCTGCTCAGTCTTCTGGCCACACGAGTATCTTGAATATTGAAGAGCTGGCAGAGTGAAAGAGGGGAGTGAAGGCTGGAGTCTCTACTGCTTTCAAAGGATGGCTGCCTTGGGCTAACAAATCCCCACACAGCTAGACTTTAGCCAGCTCCTCAAAAGAACCTGTCGAACAAGTAAGCAGATTGTGACACCCTAAGATCCCTAACTGCCTTGTCTCTGCCTACTAATGAAACGCAGCTGCTGTTAACAGAGCCTGACAGCACCGGTTCATAGTTTTGCCAGTCACAGGGAGAAGAATGGTGGCTTTGGTGGCAGCACAGCTCCCTCCAACACACCTGGGAGAACGGATGCAGCGACTGCTGAGTAGTTGGTGCTGCCCACCTGTCCTGGTGCAAGCAACACAGGACTAACTTCTTTCCTAATGCTTGGGAAAGCTGTATTTGTGTAAGACTCTGGCGTCTGAATTTGTGAAGATATTTACTGTAAAGCCAGCCATGGTGTGTGCGGGTTTCAAGGTCTCAGTGTTTTCGAGCTCGCCAGGTGCAGGGATGAGGAGGAGCAAGACTCGGGCACTTGCCCCAAGCTGCCAACAGGATTGTTTCATACCATGAACGTCACAATAGAAATTAGGAAGTCTGCTGTGAGGTAGGGGGGTTTCTCCTCCTTGCTCACGCTCTCCCCTTGATGGCTCCCCCTTGACGGCAGCGATCCAGAGGACTTCTTGCCCCGGTGCCGGATCCCTGAGCCCTTCCCTTCTTCCTGAAGCCGTAGCGCTCGCAGTGTCCGACATTTACTGTCCACTGCTGGGAGTGCACGGCTTCCGATTGATATAGTTGGCTGAGTATAATCCTTGTACAGTATACTCAGGTATCAGGATCAATATGGGTCCCTTTGTGTTAGTATTGTCAATTATCCAGTTCTATCCTATTAAATCTGTTTATCTTTCATCCCTGGGTTTTCTTGTTTTCTTCCCGATTCCCCTTCCTGGGTGGGGAGGGCTCATCGGGTGAGAGAATAATTGTCTAAGTGACAATAAATGGTTATGGGTTTTCTCAAACCATAACACCACCGTATTGTGGACTTGCTCAGTCACCAGCTTCCTAACAAAGGCCTAAAAACTGAAGCCAAAAGCTTACCAACCACCACACCTATTTCTTTTGGTGGTGCTAGTCAACGGAGAGCGTTCCCTTTAAAGACAGAGTGAACGAGATCAAAATCCACCACACTATGGGAAGCAGACAAACAATACCCTGCACGGATGAAAGGAAAGAAGTGTTTGGAATTAAGCTGGTCTGTTGCCGTTCCCCAGAATCCCAAACACATCTTTTTCCCCTAAAGCAGGATATTTCATTTCACCAACCGAAAGAATCCAAAGCAGCAGCCCTCAGCGGGGATGAAATCAGATTTTGAAACAAGCTAGATCTGCACCAGCGTGATGACTTGTTTTGATGAGTGGAAGCTGTTAGAACAACAGCAGAACATCAATGGTTATTCACTGCCCACGGTGCTAAACAGTGCTGCTATTGTCTAGAAATAGCAGCAACTTGATTACACTCTGATAACGTCCCCACATCAAGATTTGTGAATTCAGAGCTCCCGTGTTCAGCAACTTGGCTCTTTTTATTCTGGTTTTTTTCAGATGAACGTCCTGTGAGAAGACAGTTTGCGGTGTTACTGCCACAACGCCCACGATGGGGCACAGGTATCACTCCAGATGCAGAGCTTCTTGCCTTTTTTCTATGCCTGCCACCACCAGAAGGAAGGAAGAAGGTAATCTACTTTGAATCCCAGTTCATCTTCTACAGCAGCTCTTAATTAAAAGGAAAAACCCATCTGTCACCTAGGATGGGCACCTCAAGTTCCTCTTGAAGCACCGACACAAGAATTGAGCTAGACAGCTTAGTTTTACTTCAACTAATGGCTTCCAGAACAGCCTGGTAAGACTGCTTCATATTTGACGTGGTGTCTATGTGGGCCTATGTGCGTTGTGTCACTGTAAAAATCTCACCACTTCACCCTCTTCCTTGGCTACTACATGGCCTTCGGAGCGGCTCCCACAGCCTCAGCTGGCTGAGTGCTCCTGCCAAGGTGATGGCACCCCATGCCCTCATCTCACAGAACCATACAATCGTTTAGGTTGGAAAAGACCTTTAAGATCATCAAGTTCACCACTAAATCAGGTCCCTCAGCACCACATCTACCCATTTTTTATATACCTCCAGGGATGGCGACTCCACCACTGTCCTGGGCAGCCTGTTACAGTTCTTGACAACCCTTTCCGTGAAGAATTTCTTCCTAATATCCATCCTAAAATTTTCCCTGGTACAACTTGAGGCCGTACCCTCTTGTCTTATCGCTTATTACTTGCGAGAAGAGATCGACCCCCCCTTGGCTACCCCCTCCTTTCAGGCAGTTGCAGAGAGCGAGAAGGTCTCCCCTCAGCCTCCGTTTCTCCAGGCTGAACAATCCCAGTTCCCTCAGCCGCTCCTCAGCAGACTCCTGCTCCAGACCCCTCACCAGCTCCATTGCCCTTCTCTGGACACGCTCCAGCCCCTCAATGTCTTTCCTGGAGTGAGTGGCCCAAATCTGAACACAGGATTCGAGGTGGGACCTCCCCAGTGCCCAGTCCAGGGGGACCATCACTGCCCTGCTCCTGCCGGCCACACTATTCCTGATCCAGGCCAGGGTGCCATTGGCATCCTGCCTGAAAGGAAGGTGTAGCCAGGTGGGGTTTGTTCTCTTCTCTCACACAACAAGCAATAGGACAAGAGCACACACCCTCAAGTTGCACCAGGGGAGATTTAGGATGGATATTAGGAAAAACTTCTTCACGGAAAGGGTTATCAAGCGTTGGAACAGGCTGCCCAGGGAGGTGGTGGAATAGCTGTCCCTGGAGGTATTTAAAAGCCGGGTAGACGTGGTGCTGAGGGACATGGGTTAGGGGTGGGTTTGGCATAGGTTTATGGTTGGACTCGATGATCTTGAAGGTCTCTTCCAACCCAAGTGATTCTGTGATTCTATGATTCTGTAAGACACAGGAGAGAATGAGCAAGCCCTGGAGGTATGTAAAAGACGCATGACAGGACAGGAGGGAACAGGAAAAGAGGGAACAGCCTCAAGCTGTGCCAAGAGATGTTTAGATTGGACATTAGGA
>VZSF01008766.1:0-80334 GCA_013398295.1 Chionis minor
CGGGGGGGTCGCTCTCCGGGGGTACCCGCACAGGTGGTTCTGCCCCCCCCCATCTCCATCCCCATCCCTTTCCCCGCATCCCCCGGGCGGTGTGAGCGGCGCTCGGGGCCGGCTCGGTGCAGCCGGAGGAGCCGCCGGTGCGTGTGCGCTGGGTGCGATCCCCAGGGAGCAGCTTCTCCCGCTGTTTGGGATAAATCCCCGGAGCTTCTCCCTGCGGGGGGGGGGTCGGCTGGTGGGGTGGCCGGCTGAAGGGTACGCTCTCGGCCTCCCAGAAAGAGGGAAAAACTGCTCCTTATTTTTATGAAACGTAAAGGGCACTTTTCTGGCGTTTACTTTTTTCTTTTTCTTTTTTTTTTTTCCCCTTTTTTTCCTTTAAGCAGCAAATCAAAACAATACATCCTTTCTGTTCTTTTTTCAAAACTTTTTGGTTTCTTGAGTTTTGAAAGTTTGTATCTAACAAGACTTTTTTTTTTCTAAATGTTCTTTTCCCCCCAAACTCTATCTTTCCAGCTCCAACTATGCTGTGTCTTACATTCAAAACCTAAGTGTTTTCATCAGATTTTTTTATATCTTTCACAATAACAAAACAAAGTTCACCATTTGGACGCATGGCACAATCTTACACTTCCTAAATTTTTTTGGTCTTTACATTGTTTTCTTTGCTGTTGAGATTTTTTTTTCTTATAGTGGCCTTATTCACTAAAATGCTCTTTAAATAATTTATCGAGCAACGCCGAACAAAAGATTCCTGCCTTTCTGAGGAATTACTTTGCATGATTTAGAGCTGTGTTATAATCCTACGCAAAGAGAAGTTGCTGTGCTTGTGCTATACTTGCTCGAAAGCTCAGGTTTTGTTTTTTTTTTAAATCAAACGTACATATTCCATTCTGTGCTACAACTACAAGTTTTTGTGACGTTTTAACTTCAGGTTTGAAATTGCCTGCGTATAGGTTTTTGGGGCAACATGCATTTCGAAATACATTGGGGCAAAAGCATTTGTATGTGCTGTTAATGAGTCAGTAATGACTTAGGCAAGGCTTTGATTGCTGTGGTGACAGTGTACCAGAAGGTGTATATTCTGAGAATCCCAAGAAAAACAGCTGATGGTGATACTCTGCTGCCAGGAGACGCTGGTACTCTCCCGGAGCCGCTCTGAAAACTTTCTCTGATATCATAAAGAGGCAGTTTTAGATACAGCGGGAGGAGCCGGTTTGTGTCCGAGGTGGTTTGGTACCGCTGTAGAAAAGCGACCGATGTCACAGTCTGTGAAATGTGCTTTTAACAAGGTTCAGGTCCGGTGGGAAGGAGGTAGTGTTTACCGGTTAATTTATAGGCTCTATGGCTTCTTTAGCCTTTTGTGTCATAGACCGAAATAGGCAATGTGTTTTTCCTCTGAATCACCTGAATTTTCTTTTGATGACTGCCAGCGATACTGCTCTTCATGGGAATGTTTCATTGGATCTAGCCAGAGTAAAACCAGGTTGATTATTTTTATTTATTTATTTTTCAACAATGAAACAGTAATTTGTCTGCGCAGGATGAGATACCATTTTCTGCCTATTTCTGCAGCTCTGGCTCTGGGTACACCTCAGTCCTGGCAGGAGCCTGTACGTTTTGAGTTAGTTAACTGCCCTTTCAAAGAACAACGCAATCAGGATTCACAGGAGAGTAGCTTATATGATACGTTCATGTCCCCACGTTCTGTAAGATGTACGATGTAATTTTAATACCTGCTGTAAATGCAGGTCTCCCAGGGCTATATTTGCATAATAAACGCAGAGTTCTTTGTTAGTGAGAATAGTGTCAGCCCTTCTTACTCCTGAAGCTTTCTTACGCGTTACAGGTTGGTACGTGAGACGACACTTGGCTGTAATTCTCTCCAGAATGTGGGGAGGGCCCTATTCAGCCCTAATCTAAGGATCTGCTTTGTGTAAGGACCAGCTTTTGAGGTGGGTCTCTGTAGAAAAACCTGATTTGTACAGAACCCTGAAAGGTTGTGGATTTCGGTGGGGAACAGCACGATCCGGTGCGAGTAGTTACTGTCTTGCAATGGGTATTTTCAGTTAAATTACCCTCTCTCATAAAGCCTGGGGTGGTGTCAGTGGAGTTGCACAGGTGTAACAGAAGTACCAAAATCTGTTTTTAGAGAAACAAGTATTTTTTCCCACGTCTTCTCTTAAACCAAAGAGGAAAGTAACTGCTCGCTGCAAAGTTTGTTGGCCCCACTTGTAAGTCCTGCCTAGAAAACAGTGATGACTGTTTTGCTCAAAATTTGGCTGCTTTTAAAACTGGCCGTGGCTGTTTGAGAACCATCCCAATCTAAATAAAGCTTGTGGATTAACATAATGAAGCCAGGGATGTTCACCTTTACTTTCCGCAAAACGCTGCATTAACTGTGAATGTATATGTATAAAGATTATGGCATTGATTTTTTTTAAAATTTTTAAATTCTTTTTTAATACTGTAAGCCCAGGAAGCCTCCGAACTGCCTCCCAAATGCAGATTGGCAGCCTCCGGAGTGGGGGCTGTTTGTGTTACCCAGTGCCTTGTTTCGGAGAGCAGCCTTGTCCCGGCTGCGTTGGTGGTTTGGAGCGTGGGGCAGGTTCCCACGTCTCTTCTCCCTCTGGACTCTCCCTGGACTTCGCGGGAGCACCAGGGTCTGGGTAATACCAGCTCAGCATCCCACAGTTGGTACTCTGATGGTTGATGAAGAGTCTGGCTGCTCTTCTTCAGCGGAGGTTCGTTATGTGCTCAAGAAACCCCCCCTAGGTACGTTCCCACCAGTCGGGTTCGTTTCCTGCCCCGTAGCCGGTGCGTGGAGAGCCGCCCGTGTGGCGGGACGGGGGACTTTCCCCACTTCTCCCTCAAAAAGCTTTTGCTTTGGGAACAGTACATCCAGTGTCCCCAGCGAGCCTCGGGGCTGTATCGACACAGCCTGTTTTTGAACGACATGTTTTTCTTAACTTTTTATTTGTGGGAGAGGCAGTAGGGGAACGTAACGGGTTAGACAGTGAGCCGAGACCTGCCGAAAGCCTTGTGCTTTGGATCCGGGCCTTAAAGAGCTCGTGCTGTCTGGTATTACAGCCAGACTCTTTCCAGAGGCTGCTTTGCAATTTGTGTGGCTCCTCCAAGGAAAGTCAGGGGATGGAGTACAGAATCTGAAACTAAATCCGAGGACTGGATTCATCTCCATTTGTTTTTCTTTTTACCAGTTTGGATTACATACTGTTGCTTTCCCCATTGAGGCAGACATGGGGGGGCTCTTTTGCTGTCGCCCTGCTCTCGCTGCACGAAAACTTTGCTGCCTTTGCCCACAAGTCTGATAACCTCAGCCAGCAGCAGCGAGAAAACGCCGAATATATTTTCTTCTCCAGAAAGCAAAACAGGAGGAGGGTTATTTTCAAAGCGGAGAGCTTCTAATCTGAGAAAGAGCGTATTGAAACAGCGACAGTAAGGGTAAAGGCTGTGGAAGCATAGGTACTATTCTAATTTAGTGACAGCAGAAAACAAAGCACTTAAAGAAAGCACTTGGCAGGAAAAATAGAAGTGAGAATTTTGAGGTATCTATTACTGCTTTTCCTGGCTTTATGGGAATATATTATAATGCAGCTTATGATTGAAAGGTCTGTAGAAAAGCTGACAAAAATAAAGAAGCTGATCTCAACAGTTATATTTCTATAGTACTGAATCATGAGAAAGTAACTTACTTCAGGGACTGAAGAGGAGCAGCGCAGAGGCAGCCTGTAAGCTGACCATGTCTTGGTCTGAGGCCACGGAATCAAAATTAGCAGCAAGTGCAGACCTGCGTGAGAAGGGGGAAGGGAGCGCGGCGCTGGCACCCTCGTCTGCTGCTTGGCCAGCTCAGGTGGGAGGCAGGCCGTTTCTTTGTCTTTTTAGCCAAAGTTTGGGTGCCGGTTCTTCTGCATCCCAGACGAAAAGCCCCACCAAACTTCATCAGCAACTTCAGTTTGCGGGATGAACTTGGGTCTCCATTCAGGCAGGTGTTCTCCAGCAGCAGGTTGGGCCTTATTAGGGCCAATTGGTGCTACTGACTGATGCATCAGACCTTGCGTGTGCATCATAAATGTTTAATGACACTAAAGAACGCGTAGTTAAACTTGATGCTTTTATTTCATTCGCGTTGGAAGGCTCTGTGCCTCCCGGCTGAAATTTGAGATGGCAGATCCACTTTGAATAGGTGCCCGCATCGCCCACTGGAAAGCGACAGCCGAAGTCTGAGGCACGACCCAGCCCATCCCGGACAGTCACGCTGCAGGATACAACAGACACTCGGCTCTTGGCTGAGGTCCTGATCCATTCAACATTCCCATTGACACCGGTGGGAGTTCTCTGTGTCTGCCTGTGGCGTTGCCTCCGATTAGTGGGTGGTTGTTAATGTGCCCATGCTTGGAATATTTACAGTAACTACCTCCTGTTATGACTCATTATCTGTGACTGGGTTTGGTTCCACAAACTACAGTAGCTCTTTATAAAAAGGTAGGTTTAGAAAAGAAACAACCTTCCCTCTAAATCCCAAGATGGTGGTCCCTGACATCTGTAGGTAAAACACCAGCAATTAAAAAATGGAAGCGGCCTTTGAGATCAAGACGCCAGCAATGATACTCTGTAATGATTTCTTCAGCTGACACTGAAAATACACATTTATGTAGTATTTTTAAGGGCAAGCTCCAAACTTTGGGGTTTGTGATACTGTCGGGTCTCATACGGCTGTTGTCCATGGCAAAGAACTTGTGTATTGTTCAGAGGATAGGAAAAGATAGTCATCTTTTGTGCTTCTAGAGGAAAACGTAATAGCTGCTTCTTGGCAGATTCCAAATCTCATCTTCAAAGGAAAAGCTGCCTGGGAGATGAGTAGCCTTGCAGAGCATTGCAGGGGGCTGCAAAGGGGTGACTACCAGCACCCACAGCAGGTGCCGAAGGATTTGTATGGCTCAGGCTCCTGGCATCTCTGGTCTGTGGCCACCCACATGGATGCTGGAGACTTGTCATTACATGTATTTGTGCCGTTTACCGTGATTTCCTCCAAGGCATTGGTTTTACCCCTACGCTTTGGGAATTTTGTGCTGCAGTGTACTCTTGGGTCAAATTAATGTTAATGTTCTTCCTCTGTTCCTCATTGCGTATTACTGCTATAGCGTGTTTAGGAAAAGAGATGGCTTCAGAGTTATGCGAAACATTTTCTTGGGAGCAAAGATGTGGCAAATCCTGTTGCTTGGTGTCTTCCCTGCAAGCAGTGAATCCACGCTCTTATAAAACTCTCTGTGAATCTAGACGTGCGGTCGATCCTGTGTACAAACAAAACATTTGTAGATCTGGGAGGACAAACTTCCCATCCTAGATGACCTACAGCTAAGTATTTTCAGACCACGATCTTTGTGAGTTACTGTATATTGGAGAGGAATTGCTCTGTTGATTACTGGGTGTTTTTACGGATTCAGCGGTTTCAGATCTATTTTGTTGGACTGAAGCTTTCTTAGCCCCTTGGCTCCAGGCTCTTAGCTGAGCCTGGCTCTGGGGTCTCCATACCCCAGACATTGGGTTTTCTTTCCTCAAGTATGTCTTTTGGCCTAACAAAATTCCCCACTTTCCCCAAATGCATCTTGGCCAAGCTTACATGAAAAGACGTGTGTTAAAAAATAAAATGAAACAACTAAAGGATTATGTTATTTACAATAATCCTTTTATTTTTTTCTGTGTGGTGACTTGGGTAAAGGGTTTCCTTGAATTGCCTGGTCTGGTTTCTTGCTCAATATTTGTATTGTTTTGCTGAGAGAAATGAAGGCGAACATAATTTGAATTGCACCCTCAGGCAGGTAACAACTCAGTTCTTTTCATGAAGAGAGTGTAAAGCGAGACTATTCATTTAATTAGTTTTGTGAGAGTGATGTATAAGGCAAGGTCAGTGCTAAAGGAAGAAAGGGCTGGCATGGATTGAACGCTGCTTACGTTGTTTGAATAATTAGAGCATCACTCTGAGGTGGGAGGGAGGAGAGGGACTGAAATGAAGTGGGAAGAAGAGATATTCCTGAAATAGCAATCGAATTGCTATTGGCCTGGGTTGCATCACCCGTACACTGTTCAAGATTGACTAAATCTGAACTAGTGGTGGTTCATTACCTGTGATGCCGCGGTTGCGATTGTAGCTGAAATGAAGGTGTATTTATAGAGATTACCCTGTTCTGTGGCCCAAGTAATCTCTAGATGCTTTTCAGCTGGGGCTTGACATAATTGATACAAGGCTCTGTTGGTTGCTTTAAGAAGAACAAATTGTTTAATGAGTGCTTGGTGTTTTTGAAACGTGTGCTTTTAGTTACTGCCTGACTTAGCACCTGATTTCTTTTGTCTTACCGGGCTCAGGTCAAATTTACGCATCGAGGAATCCTCATCTGGCTTGTGTGGTCCAGGGGCATTCACTGCCTTTCATAAAGTGACTGCTTCACTTCCGTACATCCCTCTTAGCTGGCAGCACAGGGAATCCAGTAACCTTGCCACACCGCTCCGGTGGGCTTCCATCTCCCTGTTCCTGTAAGCTCTAACAACTGAGACTGGCAACACAGATGTGGGATTTCATCAGCAGTAGTGGTAGCACCCACGAGATTATTTTTCTAATCTTCCTCCATGTTCATCCCCTTAAAACATACTGTGCCAGGAGGGAGAATACTCCTGTGGTGGGTCGGCCTTGGCCAGCTGCCACCCAGCCCCTCCATCGTTCACCCTCCTCAACCAGACGAGATGGAAAAGCTCCCAGGTGGAGATGATAAAGACAGGGAGATCACTTGCTCGTTACTGTCATGGGCAAAACACCTGGGCCTCAACTTCTGATGAGGAAGGTAGCCTGCTAATTGCACTTCTCATTAGAATGGGCCAGGTGAAACGAATTAAACAGAAAATTCCCTTATTCTCCTGGAAGAAGGCGGCGGTTCCCGTTGTGTTACTGGTTTCACCTGGGACTTCAGTTCCTCAGGCAGAAGAGGGAGGCAATGGCTGGAGCTTTCCAGTTCCAGGAGGTTCGTATGACTTTTATTCACACACTTGGCTTAATTATAGAAGTTTAAGAGTTCTGAACAGTTTTCCCCTGCCCCCCAGAAACCCTATTTGCAAATCTAGTGGTAATTAGAACGAATGTGGTTTTGCTTGATGGTATTTTTTTCTTTTAGTTTTCTGTATTGAATCCTTAGAGTTTTTCCTCTTCTGTTGGAGGTGACTTTTTCCTCCAACTTCAGAAGTATTTATGGTTTTTGTCGAATAAAAGGGAAAACTGCAGGATGCTCTTTTTTTTTTTTTGCATAAAATACGAAAGATACAATGAAAAGAAAGTATGAAAGAACCAGGAAGGAAGGCTTAATGGGAGAGGGACACAGGAGGACAGCCAGTAGGAGAAGGGAGTGTTGCACAATGAGCTCCAGGTGATCTGCAGCATGGCCTCTGCTCCTGCCTGGCCTCAAACACTCTCTTACCTGTCCGGCAGGCACACAAGTGGAGGCAGAGCTTTCTTCTGATTTTGGTTTTATTCAGCTGGGTTTTTTTCAGGCATTATCAAAATCTAAGAATGTGGTAGGTACGGATTTGTTTTGGTTTCCTCCCTTGCATCTCTGTGTAGTTCACTGGTACTGGCCACAATGTTTGCTCAAGAAGTTTTGGCTGGATTTACTTCCACACGTTGTCAGTGTGCTGTCAAATTGCTTATGTAAAAAGATTTATTTTTTTTTTCCTTTTGGATTTTACATCTGCTGCGAATTTCTGCACAGCTCTCTTTGGTGTTCAGGAGACATACAAATTTCTTGTGTTGCTCTTAGATCTCGAGCTGCCCAGTGCTGCCTTGAAAATGTTAAATTTTTTAATTGTAATTGCACAGAGTGCTCCGAACTGCTGTCACTTACGCTTTGTTCCTCCGAGCGCTGCAAGAAAATAAGAAACTATGATGGAGCCAATTGCGACTGCAAGCCATTGTCACTTCTTATGGGGTGCAGAGCTGGAATACCTGAACCGTGAAAGTCTCTTTTCTAGTGAAATAAAGATGCGGTGGTATTTTTGGGAGTTGTAATATTGGTGGGAATTGCAGGCGTATGCATTTCCTGGGGGAGTCGTGATTTGTAATTGTTTGAGACCATCATGTAGTGCAGGTGCTCCCTCCTACCCTCCGCTGCAGATGTCAAAGCAACGTTTCTTGTGACTGTAAGTAGGAGAAAGATCTCTGCAGCCACGCTGATGTACAATCAGTGCAGGTTTGTCACATGCTCTACTTTATGTTTGCTTCTCGTCTTGCGTACCAGTGACTGAACGTTCAGAGCCTGCCAAAAATAGCTAACTGTTTTCAAGTGATTGGGTGAGGAGAACTGGAAGGACTTTCATCTGCTGCTCTTCTTTTCCCTTCTCCCCCCTCTGCCCTGTGTTTGCTTTCTGAAGAAAGGATGATATTTAATTTTTTTTGATTTATTTTGGTGGAAGTCAATAAAAGGTGGTAAAAGTGAAGTAAGTGAAAAGGGATCCAGCAGCAAGTCTCTTCTTGGTCACCTAACGGGAAGGCTACGGCAGCAGCAAGACTGGGATGCCACTCCCAGGAGCTGAGGAAAGATTTCTGGGATGAAGTGTGACCAGTTTCTCTTCCACCCTGGTGTCAGGATACATCCTGGCCAGGGAGGCCGATAAAGCAATAAGACTATTTTAATGTTGGAGTCTGGTTGGTATCTGGCCTGTTGAGCTTAAGAGTTTGTGTTCCTTGGCTGCTGGGAAGCTGCATCTTGGGTTTCTCTGGCTGGAAGAAGGGGTTTGGGGTTTGTCGGTTTGTTTGGGGGTGATTTTTGTTTTTTTTCCTTTTCAAAATATCAGCACAGAAGCCACTTTTCAATTTATTTTTTTTTTAGAATTGTGTCTGTGGAAGGAATTTCTATTGGGTGATTTCTGGGATGTTGGGAGTAAGAAACTGGTATAAATAATTGTTTTTTCATGTAGAGTATCCAAGTAGTAGGTGATGGAAAGGAGCGAGAGCTTTGTGGATATTTGTGCAGTAACTCCTATACAAGGAGAGAACAGCACAGAAGACAGGAGGAAGGTAAAGTTGTACTTTTCCCTAGTAGCGCATTTAAGAAGTAGATGTTCTTGTTGAGGTCACTTAATTTAAGTGGGAGCAATGAATGTAGAGGAGAGCAGGATTATACAGAGCAGTGAAAATCATCAACTGCATTTCATGGCAACATTCAGAACATTCAGGGTTTAAACATTTGTATCTGTTTCCCCGTTGTGACATAAGCAAAACTTCTTTGAGGCTACTCGGGGAAAAGAGCCATACCAGGACTATTTTAAGCAAAAAGACCTGTCAGGTTTTCCGTCTGTGTCCTTGTGGCACCCTTGATCCGAGAAGCCCTTCAGTTGGAACTGGGATGCTTTTGCAAGACTTTTGAGTATGATCAGAAAAATTGGTTAGGCGTTTCTGAACGGCGTTAGAAATAGATTTTGGAATATAAAAGTTTCCAAAAAAGAAAAAAGGAAAAAAGCACAATTTCAAGTCAGTGGTGTGGAGGATGGCAGGAAGCTTTGTAGTGTGGCAGGGAGGTTTCTGTATATGCACTTTTTGGACCAGAAGTGTCTTGGTTTTGCTTCACTGCACATTGTATGGTGAAGGATGAAGTCTCAGTTGCTTTGTGATTTGTGGAAGGAATGAGAGATGCTGGGGTGAGAATACAAGGGGGAGAAAGCGCAATGGAGTGGTAGGAGAAAGCGCAGTGGAGTGGCAGAAGAAAGCAGATCCCGTAAAACTTTGAGTGTCAGAAAATTAGCTTTGAAAAGGCTCTGGAGAGCACGAGGAAGCTGAAAAAGGTAATGGAAGAGGCGATATTATGGGCATAATTTATCACTGTTTCCGGGAGTGTAATAATAGCCTGGCTATGTATTTTTTCACTGCAGGGTGTGGATTTATGAAGACCATAAAAAAAATGATGGGGTAGCTGAGGCAAGAAGCCACCGGTGGAGCCAGGGTGGAGGGAGAGCTGAAGCCAGTAGTGACACAGAGGTGGAGACAGAGAGGCTCAAGGAGGAAAAGGAGCTTGTGAATCTGCTGCAGCTCCAGGGCTTCTCATAAGAGGACCAAAGGTGTGGGTTTGTCATCATCACTGTTGGCAGGAGCTGGCAAAACCATTAGCATTTGAGCCACTGAAGCTGTTGCAAATACTGAGCGTATAAAGAGAAATACCTTTGCATGCCAGGTTAACTCGCTGAGTTGATTGCCCGAGTAGGTTTTTCCACTGGTTGGGTGTTTTGTAGATTGTCAGAAAAGCACCTGAATTGTAAGGTGTCAGGAGAGGCTGAACTTCTAATTAAGAGAGGCAGAACTGGGCTTACAAATTTAAAAAAAAAAAAACATAAAAATTGTTAAATAGCTACATTGAAAGAGAAAAAGGGAGACCCAACTGTATGTGGTGTGTAGCGGTCTGGTTAGGTGGAGCTCAAAGATCTAAAAAAACTTGTTTCCTCTAGTCTGATTTTTCACCTCTTCAACATCCTAAACTGAGAGTATCTTGGCTTATTAGAATGTGTCCTATGCGTATTGATTAAAACACCCAAGAATGAAACTATTTGTTAAACAAAACCTTTGAATCGTCTTCCTTTTATGCTTGAGTTTCCCAGAGTCTGGATCTCCATTTATCATTTTAAAAAAAAAAATAAAAAAATCTATACTGGACTTGCACCAGGTTGAGATGAGTGCTACCCTAATTACCAGTCCTGTGAAAGCACGCATGTTGCACTGGTGTTGGTGAGCCTTGTGGCCCAAAAAGTGAAGTCTGGAACTACTTGATTTTTTCCTAAAGCTGGGGAACTCTTGTCACAGAGGGGCCGAATGCGTTTACTGGTGCGTTGAAGGTAACGTGTAGCCTGGTGAGCACGCAAATTTCCATTGCATTTGAAGCATGCACTTCTACCAGACTTACCTGAATAATTAGCAGACATAATTATTTGGGATTTGGAGGCCAAATCTTGCTTTCACTGATAAAGCAGCTTCGAGGGAAAATTTAGGCGCTTGTATTTTCTAACAGCATAAACGGAGTTATCTTCTGTAGTAGTATTGAAAGCAAAGAATCCCCAACAGCCCTGTCTTTGAAACTCTTAGCAGTAATACCAGGCTGTAGTGAAAGCACCCAGGTTTGACAACCTAAAACTGCAGAAAACCTTGCCATTTGTCCTGCAAGGTGCCAAGCGGCTCTGCTTTTCATTTACCTGAAAACTCTTAGTGCTCTATTTTGGGCCTCGTATCAGTGACTGTCGCGTGTTCCTGTCATGTAACGTCCCCACTATCACAAATTCCTACATTAAATGTATTTCAGAAGGAGCAGTTGACTGTGTGTGAGGAGGACGGAGTGAGCGACAAAAGGCTTATAAAAGAAATCAGCAAAACGTAGCACGCTTTCATCCCTCTCATTCAAACGTGTTTGGGTGAGCTGTTGGTCTGGGTAGCAGCTCTGGCACTAAGAGAAGGTAACGCATTATTCTTCTCTCCTAAAGTTGTTAAAATTGTTGCTCTTAATTCATCAGCAAGTTATTGCACTCAGCATGAGACACTTACCCTATTCTTTTGCTTGCCTTTTCCTTTTGGCCTCCTTGGTTAGGATCTCTAATTAGTTTTTATTACTGCTTTAAATGTTTTTGAACTATGACTGTGCATGGGATGTGTTCAAACAACTCTACGGGTAAAAATCGCTCATCTGTGTGAGTTTGGGTGACACTTTATAAAGGGCAGAACTCGGACCAGTGCCGTCTTGTCAGGTTAGATGGAAACGCGGTTTGTGCTGCTCAGTATTGGGTTTGCTGAGTAACATGCTCAGTGGGAGCCTGAGATGCTCTGCGTTTTGTGGTGCTGACCACTGTTGTGATGGATGAAGAATATTTTAAAGGTCTAGTCTCTCTTTTGTTTCCTTCAGAAAGCGTAGTACCTTTGTGTCGAACCGATGTTGTGTTTTAAAATAAACCTGAAGATAGCTAGAATAAACTGTAAATATTGTATTGAGGCTAGATTCCGCCATACGGGACTTGTGTGTGTAGGAAGGGTTGCGTTGATAGTTTCAGTGGTTTTAACAGAGACTGAAGTATGTAAGACAAATAGATTTGGCTCCTGAAGTCCCATCTTGCAAACTAAACACAGGCTCCTGCTACCTCTTACTCACCGACAGGGTTTCCTGCCGATTTGCATCTTCGGAGATTGCCTGGAAGACACTGCAACTGAAAGAGTGTGGCATGAAATTTTACAGTTCGCTATGCTGGATGGCCTTGGAGGCAGCTGCTGCTTCTACGGTTCCACTCTATTATGGTAGTTTGTGCTTCAAAATTTGACTTTGGGAATTAAGGTATCAAAAGTATGTAATTCCTGTATCAAGAATAGTGTGGCCAGCAGAAGCAGGGAAGTGATTGTGCCCCTGTACTCAGCACTGGTGAGGCCGCAGCTCGAGTGCTGTGTTCAGTTTTGGGCACCGCAGTATCGGAGAGACATTGAGGTGCTGGAGCGTGTCCAGAGAAGGGCAACGGAGCTGGTGAGGGGTCTGGAGAACAAGTCTTATGAGGAGCGGCTGAGAGAGTTGAGATTGTTCAGCCTGGAGAAGAGGAGGTTGAGGGGAGACCTTCTCACTCTCTACAACTCCCTGAAAGGAGGTTATAGACAGGTGGGGTCAATCTCTTCTCCCAGGGAACAAGCGACAGGACAAGAGGAAACGGCCTCAAGCTGTGCCAGGGGAGGTTTAGGTTGGATATGAGGAAAAACTTCTTTACCGAAAGGGTTCTCAAGCATTGGAAGAGGCTGCCCAGGGAGGTGGTGGAATCTCCGTCCCTGGAGGTATTTAAAAGCCGGGCAGACGTGGTGCTGAGGGACATGGGTTAGGCATGGGTTAGGCATGGGTTAGGTTTTGGCACAGGTTTATGGTTGGGCTCGATGATCTTGCAGGTTTCTTCCAACCCAAGTGATTCTATAATTCTAATTCGGCCTCCTCCATTCTTTTCATCTTTATCTCTTCCATATTTATACTGTACCTTGATCCACAAGCACAAGGATTATTGACTCAAAGGTCTTGAAGGATGGTTACTACGTTGATACGTACGGTGGGAATAAAAAGTCTTTAAAAGGTGGTGGCATCAATTTCTGACCCTGTCTGTTAAATGCCACCACGAAGCATGGAAATGTTAGTTTACTCTGTGTTTCCTAATCAATATTCAGATTTGTAATATGCTACAGGATGTCTCTCTTTTTTACCATGTATAGAGAGCAGCTCACGCTTTATAAATTCAAGCTCATGCTGCTTTGATTAGTGGAAGTTTATTGCCAGATAAACAATATCTTTATATGGAACATGACTGTACTCGTAGGCTTAATACCCTGGCTGCGCTCATATGAAAAATCAGTGGGTTGGCTGCTGATTAGACCCGGCTAACGCGGCGTCTTAGAGCACCAGGCAGTTTGAAGCTTACAATTGAGCTGGGGGACTGAAACCAGATTTGCCTTTTTGTTTTGAACTTTTAAGTCTTGTAGCAATAAAGCGGGCTGCCCTCGTCTGCCCAGCTTTATTTTCCGAGGTGTAATTATTCCTTGCTCGCTGGCTTGAGTAAATCAATTAAAACTCTGTGTGTGTGTGTGTAACAAGGCTTTGACGTAAGCTAATTGATCAGGATATGCAGGCGTATCAGAAAGGCGTAGGGCAGATCTTAAAGGAGAAGACCGAAACTCCGTGAGCTTGCTTTCCATGTGGCGCGGTGGTAACTAAGGTCCCATCTTCTGAATAACGGGCTTTTCCTTGGGTGCTGTGGTATTAAATGCTCCTCTTTGCTTGTACTTGGGTTAGTCTCTCTTCAGTCTGTCCTATAGGAATCAGGTCACATCTTGATCCTCTTCCCTCGTCTGGAAGGGAGGTTAAGGGGACGTGGGAAAGCAACCTCAGACCTCAAAGACTCATGGTGGTCCACCTCTTTCGGTAGGCTAATACGGTTCATTATCTCCTGCGCCTTGGCTACTTCTGGAAACTGCTCCCTTTTCCAGTTTCTCTATTTCTGTAGGATGCTGTCCCTAAGTTGAGATAGGCTGACAAATGTGTAAATCCTTCCTGTGCTTCTGTAAGGGCTTCATAAATCATAAGGACCTACTTTTGATCAGCCCAAAGCACTGGAGGGTACAGAAAAAGAAAAAAAAAAAAAAAAAAAGAGGGGAGTGGGCACCTTGCCAGCCTTTCCTGCAAAGAAAAGTTCTGCCCTTGTCCCCAAAATGGGCAGTTGGTCCTAACGCACAGGCTCTGGACACGCAGCATGTCTGCGCCTGAGAAGAGACAGGAAAATTGGCCTCTGTGAGGGACCTGGCCTTCCAGTTTGTCGCTCTGGGATATTTTTAGAGTTGTAATAGTTTCTCACCCTTGCTTTTTCTCCCCAGAAAAACAATATCGTTGCTCAAGCTGCACGCGAACTGTTGGGAATTGATGAGTTGAGTTGTTTGCGATCCCGAATCCAAAGTGATGGTGGGTATCGCTTGCTGCAAGCTCTTCCCTTTCAGGCCCAGAGGAAGAGACGATGAAAAGCCGTATTGCCAAATCCTATTTTTAGCATCTGTCTTACGGGTATTTTATTTTTTTTGTGGTGGTGGTTTGATTGTTTGGGTTGGTTGTTGGGTTTTTATTTTTTTTAGATTTGGGCTGCTCCTGTCAGGGGTGTCCAGAGCAGCATCAGGCTGTATGTTTTCTCTACCAGTGCCACTTGGTGGTCCAGCCTGCCTGGCTAAGTGCTCTGGTTGATGCGACAGGCACGCTGCTCCTGTTGCAGGATATCTTGTAAAATAAGCACACCGCCTTGGGCAAAACTAATTTCTTGGTATGGGTGTAGTTATTGCATTCTCTCCCCCAGCCCCTTGCAAGTCTTGCTGTTGTCCCACTGACTACATTTTACCCTCCCGGATGAAGCCAGCTGCAGCGAGTCTGTAATGCAGGTGGCATAAAGGTACGGCGGGTGTCCTTGGTGGAGTCATCCCACGGCTCCATGTGGCACTTGCCAATCCAGTGGGATGTTTCGGGTTGGCGGTAACGCTCCCAGCACGCCTGCTCTAACAATCGACTAAAACTGACTCGGATCATGATTTTAATTGGTTTGATTTTTGCCATTGGCTTTGGGGGGGAAGAAGAAAAAAAAGAACTATTTTAGTCCCTCTTCATCCTTGGTCAATTTTATTAATCCGTCCGTGGTTTTAAAAACCTCGAAGGCTTTCAGGATAGAGAGGTAAATGTTTGAGTGAGGCTTACCCTGAAATGCTGATGCACCGGTGGTATTTGGTTTCTAGTGGGCAACAACATTCTTGTTTGGTCATGCAGAAAATTGCCAATTTGAGGGGACATGACACCTATTGATTACTGTAAGAAGTAGTTTTTCATATGAGACTGGAAGCATTTAAATGCCTTTTTTTTTTTTTTACTTTTGTTTCAGTTGTACTACCTGTGATATTTTTCTCCTTGGACTGCTGATCGTTGCTTTTAGAACCAATGGAGGATTATTCAGCGCCCGTAGCCGCGGAGATGACTGATGACACGTGTTTGTGCTGTTTTGCTGTGGGACGAGAGTAGTCAGTTTGCTTTAATTTTTAATGCTTTGATTCTTTGGCAAACACCAGAGGTGTCAAAACTACTCACTCATGCAAAAAATAAATTATGCATGCGTACAGGTTTGGTGCCTGAAGGCATTTTCACGGGGTGTACCTTCAGGCACACAGCTTAAAGAGCCTTGGCTCCTTGTGCATATGCATTTCTACAGTGAAAGGACGGAGACATCCTTCTCTAAGGGTCCACATGGGCGTTCTTCACTGTGTTACCCCCTACTGCCATCCCACCTGCAGCTCACCGGCCTCTTGGTTGGGCTGATACAACAAATTGTAGGTAACTTGAGTACCAGTGAGAATGGTTGGCATATCAGTACACCTTGAATAGCGGATATGGAACTGGAAATATGCAAGCAACTTTGTCTTTCTGTCACAGAATCACAGAAAGTTAAGGGTTGGAAGGGACCTCTAGAGATCATCTGGTCCAACCCCCCTTCCAGAGTAGATCCACCTACAGCAGGTTGCACAGGATGGCATCCAGGTGGGTTTTGAATGTCTCCAGAGTCAGAGACTCTACCACCTCTCTGGGCAGGCTGTTTCAGGGCTCTGCCACCCTCAAAGGAAAGAAGTTTATTCTCACGTTCAGATGCAACTTCCTATATTTGATTTTATACCCA
The DNA here is from genome assembly GCA_013398295.1 of Chionis minor. Classification (NCBI taxonomy): domain Eukaryota; kingdom Metazoa; phylum Chordata; class Aves; order Charadriiformes; family Chionidae; genus Chionis; species Chionis minor. The sequence continues at coordinate 16,243 of VZSF01008766.1, forward strand.
TTTCCCCTTGTCCTGTCACTGGGTACTACAGAAAAAAGATTGGCCCCCTCCTTCTGGCACCCTCCCTTTAAGTATTTGTAAACATTGATGAGATCCCCCCTCAGCCTGCTCTTCTCTAGACTAAAAAGACCCAACTCCCTCAGCCTTTCCTTATAAGAAAGATGCTCCAGCCCCCTAATCACCTTTGTGCACCTGTCCTTGAGGTGCAGTTGGGTGCAAACTTTGGCTGCCCTGTGTTTGACGGTTTGAGTGTCCCTGTAGTTCTAAGCTGGATTCATTGAACTGTGGTGGTTTAAACTTGTGGGAGATGTGATCATAACACAGGCAATTCAGGCACTGGTTAATTTGAAGCTTTATGTCCTCCATTTCCATGAGACGTGTTTGTTCGGTTACATTGTCTGCTAATTGTATTTCTGAACAATTTCTTGCAGAGACCTATAGCTGTGTTCTTGATATGAAAGCGGCACTGTCCTCTAGGGCAGATAATGGGTTAGTGACTTTCTGAGCTCAGCTCTTGCTGGCTGCTGTTGGCCTCTGGTAAAACAGAATTTTTCTGTATTTTCTCTCCTTTATGAAGGAAGTGCTTGCTGGGAGGTTTTTCCTTGCAAATAGATGAATTGGTTGTGATTGTGGTGTTGTGGTTTACGTTTGGGGTTTTTTTGTTTTCCCTCCTACCCTAAGTTATTTAAAAACCATAATTTGTCAAGAATTGTTTTTTGTGCTATTTAAAAAGCACCAAATGGAAATAGCTGTGATCCATACAGTCAGTCCATTATTAGAAGGCTCTTCTGAATCAGAAAACCATGTCTCGTTTGAAAATATATCACTTCAGTAAGCAAACCCTGCTGGCTGGTGCTGGACTTTGGCTGTTAGAAGTGAGGGAGTTTGTGCTTTCCTGGTGTGTGAAGGGCACCTTCTCTCACAGCCCCATCAGGAAGAGCAGCTTGTGGAGTGAGTACAAATCCTTTCTGGAAGTGGTGATGAGGCCAAAGAAGGCTTTTGACTTTTTGTGGTATTCATGGGCTGAAATGGAGGATGGGAGGTCTTGACTGGCATACACATGGCCTGTGAGCCGGTATAAAATTCCATCTTTAAATCATGGGTCGACACCACAGATGCCTGATGGCACTGAGGCTCCTGGGGCATCACAGGCAGGACCCGCTCCTCCCCTAAAAGTTTATTCCTTTTTCCTGCATCAGTACTTATGAATCTTCTCCTGCTATGCTCCAGACAGCTTAAGGGTACTGGATATTTATGGGAGACGTGGGTGAGAATAAAATATGAATGTGATGTTCAGGGCAGTTCACAAATCTGTCCCAGTGGTATACGAAATGTTGTGTTGGGGCATTGCTGTGGGTATCATATTCTGGGTAATTTTATTCACCTTCTTAATCACCAGCGGTTTTGTAACCATCAGAGGGAGGATGATGGGTGACAGCGGATGGTCCTCCATGGCCACAGCTCGGTCCAGGTTTGAGCTGGCCCTGCCATCCCCCATCTAAGGCAGTGTGGCCCAGTATATCTGGCTGACGAGTCCATTTCTGGGAAGCAGTGTCGTGCCTGGGTGCTGTTCAGTCCGTTTGTTTGGCATGGAAAGCTCTCATTGCTGATCTTCCGGGGTTCCTCCTTAACCTAAGTGAATGGGCTTCTTCAAGGAGGAGCTGGGTAAATAGGCAGTAGTATACAGGGGGTACGGTGAGATGATTTACTAGTCCTCTCTGATCTGAAGGAGTAATAATAAAAAAAATCCCCAACTATGAAATTCTACATAACCTATCAGAAAGGACATTTAAGGAGTACTTATCCACAGGCCCAAAGGATTATTGCACGCTGTGTCCTCTGCCTGAGAACAGCAGGTATGTGTAAATGAAACCCCTCTGATCAGATCTTTCAACCTTTTTATCTTCATAAAGATGAAGAGCTGACCAGAGTAGGTTTGTCATAGTTTACTGTCACCTTAACTTCTGAGATCCTGGCTTTTAAATTTATACCAAAAATGTAATACTTGTAGTCCTGAAAGCTTCTGTGCTTTTGTTTTATTTATTTTTTAAAAACTGGGTATACACATGTTTCTGTGGTCAGGGTACTCTCTAAGTCATTACATCCTTGTGCTGAATGAATAAATTGCTCTGATTTGCAGCAAAAGGCATGATGGAGTGTATTCCTGTGCTCTCAGAGCCACTAGATACTGACAGTTGTCTTCAAAGCCATTAAATCTTTTTTCGGTGTAATACACATAACGTGTGAAAGCTTTTCTTAACTGAATAGTAGCTATTTAATATTTCATATTTTGGGGGTTTCTTCTTTACTTCGTGTGTAGGGGCTCCACCACAGTGCTTTCATGCTGAAAGTAGATCCCCAAAAGACTAGATTTTTCCAGGCTGCTTAGCTAAGTAAATTCTTCTCATTTATAATAAGGTTTGCGCAACTTGGTGCTTCTCATTTCAGTGGAAAAAGATTTTCACTGACCATATGCGTCCTCAAACTGTCTTTATTCCTCATATTGGTGGTTATGCAAGGAAATCTATCTATGTACCACTCCAACTGTTCATTTTTTTTTTTGTTGTTTGTGTTTTCACGTAGCGGTGTTGCTATTAAATAGCGAGATACTGATAGAACTTCTCAACAGATCAGGATCAGCTGAACAAAATGTGTAGCTTGAGCGCTGAGCAGGCAGGCAGTCTTGAAAGCAAAACGTCAGAGCAGAATTGTGCGTTTCACTGCTGACGTCCAGGCGAGCAATAGACTCGGGATTATACAGTTATTACTTGTCATTGACTACTTTTTTTTTTTTTGTCTTTGTCTCCTGAAAACACTTCTGGGCATCTTTTAAAATAGCATCTCTCTGTCCCTGAATATGTTTAGAACAGCTTAGCTGCTAAAGAATCTTAGTATGAAATCTTAGTGCTTTTCATTGGAGAGGAGATATCAGTTTAGTGACCCTTACAAAGGGCACATTTTCTTTTTCCAATACTATCACGTACTCATTATATGCTTTTCTGGGGAAACAATTTCCCCCGTGAAGTTTGTTTAATGGTCGTGGGGTTTTCTTTGGCCGTCGAGCTTTACCCATCCTGGTGCCTTTTACTTGTCCAAGCTTCTATTTTTCTGTTCATGGTAAATATGCTCGGGCTAAATGCAGGAGTCCTCACTAATGCCTCTGTGATGGAGTTGTTCTGTAAATACACTGTGTTCACCTGGGTATTGGGTGTTTCTTGCGTGCATCAAGTGCTTTTGATTATTTAGTGGCTGCAAGGAAAACATGGAGAAGGACAGTGTGTGGAGATGAACAACTCCTCAGCAGATGCCTGTAAGTTGTTAAACGGCAGGAGAACGATAGAAAGTTGAGAAAGACCAAGAACCAGGAGATGTATATACTGTTGTCTTTGAAAGGCAACCCTGCCGCATGCACAGCTTTCACTTTTTTCCCCCTAAGTAACTTTGCTCTTACTACAAAAATCAACATTTCTGAGGGGTTTTTTTGTTGTTTTTGTTCCTTTATACCAGTGAATTTGGATTTTGAAGAATGATCATACTGGGAAAAGCCTGCAAATGTACAGGACCTGCCCAGCCCAGGGGATGCTGAAATACCCTCTGTAGAAGGGAGAGGGAGCACCTGCAGTGCCCACCGGGATGCTCTGCAGTTGTGACTCCAGCTGTGGCACATCTGCATGGCTGAACGCTGCTCCATGCAGTGTCACTGCTGCAGGACACAGAGACTGCAGGTCTGTCAGCTCATGGCTGCGGCGGGGGGGCTCAATCCTTCCTCCGGCTCCAATATACCATTCCCATTTTGAGAAAAGCTGGCAGCCCCCTGCAGCATTCTGCAGCGTGACGTGTGATGCAGTGCAGATATGCCCCTAAAGGTGCCAGGAAAACAAAGCCACGCAGGTACTGTTCGTCTTCTTAAAGCAGAGACGCAGTTTTAAAATTTCTACTCGAGAAAACCACCCTCCTGTAGCGAAATACCAAGTTTTTCAGCAGTGCATCAAACCTGCTGCTCAACAGGGTGGCTGTGCGCCTGTGCCACCACTTGATGAGGGCACCTCTGGGTTTCTCGTCCTGTATATCATGTGCTGTCTCCGGTCCTTCGAACGCTGAAGAAAATAGAATAAAAAGAGGCTTTTGGGCACGCAGCTCTTGCAGACTGAAACGGGCGCCTAGCACAAGAAAGGCGAGGGAAATGTGGTGCCTTGGGGAGGAACGTCTCCAGCCTTTCACTGCTTCGTGGGTCCCGTAGCAGCGGTGCCTTGCAGATAATTTGGAGGCGGCTTTGCAGGCAGGCTGCTGCGCTGGGCATCAGCACCAACTTCCAGGTGGATTTGCACGCCCCAGCTGATCCCAGGGTGTTCCTCTGGAATTTCTCAGGGATTTTCACGCTGTCTGCCTTCAGACCTCCTGTGGAGAGGCTGTCGCGGGCATGAGTGTCCTCGGTAGTCTGGAGATCTCTAGAGCCGGTGCAGACTGAACGAATCCTGCAGCTACCTCTTTCCCTGGACTTAATGGAGAGCCTTGGCTCCTGGAGCTGGAATGCGGCTGGAGATGCCCATGCCCTTGGTGTCCGTGCTGTTATTTTCTTAGCTCGCTCCCTGCTGACCCTTTTCTCTTCCTCAGGTCCTACCTCCTTGCTCCACAGCTGCCAACCTCTCATCTCTCCCCCTCAGTGCCCCTTCACCTCCACAGGTGCTAACCATCCTTTCCTTCAAGTTGCCTAACTGAATAACATAATTAGGTTAATTAAGAGCAGTTGTCTCTAACCTGTGTTTAGCTGGGGGTTTGCTTCTGCTTTGTCAGATCTGGTGAAGGGATTGTGTGCCAAAGGCTTGTCCAATCTTTCCTACTAAATTAGTCAAATGAAATACTCCTTTCTTTCTATCCTTAAACCACCATGGCTATATCAGCGCTGTGCTTGTAGGCGTTAATTTATTTGTCCGATGGTGCGCTGAACGGGTCCGTGACTGGTGTGATTCAGTGCTTTTTACTTAATTTCTTACAATTATGCTGGTTAATTGGAACTTTTGAGAGAGCTTTTAGTTGTTACAGATATGCAGGTGCCCCACTACTTTCCCGTAGTCCTGCATTACAACAACTTCAATCATCAGCCTGTAATGTCTGCATGTTAATTACTCGTTTTGTGAGATGAGGTTGGCAAATGAATCTTCATCAAGCAACTGATGAGTACATCTGTGACTTTGTAATTTAAAACTAAGGTTAATAAGGCCAGGTCCTGGTGGGAATCAACTGGTGGTCTTTGTTGCAAAGGTAATGAGTCTGGCTTTCCAGTTTGTACGCCTCCATTTTTAAAGACTGGCTAAATTAGTAACCAGAAGCAGATGTGAAGGATATTATCCAATTCGTAGATGTTAATTACATCTATAGAATAAATGAATGGCACTTCTTTAGAAATACAGGTGTGTACCTTCTGAAACAAAATGTTAAGAAGGCCCATTCTCTTCCCAGCGAGGATGCTGTGCAGTTATTCCGTCAGTGTTCCACACGGGGCTGGTATTTCAGAGCACCCTCTGTAACTGCAGAGCTGTCTTCGGGCTTTCATCAGACAAATTTTCTGCTCTCTGCTGTGCTGTTGCCACTCATGGGTCACTTGAGCAGGCTTAATTTGGCATCTGAGCCTTGTGTTAATCTGTGCACAGATGTGACTGTGGCCAGTGGCTGTGAGGCAACTGTCCAAGCCAGGGAGAACTGGAGCCACATATGCTCTTGTTCTGTTTTGCCTTCACAGAGGTATTAAAATAGTATCTCTTTCATAGGAGATCCTTCATATAAATTAGCGGTTTATATTCCATAGTGGAAACAAAGCCAAACCCGAAAGCCTGGGTGTGTTTGTGTAACTCGTCTGCCTTCAGGAGAACAGAACAACCAACCTGTTCGATGGAGCCGTAGCCCCCAAAGTTGCCCTGTTCTAGGTTGTTCTGCTCAGAAGTGGGGCTAAACCTCGGTGCCGAGCCCTGCACCCAGAGCGTGCTCCTCGCAGGAGGGGGTGCTTGCCCTTACGAAGAAGATCACGTTTCGTGGTGGGATTTGCATTTCATGCCTTGATTTAAGTACATCCCCTGCATTTCTTATGCCCTGCTTATGCGTGGTGATGATCTCAAAGACAGTATGGAAATGGTGTTTGGATGGTACTTCTCTATATCAGAGGATTAACAAATTGGCTAGAGCCATCTCTGTGCCTGAGCTGACTCCATTTGTCACTTGTGGCACTGACTTTTAAATCTGAGAATTGGAACTACCTGACATGCCAGAATAGAATTTCTGCTAGGTTTTTAGTGCAGCAAATCATATTTTACTCTAACTTACACCTTCCCTGTTAATGTAAGTTACAGATGCTCATTAACTTTGGAATAAATACTAAACTTTACTCTTCAATTACAAGGCAGTATTAGTATATAATTTTAATCAGCTTTAATATAGAACGTTAAGAAAAATGAGCAGGATTTTAAATGTAAATGGCACACATTTAAATGTTAGCTCTTTATAATTATTAGTCTGCATGCCCTACATGCTCTAGATTATATGTGCATGTTTTTTGTACTCTAAATGAGAAGTAACCAGAGGCAGAAGATGTCTTAAACGTAATAAAGCAAAAATGATTCATTACATTATTATATTCATGTTCAAATCCAGGTGAAGACTCTCAAAAATCTTTTCCAGAGAGAAGATGACTTGCAAAGAGATGGGGGGGAGGAAAATCAATTGCGATGGCAGTGTAAGAGCTGGTAACATGTGGTCAAAGTAGTGCGTATCAGAAAAGTAAGATACTTACTTGTATCTAAAAAGATAAGGATATTTGTATACCTGTTACATTTAGTGCTATTACGTGAGTTATCTTGCTGCTGCTCATCACTCAGCTTTTTGCTGAAGGTCCCATCTTACGTTTGAATGGGCAGGGATTTGGGAATGGTTTTATTTGGGCAGCGTCCGCTGCAGTTGGCATTGGTTTGCTGGCTCCCAATCTGACGTACATCCTTGTGGTGCGGTACCCGCACAAGCAGATTCTGCTGCGGACCGCACAGGGGTGGCTTCCCCACCTCTCTACGGCAGCCTGGTTTGAAGCCCCTCTGGTGAGCACGGCTGGAGTTACCTGGATTAGCTCCATCCTCACGTCCTCACCACAGCAGAACATTTGAAGAGGTGAAAGCTCATGGTGATAAGATGGACTGAAAGCGGTGCCCAGCATGGCCAGTGCTGTCACATGAGGGTAAAGAACCACCAGGGCATGAGGAACAGAGGAATGGGTATCTGAAGAGCTTACTGCCCCTCTGCGCTGCCCTTCTATGCAAAAGCTCAATTTGGCACAGGAACCATCTCTACAGCATAAGCAGAAATACCTGAAGTGAACAGCGTTTAGGTCCAAAATGGGTCATATACCTCTTCGGGTTTTTTTAATGGTTTAAAATTGAAAGGGAGAAAGATCTTTTGGCTGGGTCCATAAGATTTTTAAAAAAAACCCAGTTATATGGTTCACCGAGTGACCAAGTGACTCTGTTGCTCTAACACAGTTATGTAAAAGTAATACAACTTCTAAGTGTGTGTACCGACGTGTGTTTTACTTTGCATTGAGAAGGTTAATAGTTCAGACAGTTTTCATATATGCCCATGGATTATTAGATTCTGCTACTTAGCATAATTAGGAAGCTTAGCCAGCAGTTCTTCTGAAGCTGTTTTGACAAAGCTGCAGATAGAGGACTTCAAGAGGAGGTGCTGAAGTACATGTATTAAAAGGGAAAATACTGCTGATATGATCAGTACCTCGTTGCAAAGCATTTGAGCGCAGGATGCTGTGCAGACCTGACTTTGCGATGATAGTGTGCTTTTAAGTTGGTGGATAGGGACATAAAGAAAGATTTCCAGGAAACCTGTTTGGCACAATAAAGGAACGAGCAGGGACAAACCTCCTTGCAAATGTTCACCAGCGGGAAGGTCTGAGCTTTTGTTAGGAAAATGCCGCCTTTTGCAACACTTGCTCAAAAACGTGGGAGCCCGTGGTTGGCAATAGATAACTGCAGTCGTTTTCCAAGGTGGAAAAATATCTGTGAAGGTAAATTATTTGGGTTTATCTAAACAATATGAAATACAAGAAAATGATGCAAAGATATCCAAGCAGCACTCGGCCGTCGTCGCTGAGATCGCGTCGCCCTTGTTAACTTGAGCTGCGGAACATTCGCCATAGCAGCAATTCCTAGCAAATGCAAGGTGAAGTGTAAGTCCTTAGGCTTTTAGTTTTGTAGTTATAACAGATTATACTCAACCCCTACATTTGCTGAAAATCTGACATCTTAGCTTGGTTTCTTAAGGCCAGGGCTGTGCATGTCCCTGTGGTCTGTCAAACGTTTTTCACCCATGTATAACTTGAACTGGGCAAAGTCAGCGGGACTCTAAAACATGCAATTTCTGCAAGTTTTATGGAAAGTGGTCCAAAACTCGCTAGTGAGATAGAGGGATTGCACCTAATTTCTTGCATTCAGAGAGCTGCCGAGCTGCCCGATGCAATTGTGTCCCTTTATCAGCACCATGTGTGTCCAGCTGGGCCAGAAACTGGGGGAAAGTGGGAAAATATTGCAGAGTAGGATGTGTGCAAATGCTGACGGGGGGAAGTGTTGCGGGGGGAAAGGGGCCAGTCAACAAACTGCAGTCATCAGTTCTGTATACAGAGCAATTTGTTTGGTAGCTGTGCTATTAAGCATTGTTAATCTAGATAAATGCTCTAATCCCATTTAAGTCCGTTGCAAAGCTCCTCTGCTGCCTTTAATGAGACTAGAGCTTGTTTCATCACTACTTCAGATTTCTTTTTTCTTGGAGCACATGCATGTGGGGAGGGAATGGGGAATTAAAGGAGGGTATGTTTTGAATTGGAAAGCAAATGCGCCGAGACTTGTGTAAGAGGGAGAAACGCTCTTACCTTTGCTATTGAGGAACAGGGACATTTACTTGCTCCCTCTGCCTCTACCCTTTAGGCTTCAGCTGTATCTGAGCTGAGGAACAATTTGAACGTGTCTGTTTTCCGGGTACTTCTGGAACTGGATGCTGAACTCGGGTTTGGTCTGACCCAGCGTGGCCATTGCATGGGAAGGAGAGCAGCTTCATGTTGTACGTGCTAGGGCTTGTTTCTCTTTCACAAACATTGGCACGGGCACCCAAAACCAAGATAGGTGGACAGTCGCTTAGGAGTCTTAGGGTTTGTGCTAAAAGGAGCTTCTAGAAGCCGTTTTCTTTTATTTTAAAAACAAAAAAAACCCTCTAACCCTTCTGTAACTCCAGAGAGGCTGCATAAATCATCGCATGTGATGGAGTTAGGTCCATCTCTGAAATTATTAAGAAAGGCATTCCAGTGAATACATTAGCGAGTACTTAGAAATATAGAAATACTTTAGAAATAGAAATACTTTAGAAAGTATTTCTCAAGGGCAAAATATTTCCTTGTCCACTTAACCTGTCCTTCCCTTTCTTTGACTGTAGATTATACCTGCTGAAAACTCTGTTATGTGTATGATCGGTAAGTTACTCAATTCTGTGTCTGAGGATCAAAGCATTTTGCATCTTCCTTCTGTCACGGCTGTGAGAGTAGACAGTTTGTCAAATAGATGGACAAATGAGTAGATTTCCCAGTGTGTCTTCCAGGCTTGGCAGAGGTTTGGGGGAGAAAATGCCTTCAGCATCTTGCAGGAGCAAAGCAGAACATAGAATTTTGGTTGCTGGTAGCGATGGCTCTATTGTGCGCTGTTGGGTAGTCTCTCTGATGGAAATGAATGGTTTTGAGGCTTGCCCTTTGGCTGGCTGCGGGGGCATCGGTGTAGCAGTGATTGCAAACACTGAGCTGGACATGGTGTACTGCAGGAGTGGAGCCAGCTTGGCGAGGCGAGCGCTTCTTCCTAGGTACTGAGCACACCCTGCGCCAAATTAAGTTAAGGATTGGACTTGAAAAGATTATTTGTGCACAGAGCAAGAAGCAGCCACGTTAATTGACTGATTCGCTTTGTTTAATTTTTGGTTTACTAAGAATGCTGAAGTGATGACTCAGTGAGCCATGCTAAGATGTAATCTGGACGTATCATATATATGATGAGTAGTCCCTTCTAATACAGTCTGATCTGAATATTACATTTATTTTGTAATTGATTTCCTCTGCAGGAAGAGCTGCTCATGTCCAAACTATTGCAATTAAAAAGAGAAAAAGGAGGGGAGAAAAAAAAAAAGGCATTTTAGCCTGTGGCGGCTGGTGAGCTGATGAGCTAAACGAGTGGTGTGATTTGCTTTTCAGAAGGGCCGTTGCAATGATGGGACAGGCGCAGCTGAGCAAGGGTGGACCGTTTGATAAGAGAGACCGTGCCTCAGTGCCAAGTGCTGGCAGGACCTAAAGATAGCAGGAAACCACATTGTTAATCCACCGGATTGATCCTATCTTGAGGAGCACCTGGGGAACAGCTATGCATCTGCTGCATTTCAGAAGAGTTTTCACTTATTCTGGGAGGTTCTTTGTGTGCTTGAAACCTGCCACAAAGGGACTTAAACCCAAAAAAACAAAAAAACCCAAAACTAATGTACACACCCCCGCCATGCCCCCTCCCAACCCCTCCACTCCCAACCCCTCCAAATCCATCACCGTGAAACCAAACACTTGAAGTGTTTAAATGCAAGCAGTTACTTTGGCTGCATCTCTGAGGCTGTATAAGCCAAATAAACATGTATCAGGAAGGCCCAAACCTGCCATTCTTTCACAAGCTTAATATTACAGCACCACGTGCATATGTAGTGTTTTCTGCTCTGGTTTTACTGGTTGACCCTGCAGGTCTGTGCGTTGCCAGTGGATTTATGGTGCCAAAACTGTTCTGTGCAAGGAGGACATGCTGATGCTGTTAGAACCGTGTTTCCTGACTCTTCAGTTCCACAACTGTAGGACTTAAATGTGGTGTAATGTGGGCAATTATACTACCATTTTACCTAGCTCTATATACGAATGCACGATTGGAATAACAGCGAGAAAGGGGAAAGCGCAGGAATCTGCTAATTATGGAGCGCCTTTGGGTAATTGCAGAGAGGGAAGCTGGTGGGAGAAGCTGTGGAGCTGCCGATGGGTGGTGGGATGGAGGGACGATATCCCTGCCTGTCACGGGCTATGGGGTTGCTTACAGTGGAAATAGCTGCTGGGGGTGCTCTGGTGCTGTAGCCCCCGAAGACGGGAGTGATTCACAAGCAGGTGAAAGCCAGGGAATGGGGCACGTCACATACGCTGCTGCTGTGGGTGTTGTAAGACTGTGAAAAACAATGAATGGGACGTATAAATGATTCAGAGGAGCAAAGTTTTAATGGGGCGAGTATTGTTTTTCATAAGTTGTTAATCACTCCTTGAGGTGGAAAAGAGTCAGGCAGACTCTTTAAGACTATTTAGGCAGTTCCTCGTGTCGGGAAAGGCAGAAGAATGAGCATTTGGAGGAGCAGAAGTGGTAGTAGGACCATCCGTCTGACTAAATGTGCTTTAAAAAGCAAGAGGCCTCGATGTGATGGAGTAGTTTATTGGCTTGACTGGCAGAGTTATCTAAACAATAGTGCTATTCCTCCTCTCTGGCTCCCCAGCTCCGGACTGTCACCTGGCCTTCGGCACAAGAAGCCCAGTCCTGGAAAGCATGTAAACCGTGGTGGCAAAATCACAGCCATAGGAGGACTCCTTCTGGTTGAAGCCAAAATTTTCCAGCTGTGAACTTTTTGATTTTCTGTTTATTCTGAGCAAGAGAAACTTAAGGGATACTTACCGTGAGTTTAGTGACATTAATTATAACATACAAGACAACGAACTATGAGGGTGACGTACAATTGGCAATAATAATGATGTGCAGCCACTTCTGCCTGGATTTCTTGACCAAGATCTGTAATGACTGGCTTATTTCTTTCTGTTATTATTACCACGCTGTACTTGAAAGTTTCCTTTTGAGAACTGCAGAAATTGCTCTTTTATTGTAGTCCTGTTTTTCCTTAACATCTGAAAAAAAAAAATATTTTAAAATACCCAATGGGAATATGTGCTTGCTAAGATAAGTGAATAGAAATTGAAAAATGGTCAGATTTATTTTGCTTCTGTGTGCATTCAAAATCAGACTCAATTTCATGATGTTTTTGCAGTTTGACAAGAAGTAATTGTTGCTAGTAATGTTTTCAATGCAAAAGTCTCAATTGTTCTATATATTTGCCAGTCTATTGCTATTTAAAAAATAACAGGAACATCTAATATTGGTGGCAAAAGTGGAGATGAAGGGTGATATTTTCTTTTGAGTATTTTTTTGACATGCTTAATGAGGTAATAGAGAATGCCTTTATTCTGGTGTTTTCTCTTTTCACTACTATTTAGGATACCTGCATGTGCGTGTGTGATGTATAATATATGAAAACCATAATGAGTGGAGATCCGTAATCTCCAGTTTCTGCCCAAGGCATCATTCACCGTGGTGTCTGAGCATCTAACAAATCAATTTGCTTGCCACTCAGTCTGTTTGACTGTCTGCTACATCAAAAGCCCACTGAAGTTAATGGAGAGGCTCCTATTGATTTTTTTTTTGGCAGCGTTTGGATCTCGTCCTGATTTAGTTTTTCTTTCCTGTTACTTTTCCCCTTACTCTTTCTGATCCCTCGTCCAAAAGGAATCGGAAAAGCGTCATACTTGGAGAGAGGCGAGCCGCATTTCAATATGTGCCTGAGCCAGCAGCGCTTGGAGGGATCTTCAGCAAGGCAGATCTGCTGATAAGGAAGCACTAAGGGAGCCCACAGCAGCTGGGATGGATTTACTCAGTTTCTTCATTTTTTGTCTCTCATAGCCTGGGAAGCCCGTGGCTGGCGAGGCGTTATCAGAGACTCATGGGTGGTGCCTGTAGAGGCTTATAAATTGGGGTCGAGGCTTTGGGATGCGATGCTGCTGCGAGCAGAGCCGTGAGGGGTACGGTGGCACGCTCTGGGCACGCAGCAGGCTTTGTCGAGGGACTGTCTGCTTGGGACTGTGTTCCTTCAAATACCGAGCTGAGAGAATTCTCCCCTACAGCTGAAAAAGTCACGGCTTTGTGTCGTGGGAGGTGGGTTGTAATGGCTTAGCAGGAAGTGGTGGTAAAACAGGATCACAGAATTCCACCTCCCCTGGCATTGACAGAGATGTCTGGAGATCATCTAGTCCAACACCCCTGCAAGAGCAGGATCACCTGGAGCAGGTTGCACAGGATGGCATCCAGGTGGGTTGGGAATGTCTCCAGAGACTCCTTCACCTCTCTGGGCAGCCTGTGACAGTGCTCTGCTACCCTCCAAGTTAAGAAACTTTCCCTCGTGTTCAGATGGAACTTCCCGTGTTCCAGTCTGTTGCCCCTTGTCCTGTCACTGGGCACCACTGAAAAGAGTCTGGCCCCATCCTCTTGACACCCACCCTTTAGATACTGATAAGCATTGATGAGATCCCCCCTCAGGCTTCTCTTCTCCAGGCTGAACAGCCCCAGGTCTCTCAGCCTTTCCTTATCAGAGAGATGCTCCAGTCCCTTGATCATCTTTGTAGCGCTCCACTGGACTGTCTCCAGTAGTTCCCTGTCTGTCTTGAACTGGGGAGCCCAGAACTGGATTTGGTACTCCAGATGACTCTCACCAGGGCAGAGCAGAGGGGGAGGATGACCTCCCTCCAATGCTGACCATGCTCTTCTTGCAGGAGACCATGGGCTGCCTTGGCCACAAGGGCACCACAAGGCCAGTGCTATTGTGAGGTTTGGGGGGGTGATAGGACACCTGTGGAGGTGAATGCACAAGTGATTGGATTGGATTTGAAGTCTCATAAAGCTCTAGTAAGAAACTGGCATAATTTTTCCTGTTTGAATGCTAATATGAGTGTATTTGGTTAAATCCTTTGGCAGGCTGTTGCTTGGTAAGTGCAGTAACTCATAGGTTGGTAGACATATCCATGCATTTTTGCTGCTGATTGCTTTAGCTAGGAGTTAGTCTTACGTTGACTGCAGCTGATTGCTTTAGCTAGGAGTTAGTCTTATGATGACTACTGTAGGTTAAAACTTTCTGTTTAATTGGAAAAAAGTGCATTGATCTCACACCAGGCTGCTGAGGTGATAATTTATTTTAGTAGTAACGGGAATCAGTATGTCCCATTTTATGAACTCTTCTTGCTTTGGGTTCTTGAGACTTGAAGAATATTGTCTTATTACGTTTAACAGAATAAATCGCCAGTGATTAGGATCTTCTCACACTAACTCAACAGGTTTTGGGCAGGCAGCAGAATGTGCTGCTTTTTTGTGTGGTTCATCTTTAGATGGCTTGAAGGCTTGAACTGTGTTTTCCAGTATTACAGAAATGCATGTACAAGGAAACCTTGCAAAAAAAAAAAAAAAAGGTAGTGAAGCTGCTTGGGTTTTGGACTGATGTCTCAGTTGCTAAAAGGGGTTGTATGGAGAGCGATTAGAAGCCCTAATTTAAACGTAAGTATAATCATTACAATGGGTGTCACTTGGCAGCTTGTTGCTAGTCTGGTCAGCCAGGATGTACATATGTGAAATACACAGTCTCAAATAAACACATGTCCCAGTAAAATGGAATAAATAAATCGGCTTCCTTTTGGCTCAGTGCCTTCAAGGTGGTGTCTGTGTAAGAATGTTCAGCCCTAACTTGCATTCCCATGTGAACTGGGACAAAAGTCCTGTGAAACTGTGAAAATTCACCTGGGGGAAATCAATAAGAAGTGTAAGACAGTCCTTTGCCATTTTTGTTGCGTTCTGGTGTAAAAATTATGATGAAATGATTAGGGTAGGATGTTTGATGATGTGACAGCTATAATTATTGTGCGTGTATTGCTACTTAATTAACAAATCCACCACTGGCATGTCTGCAACTGGACTCCACAGAGGTGCTGTTGCTTTGTGGACAGGCAAGTTAATAATCCCAGGGGGTTCCAGCATTAACTTTGTCCTCGTTACAGCTTCTCTAAAAGTTGAGCTGGTCTGTTCCCCTTGCAGCCTCTTGATCTCCCAACCTGGAGGTGCCACATTGCACCCTTCTGTTACTAACTTTGGAAGAGTAGGATTCTCTTAGCATTTTGGTGTTGAATCTATGATGTTACTTGTGTGGTATGGTACTGACTTCATGTAGTGTAACAACTACCTGCTGGTGGCTTTAACTATGTGGAAGGAGAAAGACCTTTTGAATGATGAGCAGAGTAGTTTTTTTGTCAAAGACACTATTCTGTAATGCAACAGATGCTAAAAATAAGCCACTGAGATTTACTTGATTCCATAATACTGGGTAGCATAACTGAGTTCAGCCAATAAGAGCTGATTTCTTGAAAGCTTTTCCATTTATAAAAGCCTAGATGACATTTGCTTTCCGTGGGATATTGTCAAGTGAATGATTTTATTCGTTTAGGTGTCAATCCTTAAAATTTCTACCCAGCAAGTACTAATGTGTTTGAAGCCAAATTCTTTCTTTTCTTAACTTCTTTTGTGAGAATAGTTTCAGGGTAACTGACGGCACCGCTCGCAGACCAAAGACCTAATCAACGTGATTGTAATCCAGATATTGAACTGAATACTGACAGCCATATCTGCTCTAAGGGAATATTGAAGATGCGCTGGCAGATGTCACAGCAAAAGGGAAATGCTAAAACATGCTGTGGGAAACCACAAAGCCATGATATTAACTGAGAACTCAAATATAAATAGCCTTGCATGCAGTTAATAAAAAAAAAAAAAAAAAGAGAGCTTAACTTCTCTGTGTAGGCCAGTCTGATAACTTTTATGGCAAACTTTGGGTACTCACCGCTTGCTGGGAAATTACTACCCTACAGCAGGGCATGCATCCAGCTCCTTCTTCTATTTGCTTGACCCATGTGTCTTACCAGAGATCATAACTCCTGGAGGCCTTAGCTGAGATCAAGGCTGTGTTGAGTTAGGTATTGTATGAGTGCAATCATGTAAGAGATGGTTCTTGCCTTGAAAAGGTTAAATAGAAACAGCCGGGCACTGGGAGGGTATCGGTTCAGCATCCTCAGCGCTCCTATTGCTCCCCTGGTGCCACGGAATGGACTGGAGTGAACCTTTGCCCTGACACAGAGCAGAAGGTTTTATGTCCGTGTCCAGTGTCTCATGCACTGAACTGCACTCTCCCAGGTGTATTTGTTGGCCAGTCAGGCTTGTGCTGTGTTGGGTTTTCTCGGGGCACTTTGGTACCAATATCCTTTTTTAAAATGCGTTCATTAAACTTGCATGTTTTCTAAGGCAGGTGAAACCACTTTTAACGTGCAAAAAACCAAGAAACACATGAGAAAAATATTTTGACATAAGAATTTTTTTTGGTAACTCTGATTAGTGATTTGCTTCATTTTGTTCCACTGAGAGATCATTAAACTTGGCGTGCTTTCAAAAGCTGCTTATGTAACAGGCAATCATATATATGTTTTTAATCTCCTTTCATTTTCATAAACCTTTAAAATGTTTAAAGGAGCAAAACATTCTCTGTAGGGAGTTTTTCCTCAAAGACAACTTGGCATCCAGCCTCCACAGGAACTCAGCGGTGTTTGAGTACTAGCACCTACTCATCTCTTGGAAAACCTCTATCCAAAAGCCAAGCTAACCAGAGAGCCCAAAGACAGGATCACTTCGCTGGCTTTCCTACAAAACTGTTAGTGGTTCGTGTCTCGGGATATAAGGGACACACTTGCTTGCTTTGTACATATACGTGTAAGAAATATGAACAGGATAAAGATGAAGCAATGAAAGATATGAGTCCTGCTATCACGCCATGGTTTCCTTTTCGGACAGTAGTATCTGTGCAGTAGAGTTTAGCTGGGATATAGGCATGGTCACTCTAAACACTGCAGCAGTAGAAGACAATTTTAAGTTTGAGCTGTGCTTAAAAAGTTTCACAAGAAGCAATAGGCGCTGTGCAGACACATGAATTAATATTAAGCAACCTATCCTGGTTTTTCAGCTTAATCTGGAAACGGAGTGTGCTTAATAATGAATTCTCCAACTGCCCAGGCAAGCAGTCATATAAAAACAAAAGTATTTGATTTGGCTATGGCCCTGAATTTTTAATGACAACTCAAGTCAATCTCCTATGTGGAACATACCGCCTGAGGACTTGTATTGGAATGATATTTTTCACTGAGTTTCATACTTCTGTGGAGGAGAATGCTATGAATACCTCATGATTAAGTCACTTTGTATCTTGCCATACAAGACTGTAAGAGTATAAATTATTCAAGTTTAGTGGGTGTTAAGAGACTTCTGCATCAGTTGTGCTCTGAATTTAGAAACCAGGAGGCTTATTCAGCAAAGAAAGATATTTGAAACAGCTATTGGCAACTTTGAAAAACCTTGTTTTTAAAAAGAATGAGAGGGTGTGACTAGTCAAAAGCTTAACTGAATGAGCACGTGGTTTTTAACAAAAGAAATTTGCGTAACTTTTCGCTACCGGTGACGAAATCCTATTGTTAAAGCAGGGTTTTGGGTTTCCCTCCAAGTTTTTTAAATGCATTTTGGGCCAAGTATTTACAATTATGAACCAGAACCAGGTTCTGTCACTTCTCTTTGGTGTCTTTGTTATCTCTACGGGTCAACAAGCTGCACTGGAGGTCAAGGCAGACTCTACGGGCGTAGAAAAGTCCAGTCCGGCATTTGTGCAGAACATGAAGCAAAACTGATTCAGATCAAGAGGATGTCATTTTAGCAGTGAAATGCCTGCAAAGGTCCCTTATTACCTTCACATCCATGGTGAAGAAATAAGTGTGGTGAGCATGAAAGCAACAACTGTTAAAGATGAACTGGTGAAAATACCGTGCTGCTAGTCAGGGAGTTTTAACTTGCGGGAAGAGAAATGTATTGTAGAAGGAACTGTGTGGTATTTGGCTTTCCTGCAGCATGGAAGGGTTTAGAAACATGCAGGCTGTGCTGCCACTGGCTCAATGCATTGCTGCAGAGCGGTGGGCTGGGGGGAGCAGGGGTGGACCTGGCCCAGGGCGAAGCTGCTGTGCCCCCATTCCCTTTCCATCCCATTCAGGCTGGCGTGGGGTCGGGGTGGGCAGGAGCTGCTCGAGCATTACCCAGGAAGGTGATGTTTCATCTTGGTCCTCTTCTGCAGGGCTGTCAGCAGCTAATTTAGAGCTGCAATAGGTCCTCGGTGCCTGCTCATACTGTGATTCTTTGCACAAAACCCATCTGCTGTAAAGCTCCACAGTAGAAGCAGCCTAAAACTCAAGAACTCCCAAATATGAGTACTTCTGTTTCTCAGCACGAATCAGTAGAGAATTCCCCTCGGGAAGCAGCGGTGATGCTCTCTGTGCTTGTTGAGTTCTACCTCCCTTGGGTCGCTGCGCGAGACAAATGCACCTTGGCCAGCGGATTTTGGATCAGGCCCTGGATGCTCTGAGGAGTGTGCAGCTGTTGTACTGTACACCCACAAAGTGTTAGGGAAATACTATCCAAGCCTTAATTAGGAGGTTTATGTCTAAGAACAGAGACAAAAATTTTACTGAATGGAAGACTTGCTGGTTTGCAGGTTTCATCTGTTGTTATTCTTCAAGCCAGCGCTATAGTGTGTGTACATCTCATATATACTCAGGGCCATATGATGCCTTTACTCATTGCTAAGAAGTTTTAAGTCTTATGCTTTGCAATTAAAAACACAAAACAAAGAACAACCAAAAAAACAGCCCGCAACAAAAAACTTGGGAAGGAGGCTTGCTCTAGAAATGCCCATCCAAAATGTAACACCTGCTTGTTGATTATCCAGTGAGGACCACCGTCTCCTTTCTGTAACAGAATTATTATGTATGTGCTTTGTCAAGGTGGTCTGTGGAAATGAAAGGCAGATTGTTAATTTGCAGTTAAGGTGGCTAAATAAAGTAAATTTTATAAACTAGGTGAAGTTTTATATAGGCTGTCCTCATTTCCGTTAAGGGTAAAATGATTTACCACTTACCTTCAGATACCTAACATGGTTTTTTCCCCTTTGAAGGCATTATCTGATAGCTCTGTGATTAATTTGGGGGCTTTATTCCCATTGGTAGGATCTCATCATTGTTCTTGTTTTCAAGTGAGCTCAGTAATTGTTGGTTGAAGGTGGCATTCCTCTCCTATGTGTGTGCTTTTTTCCTGTTTGCTTAGAAAATAGTATCAAAATACATGAGGTTTGATTGCTTTGGGAGTTACACTCAGATCGTACTTAGATTAAAGAATTTTAAATGCAAATTGAGGGTAGCTATTGTTCAATGCAGAAAGCTGCTTTGTCCTCTTTGCTACATGAGGATTTCATTTGGTGCTTCAATAGAAGGATATTGGATTGGGCTGTTTGTTGCGGGACCAGGGTATCACAGAAGGATATTAGTAGAAGGATATTGAATTTTACTGTTTGTTGTGAGACCTGGATTCCTGTGATGTGAACAAACTTCTTCAGCTTCCATTTAATGGCTTCCAGTTTTATGAGAATTTCTGTATGAAACGGTGCCTTTCTTGTGCTTGTGTTTCTAAATTGCTCTCTCTTCTCTGTTGTTTTAGTGCTACAATTACATGGCTCCTGTTGAGTCCAGGAAGGAATAAAGTGTCCACGAAGGGACTGATTTACTTGGTTTAGTGTAAGACTTGCTTCTTTTCTAGGCTGCTCTCTATGACCAGCTGTCTGATTTGGCTTTTCAGTGGTGCTGTCAAAGCTATCAAACTTACAGATTTGGCTCACATTTACTCTTTTCAGTTCTCTGGTGAGTTTTCATACGTGGTTAGTCTCTTATCCATATGCTGAATACACCTGTGGTACGATAATGCATCAGTAAACAGATCCTGCATATGATGAAAATGGATCCTTTTAATTAATCTCGCATTGCAATGCGCGTGTGCTTAAAAAAAAAAAAGTCATACAATTTTAGTTACTTGTGCTCCTTTTGGCACTGCCAGCAGTAACTATAGCTTTTCCTTCATCTACATGGCCTCGTCGCCCCCTTTCCTGCCATTTATAGCAAGCGTCCACCTCCTGTCCCTCTTGCTTTGTGGTGTTGAGACCAGAATGTAGATGTGTTCTGACCTGCCCCTCATATGCCCACCCTTGTCCCTGTGGGTGTTGGCAGCACCTGTTTGTGACAGTTTATATAAATATATTTGAAGGTTTGAGGGGTTTTTTCCCCTCTCTGTTTCCCATCTGTTCCAGGAGAAATTCCTTGCGCATTTACTTCTGCCTAGCTGCTGGTGATGCAAATTGGTGAAACCACCATTTTTTAAATGGCCTCCCTTCAAGGGACGCTGTGCAATCAGGTGTTTGCGGGGATGAAGCTCCTCTTTATTTTGTCTGGCCCTGCCGTCCATTTGGGGGAAGAAAAAAAGCATCAGAAATGAAGAGACACATTATGCACATCACAGTGGGGTTGGAGGACCGTCAGGGCTGTCAAGTTGTGGCCATGGGAAAACACCTTTTTCCTGCCAGCTCTTCACCGCCCTGCAGGACGAAAGGCAAAAAATCGGCATTCATTAGAAAGCTCTTTCACAACATCCTGCGTGGATTTTAAGTCGTGCTTTGGAAGGGTAAGAGATCTGTGGGGAGCCCTGCAGAGCTCCGAATCTGTTGTCCCCAGGAACCCAGGTGCTGCCAGCACAAGTTACAACTCTGTGCTGCCTCCTCCGGCTTTATCTCCAGAAAGAGGATTATGCCCATGAACGCCAGCGTCTTACACCTACCTACAACAGGCTCCTCACCAGAGGATTCAGTTTTTCTTGGTGTAAACAACTAATAGGCACATTCTCTTCCATTTCAGGAATGACAGGATGCTTTCCTTTTACTTGGGAAGTTTGCAGTTTTGCTCCTTTCCCGGGGTGCGGAGGGTTAAAGTTGAGGATGTGGACCTGCACATACTCTTTTTTTAAAATGCCTTTCTGCGTTATTTCGAAGTACAGCTTTTAAAACACACAACGAAAACCCACGCTCTGCTGACCATTTTACACAGTGACTCTTCAAGTAGTGGCTTGAATAACCCCCATAATAAATAAGTTATTGTCTGATGAACTTTAGCTAAGGGAAGCACGCGAGTCCTCCCCACTCTGCACGGAGACAGAGCCACATCTGTGGTAGGTGAATGAGATGCCAGGGCAGGGAGTGGGGTGGTCCTGGAGCATCTCCAGACTGGGGCTCCTGGTGCAGCCCTTCAAAGTGCCCCAGCTTGGCTTGGGATGGCCAAGCTATGGGGATGCTGTGGCACCCCATAGCTGGGGTGGAGAGACGTGGCAGGAAGGGACAGTGGGGCAGAGCGTTTGCACCCTGCCTGTCTGGAAAGTCAGCTGAGCAACGCGTTCCCTCTGGGGTCACTTGATGGGCAGGAGCCAATCCAGGCACGCAGCTGGGATGAGCAACCTGGCCTTTTTGGCACTTCTTGACCTCTACATGCCTACAAAGGTAAGAATTCAAGTGCTGTTTGTGTTTGCAGGCTCAGTGTACGGGCAAGCATAACGGCACCCATCTACACGCTTTAGGTGTGTACTCCAGGACTCGTTTTCTGAGAATTTGGCACCTAGTTATTGATTGGTTTTGGATTACGCGTCCCCTTTGTGAAGAATTTATCAGACAACTGCTCTCCTCAAGGGCCTGAGATCCCTTGCTCGCACACCAGCTCTCAGAACTCTCTTTTACTGCTGAGATATGAGTATTTTGGGATAGTCATTCTCCATCAAGTCTTTTGTTGCTGCTCGCCTCACAAAAGGGTTGTATCTTGCTGATATTTTTCCCAATAAACATTTCGATGAGTAAAAGCATAATTTGGCAGACATCTGCCAGCTCACAAAGAGGCACTGTTTACAAGTAAAGAAAAGTTATTTTGTTGACATGGTAATTTTGCAGTATAACGTATACTGCAGCTTCCAAGAGCTGTGAACTATCACACATTTAAAAATAGAAAGCCAGAGAATGTATGGATTGCTGTGGGAAATGCACTTGAAATCAGGTATTTGACATTGAAAACTAAATTAAAATGGGGGGGGGGGGGGGGNGGGGGGGGGGGGGGGGGGGGGTTTGTTTTGGTTTTTTTTTTTTTTAAGGAAGTCTAGAGGCTGCAGTAAAGCTACAGAAGAACGTCACAAAGAGAGGGCTGGGTCTTGTTCTTGTATCAGCTTTGATTGGGAAAGCAGGGGGAAGCGCTAGGAAAGCTTTTCCTTAGTGGTTGTGGCTGGTGGTATTTCATGTGAAAAGTACTTTTTGCTGTCTTTTCTGCCTCCCTTACTTTTCAAATAGCCTTAGGATGGATGGATTTTCTGTCGGGCTTTGTTTCCTTCAGCCCTCTGTGTTGCTTCTGTCTGTTGGCCAAATACAGTTGTTTCACTTTCAAAGTCTGTGTCTTTACTATCTCTCTTTGGCGTCTGATCTTGCTTGTAGTGCATTGCCACGTTCCTCAGTCTGTGGATTTTTGGAAAACTTTGCTGCTCTTCAAAGACTTGTGGCCAAATGTAGGCAGAACATGGGATCTTGGAGCAGGTTTGACTGGACTCGGACAGAAGCTTTCTGTATTTGAATGTATTCAGCAGGGCTCACATCATCTTCTCTCTTCACTGCTAGCTTGCACAGTGAGTCCAGCCAGATTTTTGGATATGGGTCTTTGTTCTGAAGCTCCATGTTCTCAGACTAATGGCAGCAAAAGTTTGGTTATACGCTAATTTGCTTTTTTAAAAGAGCTTATCTTGGAGACCGCTGTGGATTCAGCCCCTTTGTAGGTAGGGCCCCCATTTGTCCTGTTTGCGCTGACAGTGGTTAAAAAAGTTGTCTTAAACAAGTACAGGAGAGAGTGTACAGCCTGGCAGGGTGGTTCTGAAGCTTGTGCTTTTAACAAGCAGTAGAGACAGTTTAGAAACTGCCACCACTTTGTCCACGGGCAAGAGGAGAGGTAGAGGAGCGGGTATGGGATGAGCAGAGCTGCTCACATGCAATGCGTGGCTGCCTTCTCGCTAAGGGAGAAGAAGGAGATGTTAGAGCTTAGTCCCCCGTGGTTGGGAAGCTACGTGTTGGAGATGCGTTGGTTAGCAAATAAGGGTGCTGCCTATGCAAAGTAAGCAGGTGGGGAAAGTATGCTTGAAGCACATCTTGAACCATCACCGGTAGATGTTTCCTGTAGATGCCTGGCTTGTATCATCAAGGAAAGACCATGGCAGGTGAGGGGAAGAGAGCCTTTCAGGTCCAGGCTGTGTCCCGTCGGTGCCTTGCCTGCAACAGCCAACGTGGGTGCTTTCCCGTACGCACATGGGTATGTTGGTGGTCTTTTTGTCAGTCTAGGAGAAACTGGGTTGCCATTGTGCCATATTTTGGTGCTCTCTGAACTTGCGTTTAGAGCCTGTGCTCTCATTGTGCAAGGTTCCTTGCAATGCCTCAGGTCAAACGAAGGGGCACGGGTCGGTCAGCTGCTCGCCCCGCGGTGTTCCCGCTCCATTCCGCTGCGTGCAATGCTACATCATTGGCACCTTTTTATCCTCAACTTTTACTATGCTTGTGGCAGGTGGTTTGCACAGGGCAGAAAAAGGTAAAAAGCTGTTGGAGGAGGAAGAGTTTATCTACCAGAAAAATATTTAGACAAATAGTGCCTTTTTTCCCTTCTTTTTTTATTTTTTTTCCCCCTCTCTTTTAAGGGTCGGAGCTGGTATTTGGGAAGTAACTGGAGCAGCTCTACACAGTGTCAAGTGTTCTTGGCCCGAGTTCGCTGCTAATGAAATGACCTTTTGTCAAGAGCGTGGAAAATGTGTTCAATAGATTAGTTAAGAAAAAGATCCAAATTCCCATTTATTGAGATTAGAGTGCAGTTAATTTTGATGACAACATATCTGTAAACATATGTTAATTATAGAATGCTTGATCACAGATGGTATTTTTTTAGGCTTAATTTAATTACCCAATAATAACACACACATCCTATTTTCACTTGTCTGGGAGCAGGTAAACATAAATGAAGAAACGGTTTCCGAGAGATGCTATGAGCGATCCAATTAAAATTGGTAACTATCTGATTAAGTGATGTTTAAAATTCTTTGAGGTTTTGAAAAGATATTTTTGGGTTGGCACCAGTGACAGGTTGGTTTTCCCTTCTTTGTGTGCCTTTATTCAGAGATGAGATAAAAACAGAACAAATGATTGCATGCGTGATAAAAGTAGGTTTTATTTATCCACTGAGAAAATAAACTGCCTGCGGGGAAAAATGTTATACATTAAAAGCTATTAATTGAATTTGCATGATGAATTCATGGTCTGTGTATTGCTCGTGACAAGATGTTTTCAAACATTCAGTAAGTAAAAGCTGAAGTGAGTTGGCCATTTTCAGTAAGTTTTTATTCTGTAAAATTCTGTGGAATTCTGCACGTTTTCCTGGAAATTATTTTAAAAGACAGCATGCTTAAAGATTAGAAAAATCCCAGAATCTTTGCATAGGTGAATTATCTGCTTTCCATGACTTAGTTTTATTACTAGGGAAATGTAATTTTTTCAGAATTGTGGAATTGCTGAGCATAATAATAAGAAAAGACAGTTGAGCATTTTAGTCTTGTAGTTTTCACTTTTAAAAAACCCAAACATTGTTTTCAAAGAAAGCTTAAATTACAGTATTTGCACAAACTTGAAAGAAAATTCAGACAAATCCTACTTTTTGCGACAGCTTTTAGTCAAACAAGATTTTACTCGGATTTTAGTTTTCCCATTTATTCGGTGCGCACTTTGTTGTAATGGATTTCACTAGTAATTAATTGATTGGAAATTAAGTAGTAGACTTGTAACTTCTGATGAGGAGGTATGTAAAGCAAGGTATGATTTTTAGGTCTGCCAGTTTCCTTTAATTTAAGTTCTTCAATGCAGAACTAACTTTAGGAGAGATGAAATACTTTGAAAGGAATAATAGGAAATAAATGTCACGAAAGCTGATAGTTTACTTGGTTGGTTTTATTTGCTTTTTTTTTCTTTTTTGTTTAAGGGAAAAAAGTCACCCATGTATACCATAGTAGGACAGAATTACACCACGCTGTGCAAAATTATTCTTTCTACCCTACTACCAGCAACTCAGGAGAGTTAATTGAATTTGGTATTCAGTCTGTAGTGCAGAAAACTCTTAAAAGCTCATGTGGTGTTCTCCTGATGTGATTAATTGGTTAGAGAAATAACAATTTGACAGTTTTTCTTTTGTAGGATAGCTACAGCATATTTTCCTCATTTTATTTGGTAAATTCTTCAACCTTCGTAACGTATCTTTTTCCAAATACAAGGCATTAAAATAAAAGGGAGTATTAGCTTGGTTTTTATTAGCTATGTTAATTTGTATTCTTTAATGCGAGGAAACCATGCAATTGCTATCAATATGCCAGTATTCATCCCTTAATATAGTGCAACTTAAATTCTTAAAGGCTTCTCGTAGATCCTGGGATATTTTTTTTTCCTTTTTGAGGTTTTTGAGACAAACTGTGTCCCATAGACAAAACAAAGGCATGTACGTCCGATTAATATTTTTAATTTGCTGCATCATATGCAGAAGCACATATGCAAATGGACCCCTACTCTCAAGAACTCCTCAATTGCATTTATCTTTATTTTTCTGTATTTCTAAAACAGAGATTATGACCTTGTCCCTTATTTCTTTTTACTTTTTCACAAACTCTTTGTATGGGGACAGATTATACTTGGTCAAACACCAATTTTGGGGTTTTTTTTCTCAGTCCATAAATATACCAAATCTTTACTTCACAAGAAAGACAAACTAGCGCATGCTGTATTTCTTTGAAGCTTTCCAAAGATCATCCTGCTGCTGTTTGGCTTTGTTTTTAATTCTTAAAATACTTTTGAAAGAACTCTAGGTGTTAAATACACGTGGGTTTTTTTTAAAAAATGAAACAAACCCCCAAGCCACATTTGTAGCAGGATGTAGCATTTTCAGTAGGTATGTGCTGCTTTTGGTCGGGAGTGTTTGGAGCAGGGGTGCCGTTCCCGGGAGCTGGGCTGCGGGCACCCAGGCCATCTGAATGTCACGGATGAAATCCCGACGCTTCTGAAGACAAGTGCTGTTGACTGTAAAAGTCTAGGGTTGCAGTCAAGGTCTTTTATTTGGTCCAGCCTAAAATGTCACGGCTGTCCCTTACAGTATGTGGCTCCCCGGGCTCTGTGGGAGCGGGAGAAGCCACTAGTGAGACTGGCTGTGATCACAGCTGTGTCTGTGTCACCCCTCAGTGCGGCTGCCCCTTGCCCCCTCCCAGGGCCACGCACCCGGTGAGGGGTCCTTGGGCTGAGGGGGCAGAGATCGGAGAATCATGGAATGGTTTAGGTTGTAAGGAACCTTAAAGGTCATCTACTTCCATCCCCCTTCCCTGGACAGGGACACCTCCCACTAGACCAGGTTGTTTCAAGCCCTGTCCAACCTGGCCTTGAACCTCCAGGGATGGGGCAGCCACAGCTTCTCTGGGCAACCCCGGCCAGGGCCTCACCCCCCTCAGAGGGAAAAAATTCTTCCTGAGATCTCATCTAAATCTCCCCTCTTCCAGTTTGAAGCCATCCCCTCTTGTCCTATCACTCCATGCCCTTGTAAAAAGTCTCTCTCCAGCTTTCCTGGAGCCCCTTCAGATACTGGAAGGGGCTCTAATGTCTCCCCGGAGCCTTCACTTCTCCAGGCTGAACACCCCCAAATCTCAGCCTGTCCTCACTGCAGAGGGGCTCCAGCCCTCGCAGAATCTTTGTGTCTTCCTCTGGACCTGCTCCAACAGGTCCGTGTCCTTCTTATGTTGGGGCCCCAGAGCTGGACACAGTATTCCAGGTGGGGTCTCCCCCGAGCAGAGCAGAGGGGCAGAATCCCCTCCCTCACCCTGCTGGCCACGCTGCTGGAAATGCATGATCTTGAGATGATGTTGAATGTCATGGCTTTGGCATCAGCAGGGGTGTGAGATACCATCATGGCACCTTTGGGGCTGCTAGAGGAGCTGCAGTGTCAAACAGCACCAGCTGCCACGAGCTTGTGAACAAGGCTAGCCCCAAGAAAGCCTCCTCCCTCCTCAGAGTCCTCGCCAGCCCAAATGTGACATTTTTAGGGCAATGTTATTGGTCTGCTTTTGCTGTTAGTATGTGCTCGAGTTGCTGATTTCTGCTGGTTTGGATTGTGAGAGTGTTTTCATCACCTCACCCTGGTGGCTTTCATGTTCTCCGGCAGGCTTGTTCATCTCTGCCCACGAGGCTGGCTTGCGTTTTCTCTGGCCTTCATCTCTTCCCTTCCCACATCCCTTCCACAACTTTCCAAGTCGGGTGTCACTGACCCAAGGTTTCCCAGGCCATTGATATATTTGTCTCTTGAATTCATTTGTGGACTTCATCAGCTACATTTTCCCTCTTTGTTCACATTGCTGTTGGTAAGATGCCGTTTTGTTCTGCCTGTGTCGAGCTGGGGTGTTTTTCTGCTCCTGTATCTTTTTGCCCCAGGTTTCAGCCCTCTTCATTCTCTTTCAAGTGCTGAAAGTGTAGGCTGTGTGGGAAAGTCTCATTAGAGGACGGTAGTTCAAAAAGGAATCCCCTGAAGTCCACTTACAAGCCAGCAGTCGAGTCCTGGTAGAGCCAAGTAGTTATCCACAGTGAGAGAAACTTCACCTAACAAATACAGCCATGATCTGCATTAGCTTCCACTGTAATTCATTTATGGTGTAGTTCATGCAAAATATATCAGTGTACTTCATTAATAATCTAAGTATTAGGACATGATTGACTGGCTGGGTTTTTTCAGGCACTTGTTTAGTGCCTGAAGATTTCACGGTCTTGTTATATTTTTTTATTCCCTGGGATTTTCTGGACAGATATATAGACACCCTTGAGTTTACTTGCTGGTAAATATGCCTTGATTTTTCTGCACAACCTGCAAGTCAATAGCTCTTACTGGGTGCTCAAGTACTTAGAAATCCTCCAAAAGTGTACAAAATAAAGTTTTTCCCACCCAGAACTTCCCAGCCCGTGGAAATGGAGACAGTACTGCCTGTTTTTGTGTGGAGATTGGCCAGAAGGAAGGTAATTGCTATTTCTGTTCTGCTGTTTTCACGGTCAGGCCGCCATGCCGCTGTAGAGTGAACAGCGTCACTTCTGCCACAGCGTGCTCCCTCGTGAGCCGCCGCGATGGCTTGGGCACACACCAAACCCCTCGGTCCCAGCGCCGCGGCTGTTACGGAATTCAGTTTTCAGACTCCTCCTTCACGGTGCCGTTTGGGTGCTCTCAAAAACATCCTCATGTCCAGCTCATCTCTTGTCTCAGCAACCTTGGGCCTCAGCACTTCTCACTCCTTCAGTTTTTCATTGCACTGCCAGAACACCACGACTGGGCTACCACAGGAGATTTTTGGTTTGCTCTGACAATTGTCTAGGGCGGGGGAAATCTCTTTACAAACGCACCTGGTAGTATTTTGGCCAACAAGGCCACTGGAAGTTGTTGAAGCATGAGCTCAGTTTGGAAAGTTGCATGTGCATATCTCAAAGTGAATACATTCAGGGGCTGCGGGCGGGCTGGTCATGTATAAGAGAAGGCAGGCTTGGGCTCCCTTTCTGTATGGTGGAAATTCAGAAAGGCTTGATTGCTTTCTCTAGAGCTGCTCTCATCAAACAACTCTGAAAAATCAAGGTAATATAGTCTTGAAGCTGCATTAACTCCCCTGTGGAGTATATGCTAAAATTAATGGACTGCTGTGCAGCTCTGTGAGGGCAGCTCGGAGTGTTTTGCACTGAAGGATGCTAGGCCGTCACTGTGAAAATGCCTTTGTTCCTTGTGCTGCTAAAGCTTCCCGTGGTTAGCCTATTACTGCAGAGACTTGGAAGTTAAACACTAGAGAAGTTTGTTCTACCGACGTACCAAAACTTCCTGCGTACGATCTTTTGACAAGCTTTAGCGAATGCCTCATTTTAAGGAGATGCTGTGGCGCTCCGATGTGCGGCGCGCGCACATCATATCCCGATGTGCAAACCGGGAAGAATGATGCGACTTTAATTCTTTCGCTGCTCCCAAAGCTCACGGCACTTCTTCGCTTGGAACTGGGTTTGTACACTTTATTTCAGTCAGTCCTGAGAAGCCTGAAACAGATTACGTTGGCAAGGCAAGATATTCTGCTCTGTCAAGTATTATGGCCTTATTCTGGTATCAGCGAGTCATCTTGAGGAGGCTAAAATTAATCCTAGCACTGTTTTGTCCAACGTCTCCATCTGGAAACTTGAAGCCAATGCAAATCGCAGAGAGGAGGTCACATGAAGGTATCAGATAATTTCAAGCTATTTATCTTGGGTGCCTTCTTGGCTCTGCAGAATATGTAAGGAAAGTGGATAATGAATCCAAAGGCAGTCAGGCATAGTCTTCTCTTTGCACTTCAGGGGGCCTGTATAGCTTACAGTTTATGGATTTTTTTTATTTTTTTTTTGACAGGGGAATATCTTTATAGGCAGCTGGCAGAAATATAGTAATGTAATCACAAATTCTGGAACAGATTATTTCAGTGTTCACAAAATCATAGAATGACTTAGGTTGGAAGGGTCCTTGAAGCCCACCCAGTGGCACCCCCTGCCCTGGGCAGGGACACCTCCCACTAGACCAGGTTGCTCCAAGCCCCGTCCAGCCTGGCCTTGAACCTTCAGGGATGGGGCAGCCACAGCTTCTCTGGGTACCCCCAGCCAGAGGCTCACCACCCTCACAGGCAACAGTTTCTCCCTGAGATCTGATCTAAATCTCTTCTGTTTCCAGTTTGAAGCCAGCGTTGTTACTCCTAAGTTCCTGGGGAGTGAGAGCAGGGTCTGATCCAGCATGTTACGTGTGCTCGTGTGGCTCCAGCCAAGTGCGAGTTAACTGAGTGTTTCTTGAGCTGGCATACGTGGAAAGGCTTTCACAGATGCTTTTGTGCCAGACACCTTTCAGGTGTTTGCTTTCAAAGCAGAAGATGCTATGGGAGGAAATGCCACGTGTGGCAAACGCAACCAGCGATTCTGATCATTGTTTCTAGTGTGGAAATGCAAAGAGGCTGCAGCTCCGAGACCAGTCTCAAGCATGTTTTGAGCTGTGTGTGCACTTGGACCAGGATCTGTCTGAGCATAATCCATGTGGGCACACGTGCCCCTGTGCTGCGGGAGCACGCAGTTGGAGCAGGAGCGGGCTCTGAGTGCCGGGGAGGAGACGGAGTGTGGGAGGGCACAGGGGGAGAGCAGAGGGCTTGGTGTGGGGGAGGTAGTGTCTGGCGTTAGGGCAGGGAAGTATTTAAGCATATGCCCGGCTCAGCATGCGAGTACAACCTCTGAAGTCAATTGGACCATGCACTTGTTTAAAATAACATTAATTATTTGGTTTTGTGTGGAACTGGGGCCTTTGGGACTTGTGTGTGTAGTCGGGAGTGGAGAAGGCAAGAGTGTGGTTGTGGCACTCCAAGTGGCACTTCCAAGTGATTGGAAGCTTTGCCTGCAACCAGGCGCTGCCACTGGCATTGCCTTCCCGGGGCACCTTGTGCTGGTAATTGCCCAAACTGACCTGGCAGCTCCGGAAGTTGGCCGTTCCCAGGGGCTGACAGTGCAGGGAGGTTGGGGGAAGTTTGACGGCAAGATGAACGCGAACCACAACTGCAGGATGTTTTTTTACCCTCTTTCTATAGCGGGCAGTTGCTGAGGAGCAGGTTATGATGGCTGAGAGATCCACTGGGAACTTCTGGATTTCACAGCACCCACACTGGTCAAGACACAGCAGTGAACCTCTCAGGGTGATGTTCCCAGGGATCTCTCCTTCAGGATTCTCGTGCCCTCCGGATCTTCAAAGCAGTCTGTGAACTGTTAAGGAGAGAGGCCTATGTGAAGTGACTTGCAGGGAAAAGCTGAGCTTTCATGCTGTTGGAATGCTTAGTAAAAGAGAAATGGATGCTCTTAGAAAACCTTTTTGTATGGGAAAATAACGTTGTAATGCCGTTATTAAAAGAAACAAACAAAAAAAACCCCAAATCAAACAACCACCAAACAAAAACCCAAAACAACGACCCCCCCAAACTTAGAAGGTGCCTTCAAAACTGGTCTGTAGATACAGCAATGTATAATACCTGGCATCCCTATTAGCTATGAAGATGTTGGGGAAAGTAAGGTACAGGGACCAGCGAAAGCTTGTCACGTCCTTCTCTGAGGCCTTTAAGTACTCTTCTTGTGCAACCATGAGAAAGGAAAACTGTACTTTAAAACAAACGAAAGCAACACCCTGCCCCACGCCCCCCAACTGGTTGAGAAGTTTGATGCAGATGGAACAGCGTAAGGCTCAGTCTTCTTCTGAAGGGTATCGCATTCGTTATCAGGCGAAGCAGACTTCCCAAAAACTTGTTATAAACCCATAATGTTAAAGTAATGAATGACCGCTACTTCTGGAGCAGTAACAAAGCCTAGTGTTTGGTATATCTATGAATGCTGATAAAGTGTTTGGTTTCAGTGTGCTATGCTACAGCCTTGAGTGCCACGTGTGCAGTGGCGAGAATGGAAAGAAAAGGTTTACCGAAGGCTTTAAAGACTCTACACTGCATGAACTATGGCATGGAGCAGCCCTTCCTCTGCCGTGGGGGGTGGAACAAGAGGTGACAGACACAAACTTGACCATAGGAAGTTCCATCTGAACATGAGGAGGAACTTCTTTCCTTGGAGGGTGGCAGAGCCCTGGCACAGGCTGCCCAGAGAGGTGGTGGAGTCTCCCACTCTGGAGACATTCCCAACCCGCCTGGACACCATCCTGTGCGTCACCTGCTCTGGGTGACCCTGCTCTGGCAGGGGGTTGGACTTGGATGTTCTCCAGAGGTCCCTGCCAGCCCTGGGGATTGTGTGATCAGGCCAGGTCCTGGGCAGAGAGGCTGCAGTTGCCTGCTGGCACCTTTCTGGCACCCTGGACCAGCGCCAGGTTGGTTAGACCCAGCAATTTTGGTCAGAGTTCCCCTCCTTTCCACTCCAGCAGCAATGAGAATCACGACATGGTAGGAGGAAGGGAATGAAAATGCAGAGTTAGTGGTGAATTGTTGAGGGCTGTTAAGCTCTAGAGGCATTTCCAACAGCGTTGATCCTTTGTGTGATAACAGAAGTACAAAAGGATTTGGGAAACATCCTTTTTTCTTTCTTTCTTTCTTTTTTTTTTTTTTCTTGCACAGTTTTGCTTACAGTTAATGACTCTGGGAAACTGTCTGAAGCACTGTGGCTGAGTGCAGACTACTCGGCACATCATTGCAGCAAATGTATTTTTAGCAACACTGACTAGGTAATGTCTAATTAAGGACATTCAGAGACCTGGCTGGAGACCAACCAGCTCCACAAGTGTTAAATCCCATCACAGATCTCCATTAACTTTGAAGTTAAGTGTAACCTTCCTGGCTGCAGTACCCAAGCTTTTAGCTTTCTGAATGAACTATAGAGTGGCGGTGGCAGTGTCCTTAGGCCAAAAATATTAGTTGATCTAGGCAACTAAAGTGCTTTAGGGTGGGGTTTTTTTCTGGTTTTTTACTTATTAAAAAAAGCTTCTGTGATTCAGATGAAGACATCAGCTGGGTTAATGGAAATGTATGTGTTTGCATAGGATTCTTTTTGTTTGGGATGACCGGCAGAGCTGCAGTCTTGTCAAGTGTACAGAGAGGCAAATATGTTTTCACTAAAGCTTCTCTCTGTGTTGGAGATGTTGTAAGGTTATTTATGCTAATGAATGAGGGGTGTGAAATGTTACTGATTTGATACAGTATTCTGTGTAGCTACATTGTGTGTATATACAAACGTGTATATGTATATATACATTTCTTGTGCAACCATAAAAAGGAAAACTCTACCTTAAAAAAAAAAAAACCACAACAAAAAACCCCAAAGAAAGTGTTTCTATACATTAACTTCACCAAATCTAAAGCTGTTGAAATCCAGCCATTGGTGTTAAAGGAACCTGTTGCAGGCATGAATAATTTTTTCCCGTGAATGCCTTATGAAACTTCAAATTTTACAGATATTGAGCAATTATAGGTAGCGATGGTAATGATCTTTGATTAAGACTGCAGTATTGTTTATTGAAATCTTACTTAGCAGGCTTAGATCACTGTTTCAAAATACAGGACCAATAGCAAAATATTAAGGATCATTACAAAATGGCTCAGGTACTCGCACCTGCATAAAGATGCTACATTGCACTGCGTCTTTCTTGCAAATGTCTTTTTAAACATGATTTTTGGACTTGGAAGTACCTGGATTGACACTAATTTTTCTCTTGAAACTCCTGCGGGTCGGCAGGACAAGGCAGGCTGCCGCCGCCTGCATCCCTGTTAGCAGAGCATGGGAGGGAGGATAACCCAGTTTCTTGTTTCAGTCAGGTCCCTGACCACCCTCCGGAGCTCCTGGTAGCTGTCCTTGTTAGCGGTGGTGTTCCGGGGAGATCGTATTTCTCATTTTAGTTCCTGGTGTAGAGATGTTTATCTCCGTTTGTCGGCCGCTGGACACATGCTGGACCAAGGCTGACAGTGCTGCAGTGGAGCAGGTGACCAGCAGGCAGAGCCTTCGTGTCGCATCGTCTGGGAGACCTAAAAATTTACGCACCTGTGATTTCAACTGCAGATTATCTTCATTAATATCCCCTGTATAAAGTAGTTTTAAAGTACTGTCGTATCAGCCAATTTGAATAAATGAGTTACAGGCTAATGTATTCATCTGTTGGAAATCAGTCTTTATGCTGATTCTCCTCTACTTTCTAATTACTGCTAATCCCATGTTTGCTGAATCCATGGCGTGCTCTTGTTCTGGAGCTGTATGAAGGAAAATGTGCCAAACAAGGAATACGTGTCTGCAGGTGGTAGTGCTCAAATGGGCTTACTATGGGTGCCCGATTTCTCTCTCTGTGGTAAGCACCGTGTTACGTGCAACATGCTGGCTATTTAATGGTACAGTTAATTTTATGACTTGATTTCTGTAGGCCTACTTAATGAGTTTAATAGAAAGACTGATACTTACATCCCGCTTTTCATCTGGGATCGCTGAAATGCAGTCACCTTTCCTTTGAACTGCAACAGCTAGTAACAGCATGTGAGCAGACTGGGAAAAACACTGCCCAGAACTGGCATCCTTCCTCCAGAGATCTCGAAGTGCTCCGTGAAGGTGGCTGTTCATTTGCTTCCTTACCTGTAAAAAAGAAGCGAGATACAAAATGGGTAAGCAAACTGCCCACAAATAGTGTGCTGATAGTTGTGCTAGGAAGAGGATCAGAGAGTCCTGTGCTCTTCACCTGATTCTTTTACGGCTTCAGGAAAGACTGTGAAGAGATTAACTGAAATCCTGGAAGGAACTTGATGTAGGCAGAATATTCTTATTCGTATTATAGCATATGGGACAGTGTATTGACAAGTGTATTGTTGTTAAATTGCTGTGAGACTCATAAAGACCACCGTGATGAGGGCTGGAGCTCTCTTTAATCCAAAGGAAATGTTCAAATGAATAATGTTCTTGTTACATGGCATTTCTAAGACTTTTCTTTGATTTCTGATGGTGGGATGGTAATATTTTCTGCTTTTAATAACACACTGAAGAAATAAATCCATGTGCCTTCAAAAAGACCAATTCAATCACTACGCCAGTTGAGTGCTGCAGGGGTGCAGCCCTAGGCATAAATAAGTTGTATTCTTAGTGGCTGAGTGGTGGCAGCTATTATCATTATTGAGCCGGTCCTTTACTGTTTGTGGCTCTTCAGGACTGGGTTGGGTTGTGATCTTTCCTTGTTTCATCTTTTGCAGCACTTAATCTTCCAAAGATGTTTTTCTGTCCTGGATGATTTCCTTCAACAGCAGTGGGCTAAGCAGTGGCAGATAGATATATAATATATATAATGTTTTTTTTTTCTTTAATGCAGGCTCAGGAATCGGGAGAGACGGGATTTGAAATCTTTCATCTACATTGAGCCATTGTGAATTTAGGATTGAGGGCAGAGTGTTAAAAAGAATTAATCATTAATGAGCCAATAAAGAGCATTAAAAGACAAATTGGCTGAACCTCCCTGGCCTTTTTCATTTCCTTCTATGGAAACAAAGTATAGAGTGCCAGATGATAGCTCCAGTCCAGCTGTTCTTGTAGGATTAACATCATAAAATCTTGAATAATAAAAGCATCCACTTTTTAGTGCGTTAACCAAATAGAAGCCTTTTCTATTGTGCCTGGTTTTTATATGCAGAAGCAGTCTTGAATAAACATCTGCCTTCAGAACAGTCTGCTGTACTAACTCCTGCTTTTTATTCCTCTTCTCCTGCTGCAGTCCCCAAGAAATTGGTTAGTGGACGAGTGTTTCCAGTAGCAGTTTTTACCACAGTGGTCGGGTACATCTGCCTTCAACTCTGCCTCTGCCAGAGTGGATTTAATTCTCTCTTTACGCCGAGTGCAGCACGTTTGCTGGTGTGCCTTGTCCCTCCTGGGGACAGGGCTGCCCTCCAGCTCTGCCTGGCCCATGCCGCTGGCCAGGCATGGCTGTGCCGGGTTCATACCTCCACCACCCAAAGGGATTTTGGTGCAGGTGGCTGCCATGTGCAGTGGTTGTTCACATGGGAAAGCAGGTGGTAAGTATCCAGCAGCCAGAATTCAGCTGAGGAGCGTGGGCTTTTAAGGCAACCGAGCGTGATTTCTGCTGCTGGAGCTCGTTCTCGGCAACAACTCAGGCGCAATAGTGAATGGCCCCCGCTCCCCCGGCTACGGACGAGTTATGACTTCAGGTGTTAAAATCAGGAAAGAGAAATGAAATTGTGCTGTTTTCAGCTCTAGTGAATTCAGCATGATGTTCCAGTGGCAATCAAAGGATTGAGCGCTTTGCATCTTTATTTGAAAGTTTCACCTTTGATATCGATAAAATTTTAAATGCCAGTCTCGTCAATGTGTAAAGCTGGATCAACATGCTTTAACATCTAGTCCTATGAATTAACTGTTGAGTTTTCTGGATTGAAATGGTGTAGAACCTGTAGTTAAAAGGAGAAGTGGATCCAGTGCCTGAACTGAACGTGAAAAGCCTTTGAACCATGTGAAGGCTGTCGCAATAATCAGAATATTTGGGTTGGGTTTAATACTTGAATTGCTTAGCCAGGTTATGAGAATAGTTTTGGTTTCTTTACTCCTTTCTATCCGGAAAGATAATCTGATGGATGTGTTCCCTTTGCAGAGGGCTGTAGGATTTTTGTCAATATGGAGATCCATTGGCCAGAGACCTGCGTATGATCTCCGGTAGCACGAAGCTGCTGCCCATCATCTCTGCCTCTGGCACAAAGGAACAGCTCGTGGAGCCAGAGGCAGGTAAAATTTTAAACTTGACAATTGGGAATTCTCTGGGGAGTTATTGTGAACATGGGAGGTTCATGAATACCTATCTCAGAACATCATCTGGCTGAAAGAATAAATTTGAATTCATGTTGGTTTGCCTTGTACCTGTGGGGAAAAACATAACACAGGTTGTATCTCTTCCTCTTCCTCCTCCTCCTCCTCCTCCTCCTCCCAGCCCACCTGAGCTCCAGCAGAATTCTCAGGGAGAGTCTGGTGCATTTACTCATCTCTGAAAGTCAGAAAATATGAAATAGTTCTCTTCCTTCCTTATATCTTTTACGTTTTTATCTGCAAGAATCAGAATGCTGCTGCTTCCCACTTAGGAACAGGACAATTCTAACCCTGTCATAAATCAGCACCTCTGACATGGGAAGCAGTTGCTGAATTATGTATGGTGGTTTGGGATTTTTTGGCTGTTTTGGTTTTCTGCTTGTCTTTGTGTAGGTAGGTGTCTACTTCATGATCCTCAAAGCAGTTTGATGGGTCCTGTTAATAGCCATGTTCTAGAGCTCAGCTAATTTAGTCAGCAGATACTTGAGATAAATTAGTGTCTCTCTGACACGTCATGTGCCCTTCTAGCCAAGGGCACTTCCTTTCCGTTGCCGTTGATCAGGAGCATGGAGGATGGCTCCAGCATGGGCTTGGTTGCTGACGCTTGTGGAAGACACGTGCCTTCAAGGAGAGGGGCTGCAGAGGTGGTGTCCAGTGTTCTCCAAGGTCAGGTGAAGAAACAATTTGAAGAGCTGAAAAGGGTTCAGTAAGACACTCCCTGGATTGCAGCGATGTGTTTCGGGGTGAATCAGCAAACCTTGATGTTCTTCCAAGTTCTGCGTGTTGCAAAGGTTTAGGGAGTATGTTGAAGTGCAAATAGGATCAAGCTTTTCTGGTGGAAGTTGATCCTTTGCCCTCCGAGGGTGCGTGTCCCATAAAGGATAGAGATGTGGCTATGGGAACAAGTTGAAACTAAAATGCAACTCTGAAGCGCTTTTAATAATCTTGTTGAAAGAAAGGAAGGCAGAAGAAGTAGGCCTCCAATTTGAAACTGCATTTGCTATTACATTTCAAATGCATGTTAATCCCTCCCTGTGTGGCTATTCACCCATCCAAATGATAAACTGAGCTCAAAGCTTTCATCGTGATGATGATGACACCAACAGATAAAGGAAAAAATGAACGATGGTAATGCCAGAAACTGTGTTGGTTTTTTGTTATTACGGCTTATTACTTGTGGGACTTGCTTAAAATGTAGTCATCAAGCGTCACTAACTGTTAATAGAATACATGCTTCAAATCTTTGTGTTTCAGGTCTTATGGCCTCTTGGGGTGAGGGGGTGGACTATGCATTTATCCTTATGTACCATGTCTTTGGTGCTGTTATATCTAGTAGTTGGGTTTGGGGGTTTTTTTGTTGGTGGTTTTTTTGTTGGTGGTTTTTTTGTTGGTGGTTTTTTTGTTGGTGGTTTTTTTGTTGGTGGTTTTTTTGTTGGTGGTTTTTTTGTTGGTGGTTTTTTTGTTGGTTGTTTTTTTGTTGGTTGTTTTTTTGTTGGTTGTTTTTTTGTTGGTTGTTTTTTTGTTGGTTGTTTTTTTGTTGGTTGTTTTTTTTAAACAAAAAACAAACTTGTTCTCATATATCCCAAAAGTGTGGAAGACGTTTTAAAGTGATGCTGTAGTGTAAATCAGAGGCTGAAAAAAGATGCTTATGCTCACAGTTGTGACTGCTACAGGGAAGCGTTACTTGGGATTTATGCAGGGTGTCTGAAAAACCATGAGACTGGAGTGCTTGAAGGAGGCTTTGGTGTGAATAGCAGCTTCATGTCAATAATCTCTAAAGTTGTAGGCATGTACCACACCATCAAACACAGCATTAGCTCTGTTCTGGTTTTGAAACCACCCGTGAAACTGCTGTTTCATGGAGGCTCTTAGGCGAGTTATCCAATATTTTTGGTTGGTTGGGGTTTTCTTCCTTGGAGATGACACTGTTACTGTATGAGGAAGACCCAAGCATTTTGCATCGGGAAGTGGGAAAGCTCCTACTGTGAGGTGATGGGAATGCTGCCTCAGCTGAATGGCAGTGGAAGCTGAGGAAGGAGCTGGGTATCCCACATGCCAACTTTACTTCCCTACATTTTTCTCCTGAATTTTCTCAATATGAGGAGTTTCCAAGAAGTTACTGTGGCCTATTGTGTTCTTTCCTGCTAGTTTCATAACAGCTCTGCAATTAAAGTTAATCAACATATGCATACAATAAGGCTTCCAGTAATTCAGTTTAATCATGAAGAAAATGTTTCTACAGCCTGGCCACAAGCAGTACTCATAATTTAGCTCAGAACAGCGTTTCTAACATATCATCCCCCTTCATCTTCTCAGGGGAATTTTCTGCAAAGCTATTAGTGACTTAAAGGAACCCATTTGGCTTAGAAAAGATACGGTTTTCAAACCTTTAATTTCCGTGTTCTTTACACTGGGAGACCGCAGAGGCAGACTGCTAATACACTGAGAGTCCACGCTTGTGAATTGGCTTTGTGTTCTTTTTGACTAAAGAAAGAGGAGGAAAAGGAAAGCATTTATACATACCTTTGTGTATTCCGTCTGCTTCACAACTGTATTTATCTGAACGTGAGAAATGCTGATTCAAGCCACTTTTCTGGTTTGGAGGCAGTTGGTTGGAACACGGTTAATACTGTGTACCCCTGGATGCAGCGTGGCCTGTGGAGTGCTATCTGATGAAGGTCCTCTCAGCACCCTTGTGGCTATTGTAATGTGATTAATTTGTACTTGATTTAAAAGAGAAAATAGCAAGGGATTTGGAGGTTAGCTCATCTGGTTCTCCAAGTTCTTCCCAGGAGATTAAGCCAAGATAAAACTAACAGGAGGAAGGCATGAACGCCAGGAGCAGCGGTGCTTCGCAATGTGACTTCTCCTGGCTTTCATGAGCTATGTGGCGCATGGACTATTTCCATCGAGCCCCTTTCTACAAGGTTCCCTCCTCCCTGTGGTGCAGATTGGGTTTCATTACTTTGTGCTAGCCACACCTACCACAGACTGTGCCAAACCTGAAGTGCACCCCGAAAGAGTGGGAGTCTCTTTAGACCAGTGGTCTGCTTGGCACCGTCCTCGCACTGAGACAGCGGGCAGCACCCCGGCACCTAAAAATGTGCGGGGAGAGGCGATGGTTGAGTGGCTTTG
Source organism: Chionis minor (assembly GCA_013398295.1). Classification (NCBI taxonomy): domain Eukaryota; kingdom Metazoa; phylum Chordata; class Aves; order Charadriiformes; family Chionidae; genus Chionis; species Chionis minor. The sequence continues at coordinate 55,729 of VZSF01008766.1, forward strand.
GGAGGAGCTACCTGGCTGAAGCGTTGCAAATGTGCGTTTTGTGTTAGGTTGTGGAAAGCAAAGCACTTTGTAAGGGGTCAACCTGGTGTTATGGTTTGAGAAACCTACAACCATTTATTGCCATTTAGAGAATTATTCCCTCAACCAATGACCCCTCTCCACCTGGGAAGGGGAATCGGGAAGAAAACCAAGAAACCCGAGGGTTGAAATATAAAGAGATATAATAGGATAAGATTAGATAATTAACAGTACTAATATTAAAGAACCAATATTGATCCCGATACCAATATAAAATACACAAGGATTACACTCAGCCCATTCTATCCGTAGGAAGCTGTGCGCTCCCAGCAGGGGACAACCAATGTGGGACACTGGGAGTGCTGCAGCTTTGGGAGGAAGGGAAGGATTCAGGGTTCTGGCATCGGGGCAAGGAGTCCTCTGGATCACAGACATCAAGGGAGAGAGAGAGAGAACTCCTCAGCAAGCTTTCTGATTTCTACTGTCTGTGCCGTTCATGGTCTGAAATAACCCTGTTGGCAGCTTGGGGCAAGTGCCCGGGTCTCGCTCCTCCTCATCCCCACACCTGGTGAGCACGGAAACACTGAGACTTTGAAACCCCCACAGCATGGCTGGCTATAAAGTCAATATTGTCACAAATTCAGACACTAGAGCCCTCTAGAAGTGTAGTTTTCCTGAGCGTTAGAAGAGAAATTATTCCTGTGTCGCTCAAGCCAGGACACATGTGTGTGGTAGTTTGGGGAATGGTGCAAGTAGACAGGGCAGCCGAGTAAAGGTAAGCTAAGGAGAAAGGCCAGTCTCTTGCCTTTTGACTTGCTGGTGCTGGAAATGTCTATAGAGATTACAGCTGAATGGTTGTCCAGAGATTTGCTTTTGTTTTGTAGCCATTTTGTGGGTAATGCAGCAAGCTCTGAGGAAATGAGCGCGATGCGGAGTGATGCTGGGAGCTGTGTTTGCCTGCGTGGCTGGCGGAGCTGCTGCCCGTGTCACCCGCAGGCACCACTCTGTCACCTCGCCTGCCTGGACCTGGGCACTGTCTCTCCCAGAAAAACAATGCAGAAAAACATGACGCTTTTTCACGCCTAAATGGCAAAAAAGATAATTTCTAAATGGTGAGCCTGGCCAAAGGAGGAAATTGGTTGAAATTTATTTTATTTTTTTCCTCTCCTATTACACTTGCGTTGCTGTGGATGGAGCCTGCGTTGTGTAAGCTCGCGGCTGAGAAAAGATTTGGCATCATGTGAGTCAAGTGCCTTTTGTTCAAAGGATTGCCGTTTGCATACTCAACAAAAAGAATCTTTCTTCTATTTGGGACCAGATCAGTGAAAACTTCTTGAATTGTTGTCTCCTCAGCCTTTTAAAAATCTTTCTAAAAAAGAACTTGTCAAGCTACCAAGGGAAAAAAACCAGCAGGTAGAGCATGCAACAAAATACAAAGAGGTAAAAAATAACTTCAAAAGCTGTGTGTGAAATTTTCAGTCTTTGAGCATCTTTTTCATTATTTATGTGATGGGAAGTCTTTTTTTTTTTCTTTTTTTTTCTTTTTCCCTCTCATGGTTTCGGCTGGGGTGGGGTTGACTTTCTTGCTGGCAGCTGGTGTGGCTCTGCGTTTTGGTCTTGGGATGAGAACAGCGTTGGCAGCGCATGGCTGGTTTTGGTTGTTGTTAAATGGTAAAGGCCTTTTCTGCTCCTCACAACCTCCTCCTCCCCTCATTGGACCTGGGGGGGGAAGATTAAAACTTGGTTCTGAAGAGCAAATTTTTTAGTTACATTCCTTTTTGAACTCTGCATATCAGAGAGCAAAGTAAAACTAAGAAAATAATAAAATAGACAATTTTTTCCACCTGTTCTGTATACCCTTTCTGGTGACCCAGGAGAAATTAAAACACGTTAAAGACACTTCTGTGGAAGTCTTCAAGAAAATATTGTGAACTAGCAAGGTTTGCAATGACCTTGAGATAATTTTGGGGTCCATCAGTCAAAAGCCTTTTCCATACAACTGCTTGTAGGGACTCCGGTGAATCCGCAAATAAGATTAACTCTGCGATTAACCTCTTACCTGGAATTTACTTTCTCATGTTTTCCCCAGCAGCTGATTGTCATGTACAAGTCCACAGCAGTCTGGTGCTTATGTGGTGGGCTGGCTTGAGAAGTCACTCCTTCACCAAGCTGTGGGGAAAACAATCATCTGCGTGGAGCTGGGAGGATGGCTGAGCTGAATGAATTTAGGATTTCCATCAGGTGGAAAATTCTGGCATTTCAGCTGTGGTGTTGGGTTGTTTAGTTTTGGTTTTTTTCATCTTAAATTAATAACTAAGGTTCAGAATGAGAAGACTAGACCTTGAGGTCTAGGTTGATGCCTATTTCAGGAAGGTCACGCAGCATCTGTTTCTCTTGCTCCTTGGGCTGGTAATGTACCCAAGCCTTCCCAGCACCCAAAAGTAAGCTGATGGCACAACTATAAGAGGGACAAAATTACTTTCAGTGGAAAACAAAGGTTCTGAGGTTATCTTGAAATTCATAATGTTTAATTTAGCCATTTTTTATTTAAAAAAATATCATAAAAGAAATCTTAATAATCCTGAAATAGAAGTGGTTTTTTTCAGTAGGTTGGAGGAGCAGCAGTATCAAACAAATCAATTTGATATTAAAATGTTTCCTACTCTGGCATATTTGTTTCTTTGTTGTAGTTCAGGAGATGAAGCCGTGCCCAGATGAGAGCTTGGAGTCGTAAGGCCCCTGTGTGATTTCTGTAATGCTCTAAAGTCAGATAAATCCATATGATTAGGTCAGAGGAAAAGGTATGAGAGCTGAAGTGCCTGGAACAAGAGAAATAATGCTGGCTTGGACTTGTTGCTATTCCGTGATACATTGAGAGCAGTAAGAAAGCAATGTGATACAGCGTGAATTGATTCAATCCAAAATGTCTTAGGGCTGTCAAAAAGTATGATGTAGCAGGAAATACTTCACTTAGTTTGAGGACAATTTGAGGAAACAGCCCTAGAGGAAAAGTTAGAATTTTGTTTCCTTTCAGGAGAATCATTGCTATTCCCCCCACCTCCCCAGTCTTTTATATGACAAGACCTGCAGATTCTGGTGTGGAGGTATTTAAAATTTCTCTTCCGTTTCTAGAAATTGCCTTCTGGTCATGCCCTCTGCTCCCATTCCTGACGGATGCGTTGCCTTTGAGTAACTGGCAGGTGGTATAACTTGGAGCAGCCCTGAGAATCCATGGGCTCTGTCTGTCCTCAATCCAGACAGAAACACTTCTGTCTCCTTGTTCTGCTTATATCGGGGTTAACTGGGCTTGAGGACTGTGTTTGAATTTATATTTAGGTGGCTCTCAATGGAATATTTGACATGAACTGCTGCCAGGTACCATGCTGTATTCTGTGTTGCTGCTGGGATGATGGGTTGCTTCTGACGAGGCTGCTAAATGCTGCCTGATCATTCAGTGTCACTGCGTCTGCTGGACAGACATGCACAGGCATAAAAGCCATCGTGCGTGGATTTGGGTGTGGGGTTTTTTTTCTCAGAATTTCTCTCAAATTCACTGATTATTCCTCCTGCTTCTTCATACTCTTACATTTCTTGCATCTTCTTTTATGACTGAAAAATTGATTCCAACACTTAAGAGCAATGCAAAAACTCCTTGGACAGAGTGAGCATGGGAGTATACTCGGAAGTTTACTTGAACAGGGTACTAGTATACGAGTCACAGATGTGACTTGTCTGATGGTGCAAAACACCATTTTTGTTTTGTAAGCTATGAATTCCATCAGTGTCTGAGTCGTCTGTGCCTTACGGTCAGATATGTCAACTTCTTCCTAAAATATTCAAAATGGAAGATGAGCTCTAAAGAGATGGATGAATATTCTGTTCTTCTTTTGGTTCCAAAGGGTATCATAGCTCATCCTGTCCTTTTCTATTTTGCCAGGCATCAGATGGCTCAAAAGACAATTTTAATTCATTTCAGTTTTGCTGTTGTACTTTTGATGTGTCCTGAGCAATATAGTATTTGACAGGGCTTGAAGTGAAACTTTATTCTGTAAATAACCTTCCAGTTTTAATAAAGTGAAGGACAAACTCCACAGGCGATTGTGCCAGTTTTGCCTTGTCCCCTACCATTTGGTCAACCCATGAACATACAGCTGAACCATCCTTGCTCTGCAAAACAGATAATCATGGCAGCTTCAGGAGATGAAAAGAAATTGTGTGACAAGCCTCACTTCTGCCCTGGGTTGCGTATTTCCTTTCCTTGTGAGTCATTTAGGACCAAGTCCCACAAATCTGCTGTGATGTGAACTGCTACCTCAACAGTAAGGGAGCTTCCAGTGAGAGGGAGAATTCCTCACAGATCCACTAAAGTGAGTCTCTGTTTGCTTTTTATTTCCTGGCAAGATGCACAAAGTAGCTGTGTTTTCAGAAGAGGAAAACGCGAGGGTCCTGTTGTCAATGGTCTTTCAAAGAACAGCAGTACAGTTGTGGTCAGCCTGTGGGAATCTGCCATGCTGCCTACCCCGAGTAGGGATTTGTTGGATTTTTTTTTTTAAAAAAATGTGTTTGTTCTCAATAGACCTCATTTTGTGCTCACCGACATCAGTGCGTAGCCTCTGAGGCCTTCACTGAGGGTGCAGATGTTGCTTTTCTGATTTGCTGTTCCCACCCTGGGCTTGCACAGCTGGCAGGGCAGTGGGGAACCAGCTGGCCGTAGCTTTGGGTTTGTCCTTACTATGTTCTTCCTCTGGTCCATCCCATTTGTTTCCTCCTAGTGCACCATCTCCTGCCCCCTTCTCTCACTGCAGCTTGAGTTGCATTTCCTTCCTGAATCCAAACCATGCTTTTCCTCATTCTTCAGCAAGTCTGCCTTCAGCTGCTCCCTTACCTTTATGAAGCCATTGCTACTTGGTGTTATTTATTCCTTGTTTGCCAAACAGCTGGAGTCATGCTGAACTGTGAAATTATTTCTCCTTTCTTACAGTCCCAGTCTGTAACGTGTCATGTCTTTGAGACTGTTTCATGCTCTAGATTGGGAATTTTTAATATTGTGCTCCTGTCCGGAGTTTTGCTGGGAATAAAGCTCAAATTCTCATGCACATCATCTACCAAAACCACCCTAGCTTGGGGCACGAGGAAGTTGCATTTGAAATGGCATTAATGATGCTATGCCAAGTACAGTGTGACCTACATTGTAGATGAACTCTATCTGGTCAACCTTTTTGTTTGTTTGTTTTTTGTTTGGGGTTTTTTTTCTGCTGTGGCTTCCTATAATATGATGGATGCTGGAGCACCGCAGGCACCTGCATTTCCAGCAGACCCAGTGTGCAGCAGCCGCCCCTTGTTGGGCAAGCAAAGTGTGGAATATGAGATTGCAGCACGCATTTGTGTTAGTTGGCAACAAGGGCAGCGCAGGGTCTACCACGTCGCACCCTGGGCACAGAAGCTGTTCGGAAAAGCTGTGTGTAAGGAATATTCATTTTCTCAGTCTAGTCCATGAAAAATCACTCTGACTGATGATAGTATTGCTAAATGCAAAAGAATCTGACCAGAAAGGAAAATACTTCCTTTAACATAACACATCAGAAAGCCCTGAGGTTATTTAAAACAACTGGGCAGCCAAAAAGCAGGGCAAAGATGCAGAAAAGCCCAGAATGCACAGCTCTTCCCTGACCTACAGGGCAGTGGGGTTCTCTGTCTTGCTCTTTACTTAACCTGCGTCAAGAATTGTGAGAGAAATTAGTAAAGATGCTGCTGACGCCCCTTGGCTGCCTTTCGGTCTTTGTAGCCACGATGGGAGGGTGCAAAGTATTAGTGAGGTGTTGAGGAGACTGGTTATTTGGCTCATGTGGAGCCTGGAGCTCTAGCTAAGCCTTCTGCTGCCTGCTTTGGGGTGTCTGGAGGCCACTGAAATACAACTGAGTGATGACTAAGGTGATGTAAGATGAGGGGACAGCCGAAAGGACCAAGACTGTTTGCTGTAGTGCGCTCTGCTGGGTTTTTTTGATTGCAAAGCTTGTGTCCCGTTGGAGTTCGGGAGTTCCGTAACCTCAGGATTGCTTTCCTCCATGTGCAGAAAGGCTGGATGCTGTTTCTCCCTGAGTGGAGCTTTGTCTTCAGTGCTTTTGGCTGCCGTGAAGCCATCTGGAGGTGTCAGCTTGCACATGCTCGCTTGCCAAGCCGGGTTTCATGCAGAGACCAGGTAACACCTGCAACCTGTTCTCTGTAGAAACTACCAAGTGTTTTGCAGGTGGCACTTGAAGTGTTGATGTTCACCTGTGATGGGCTAAATGGTTTGTGTCGTGCCTGCCCCAGGAGCTTGTCTTTCCAGGTTACACAACAGCATACACCAAATTCCAGATCCTCTGGGCTTGGCACCTTGGGCTCTTTGGGAGGAGACTGGCAGCTGCAGCTCCTTAACAAATTGTCCCGAAGAAATGAATTCCAAACCTGGCAGGGTTTGCTGGAGACCAGAGATCTTGTGCTGTTGGAAGAAATGAGAAGCTACCTTATTCTCTCAATTTGTAGTTTAAGGATGACACTGCGGTTTTGAGTAGACAAAGGATTGTTGAGACTCCATGTGATGGTGATGTGTGCACGTATGGGTGAGTCTTTTGAGTAATCTCTGCTTCATTTCTTACCTATTCTTATAATTCCATGCGTATAGCATAAGTGACGTGCTCTTGGATGGGCCAAAGGAGAATAGGGTGATAGAAAACCGCAGGATTTAGAATACATATTGCGGCATGGCATAAAAAAAAGTAACAAAACAATGCTTCGATTTCTGTAGTAATAGAAAAGTTACATTGTGTTTTGGTACAATATAGGAGGTTTTATGAGTCTTGAGAGAGAGCAGAGCCTCACTACTAAAGGTAGAATAATGGAAACTATATGGGATAAAAATTTTACACTCCCAGTATACACCTAAGGAATAATGGCTGGGAAAATAGTTGTAAGAGGACATGAAAAAGAAAATCTTAACTCTAGCATTTTGATAGTAATTCAAATCAGTCTCTCAAATGATATCGTGGAACAACTGTCTTGTATGTTCACGTATTCTTAGTGGGAGTCGAAATAACTGGTATTGCTTTCTGAATTTTCATAATACTCTGCTTATCAAATAGCATACAGTCTGACGAGTGTTCCTTAACTGGTTGTACACAAAATAGAGTCACTAGGCGTGATCTTGCAAAGACTGTGGACTTGTGAGTAAAACTAAGATCATGCAGAGAATTTGAGTTACTTTCATTGACCGCTGTTCCGGTCATCAGTTGATCCATGATAATTGTGCGTGTCCTGCTCTCGTCGTGAGGATCTGTGTGTTACATGTGTCATGTTGGGCACATTTTGATCTCATCCTTAGTTTGATGGAGAAGGCACTGCCCTAGAAAGCAGGGGATGCTGCAGGAGAGAAACCTGCTCTTTGCTGTCACATAAAAAACTAGAAATCTTTGAAATGTTGCTGTCGACTTCCTGTGTTTTCAAGTCAATATGCCTGTTTGATGTGGTTTATGGTGAAATCAAAGCTATCCGTGTCTCTGAACACATTGTCTGGATTGAGCTCCTCAGAGGACTTCAGTGCGGAGGCTTCAAATTGCTTTAGTTTTGAAGGTGCACACCGGTTGCTCACATTGCCCAGCAGCACGTGGGGGCTACAGCACGGCTGAGACGTTTTGAATTTCATGCAAGATCTACTTCTAAACGTCCAAGTGCTTACTCAAGACCTTGCCCTGTATTTGCAGTCTGTATAGGATGGCTGTGAAACAACTATACTTAACTCGTTCAAATGCAGTCAGCCTAGTATAATTTCTCTTAGGAAAGAAAATAAAGTATTTTAATTATATTTAATATTAGTCTTGCATAGACACAAATGCCAGCATGATTTATTTCGTTTAGCAGTATATTCCTCTCAACTGAATTATGTGTAATTGTGTAGAGGTGGTCACTTTAAATATTTTATGGGCTTGTATAATGTAAGACAGAGTGCAGCCTGTAGGGCCAGCAAGAAATATTGCTGTATAACTTTTATTTAATTTTATTTCAGGAGTTTAATAATTCATTTTAACTGGATTTGAACATCAGAACGAGCTCATGGCTAGAGTGTAACCTGCTGCTGTGGTTCTCAAATAGACCAGTCAGATGAGTGAAGAGGGCTCTTGAATAGCCAGCAGAGATGGGCTGTGCATGGGGTCAGGTTGTCATCTAATAAGAACCATCCAACTAGTTTGCGGCTTCAGAGGCAAAGTGTGTTAAGCATTTGAGCTGGCCAGAAGCTTACTAACAAGGTAGGGTGTTATGGTTTGAGAAACCCACAACCATTTCTTGTCCTTCAGACAATTATTCTCTTACCTGATGACCCCTTGCCACCCAGGAAGGGGAATCAGGAAGAAAAACAAGAAACCCAGGTGTTGAAATATAAAGAGATTTAATAGAATAAGATGAGATAATTAACATTAATAACACTAAAGAACCAATATTGATCCCAATACCAATATAAAATACACAAGGATTGCACTCAGCCCATTCTATCCGTAGGAAGCTGTGCGCTCCCAGCAGGGAACAGCCAATGTGGGACACTGGGAGTGCTGCAGCTTCAGGAGGAAAGGAAGGGCTCAGGGCTCTGGCATCGGTCAGGGAGTCCTCTGGATTGCAGACATCAAGGGAGAGAGAGACAACTCCTCAGCAAACTTTCTAGTTTCTATGGAATGTGCCGTTCATGATCTGAAATAACCCTGTTGGCAGCTTGGGGCAAGTGCCTGGGTCTCGCTCCTCATCCCCACACCTGGTGAGCACGGAAACACTGAGACTTTGAAACCCCCACAGCATGGCTGGCTATAAAGTCAATATTGTCACAAATTCAGACACTAGAGTCTTCTAGAAGTGTAGTTTTCCTGAGCGTTAGAAGAGAAATTAGTCCTGTGTAGCTCAAACCAGGACATAGGGTTATGTTTTGTTTGCTGCTATTTTACCTATAGTCCGGATTTTGTTCCTGAAAGTCCTGGGGTGGTGGGGGGAGAAAACCAAACAATTACATCACTTACCCAGGCAGTATGGTACCCTGGTCCCAGCCACAGTCTCCATGAATCTTTCAGAGGTGGAACGTAGCAGTTGGGTCCATGCTGTTGTCAGCCTTGGCATCCCTGGGATGCCATAGGGTGACTTTCCACCAGCTGGGGCAATATTGCATCTCGCTGAATTTGGACAGGATAAAGCCTTAGATACTTTCTATCTTATATTTTAAAAGAGGCAGGAGAGACCAGCAACATGGGCTTGTTTCGGTGAAGCGCTGAATACTTTTGCGATGCAAAATGCGCTAAGGATGCTCAGCACCTTTGCATGCTGCTGACTTCTAACTAACATGGTATGTGAGCTGTGGCTCACCTGATTTTCATAGTCATTTGCCTTGTAAAACACCCCAAAAGTCTACCATCTTTATCAAGAGAGAACATTGACACTTATTTGCAGGATGAGTATAATTTAAGTCAGATGTTCTCCTCTTCAGGTTTTGCCACCCGTCATGTCATAGATGGATTTGAATATGAGTTATTTCAGTGAGATAATTAATAACACAACTTTAAACACAACGCCCGCAACTGCTTCCCATTTTTGGCTAATATAGTACAAAATCTGTCACTAACATGCTTTTTGTCTGGAATCCTCCACCTGAGGATGTCTGATCTCTTCTGATTTTTATCTGCTTAAAAGCGTTTAGTTGCTCAGGTAAAGGGCTAGAACTTGAAGTATAAAGCACTGTGTAAATAAAACAGTTGTCCATCCAAGGAGTCTCTGCAGGAACCGTGTAAATAGATTACAGTAAGGGTTACGGGGAAGCTCATCCGTGTCTCTGCTTAAGCTCTTTTTTCTTCCTTTTTTTCTTTCAGGGTCCCATGTAACATAGTAACCTTTTGAGGCTGATGCAGGACAAGAGCATCTCACCTAACGTCTGTCCTGTTAATAAAAACATGTTATTGTGGATGACCAAGATGTAACAGAATAGATCCAGGGCTTTGCATCTTGCTTTGTTAAAGCAAGAGATGGTCAAAGTCTACACATTTTCAAAGAAATGAAAGACTTCATAGCCTACTTGAGTTTAAAAATTTGTACTTGTGGGTCTGTTGGTTATTTGTGAAGTCTTTCCTAGAGGGCTAAAACTGATCATAATTTGATGTAATGCAGCCTGATATTTCTTGTTATTCTTGGAGTAAATGTCCAGATTTTGTATCAGTTGCTTTAATTTCTCTGAAATTACTAAAACTGCCTCTCAGGAACGGAGATGTAGTAGCTCTGGATAGAGGAACTGTAATTAGAGAAAGGCAGGGAGATAAATGGGGACAAACGAGCAAGATTTCCTGCAGATCAGGTTCCCCGCTTCTGCGAATTCTGTATCAGAGCCGCCTTTGCTTCCCATGACTCTGCATCCCCATATGCTTCAGCCTTGGTGCCCAAGAGTCCAGGTGGAAAACATCCCTGTGGGGAGGCGCTTTCATCCTCCTCCAGCAAATTCTTTGCTGGCAGCTCTTCTTCTGGAGACCTGGGTCTCCAGCCTGGCAGGGAGAGAGGCTGGGAACCATCACCTAGTTCTTCAGCTTTCTACCCAGCCATTGCCAAGAGACATCTTGTGTCTTCAGCGCAATCTGGCAGGTTTTCCTTCGCCCTCCCCTTCCTCCCGTCCCATCTTTGTAGGCACCATTAAGCCATTTTACCTCTGCATCTCGCCTTGGTCTACCTGCAGCGTGGCAACGCTGCTCGTGTGTTTGGAGGGCCATGTATGAGTGGTGGAGATTGGTTTCTTTCCCGGTAAATTGAACTCCCCTTTTCCTTGCACCAGTTGCTGAAAGCTGCCAGCCACTGGCGAGAGTTTAAAATCCAAAAAAGCTACTGAGGGTGTAGGCCCTTTGGATTAGAGTCAAACAAATAGTTGCCATTTTGGTTTGTGGACTGATGAGAAAAATTGGAGGGAAAGAAGACAGGTAGGCGAACTGGATAGATACGAGTGGTTTTTTGGGGGGTTGTTTCCAATTAAGAAACAGTAATTTTAAGAGGTTATGAAGGGTTAAACAAAATGCTTTACATAGATTAATTTTTATTTTATTTTTAAACAAATCTAGATAAACCTCAGAATTGTTGCCATTTCGAAGCAAAAGTCAATTAAAATCTCAACTCTGAATTTTGAAGATTTGGGGTTAATTTTAATAGGTATTTCTCACTGAAAAAGTTTGTCTGAAAAATATCACCTACTCCTTGCAATGCTAGACAGCATATTTTATGAGACATTTGTGTTTTGACAAAGCAAGCTCTGTCATACAATTTGGTTTCACATATTTTTATACCAACACTTAAATGTTGGGCTTGAACTACTCAGCTGTAAGAAAATATATTTATAATCTCCTTCCAGTCACATATTCTTGCCTGCTGAAAGAGTTGGTTAGAGTAATTTGTAGCTCTACCAGATAATTTTAAAGAATACGTGTTTCAGAAGACAAAAGGAACTGCAATCAGGAGCTCAGAAAGCAGCTTTTCCATCTGGTCATACCAAAGGCAAGTGCAGAGCTTCCAGCAAAGCTTGCCAGTGACTCAATGTTGCTGTTGGAAGGATCCCACCCTTGGATTTGAACACACTGGCCAACCGTGTTGCATAGGTGGCCAAAAGAATGAATTCTACTTTTAGAGAAAACACCTGTCCCTGCTGCCTCCGGTCCTGCGCAGCAGATTCCTCTTGGCAGCAGAAAGGGATAGAACAAGTGTGCTCTATTTTGAAAAGTATTTTTGGCACTGCAATAGTCTATTCTTACCTTCCAGATGTACCTCTTAAAATACTTTTTTCTTCCAGTCTCTCCATGTAGTCTGTGCGTGCATCTCTCGTGACTTCCAGTATTTTCATCTGCTACAGGAGAGTGAGGCGTTTGAGCCATGCTGTTTGTTTGAGGTACCATAAGGAGCTGACGAGTTGTGCGATCGTTGGAGTGGGACTCTCTTAATAACCATGTTTCTGATAGAAATATTCAGTGTTTCTGAAGAAAACTGTCAATAGGCTTGTCTTAAATCCTTTGCTTGAGCAAATGTTTGTGACAGTCACCTTACCTCCAAGATGCACGGAACATAAATATGAATGCAGGCAAAGCAAATGAAATAATTTATTTGAGCAAATATTCGTAGAAAAATGAGCGGATGTATGTGCATGGGGCTAAAACTTCCTTCCTCGCAGAGGCTGACCAAAGAAGTTAAGACTCTAGCTGGAGCTGTCACGGAAAGACAGAGGGCAAATGAGCTTGCCTATTTTGTTCTTTCTTTTCCAAGCCTAAAGTTAAGATCTTAAATTCCTTGCCTTTGCGTGTGACTGCTAGGAGGACTGTAATTACCTAAGTGATAAGAATTTTGATTAATGCTGCCTAGGCTGTTGATAACACCTATTTTAAAAGGTGAAAACTTTTCTATGTGTATGCTTCTGTGTATTATAATGGAACATGTAGTCAAGAATTCGGCATTTTCCTCATGACTCCTGGTGTGTTGAGTCATCACACAAGCCTCTATTTGCTCTTTGTTATTCATTTATTTCATTACCTTATTTAAAATGACTTGGAAGAAAGAATATCGAAAGCCTCTAGCTTTTTTTATTCAGCGTGTTCTTTTTTCCCCCAAAAATAAAAAAAAGTATTCTATTTACTAAGCAGTGAGCATCTGCACAGTGCCAGAGCTGAGCTGGAAATAGAACAGTGACTTCACCAGCTAGTTTTATAATGGAAAAACTGCAGTTAGCATATATTTTGCAATGCATGTAGTTGACAGAGCAGTGTGAACAGCTTTGCAATGACTGAAACTTCATAATTATATCAACACAAAGAATGAGCCTGTATTTAGATGCGGAGTCAATTCTTTGTTGCTCTCTTCCTGGAAGTCTCAAGGCCATAAGAATTTAACAATCTGTGAATAAATAACTGCTATTTAGCTCATCAGAGATGGTGTTGCAATTCTTATTGCCTCTGAACTTGCTTAAAGCTTCTAGATTTAATAGGAAAACTGCAATTGCAACTACATAATTGTCTGGATAACTATTATTGCTTGTAATAACATTACTCACAGTTTAATACTCACAGTATAATAGAGTATACTTGGTTTTGGGGCAGAGCAGTGACATATAAAAGCACCCTCTTCAGTTAAATTTGAGGAGACAGCAAATTTTTAGAAGGTTGGAGGGAGCTATTACGTAAGGACAAATATTTACCTAATGTAATCAAACTCCTCTTTAAATCAGAACAATAGTGGGAGTGCAGTTACTATGGTTCTGTGTAATTTTGTGCTATATTTGGCAAAATTTGGCAGGACTAAAGCCACAGCTGATCATCTGATTTTTGAAAGGGGAAGAAAAGAATGTGGCAGGCTTGCGTTCCCGATCTGTCCTCTCGATGATGGCACAGGCTCCCTTGCTAACCCCGAGCAAGGAAAAATAACCCCAAGAAACACTTCTCGAACAGCCCCTGGCAGCACTGCAGAGCTGTGACGGCGAGCGGGATTTTGAAAAAATGCTGTCTTTGGATGCCGTCCCTCTCCTGCCCTTCAGCGCCGTGCGCAGTTGGTTTAGAAGGACACCAGGCTCAGCATCCATCCTGATCCTCCCCACAGCCTTGGCCTAGGACCCCATTTCAGGCTGGCCAGGGGACACCAGCGTCTGCCCCAGCAGTGCAGCGGGATGTCGGTCTCCTGTTCTGCTGTGGGTCCCCACTGAGCCAGCCTTAATCCGCTTGAGATCTTCCAAAGTACTTCTTGCTATGGATGTACTTCCAAAGTACTTCTTGCTATGGATGTACTTCTTACTATAAGCTGAATGGAGCCGATGGGTAAAGCATTCTCCAGGTCGTGCCTGTGAAATACGGATTTACTGACCCCCAGTATGCACTGGAGAAGGTCTGATTCCCCTGAGCTTTTCTGGGATGTGGAATCAGTTCAAGTGATGGACAAGTGGGTGGAGGCACTGAAACAGGGGTAAATTTGACTGTGTGTTTTTTGCGGGAGGTTTTCTTTGGTTTTTTGAATTGATCTCTAGTAGTTGGGCTGAGTGTGAGTTCTGCATACTGCTTAGGACTTTGAACATGAGACTGCAATGAGACTGTAAGAGATAATTAGCACAGTCACAGTAAATCATCCAACAGCTTGAGCCACCTGATGTGACACAGAGTCTTTGTATACTTCATAAATAACCTTTCAGAGAGCGTTTCGTGCTTCAGTAATGCAAAAAATAGAGGTGCGAGAGTGAAAACAATATCTTTTCTTGACGACAGATGATACACGTTTTTCCTTGTCCTTCACCTGTTTCTTTTTCACATCCTGTTTCCATTACAAAGACGCTGAAGTTACTGGGAGTTTGGGGAGTGCCAGGAATGCCCATGTGGGTATTACATGTGGAATGGATGGTACTTCATTGTTTATACGACTGATACTCCGATAGACTAAATACTGCAGTTGGCAGACACAAGGAGTAAAAGTATATGGTAAAAAGAAGCACTGTACGAAGCTGAGAATATGATGATTTTTTCATAAATGGCATCAAGCCTTTGAAATGCCTGATCTTTTGCATTTTTATTTTGAAAAGAGCATACCTAATTTACCACTCAAACAGAAAGGTTAGATACTGTTCGTGCAATGAAGGAAAATGGCATTTATCTGTAGCATTTCATAAAATCACAAAAGGTGAAATTGCTTGTTCTTTAAAAGTAGTCATGGCTCTAGCTGAATTCTTTTTCATATCTTTAACTGCTCATGTTTTTTCTCTCTTTTTATTGTGGGAATATTTTAACCTCATCTTTAAAACACATAAATTTTATCTGTATTGAAAAAGGAGAAGTAATGAAATATTGAGAACATATGCAAGAGAGTTACCATAGTGCATTCAGATGTCTGACTTTCATTTATCCCTAAGCAATTAGGTCAATCTTTTAATGAGCAGTGCTCCTTGTAGTTTATGGTGCTGGATAGGCCGGGCAGAGGCAATCACAGGCTCGCTGAGCCAGTTTGGTGGTTTTCCAGCTGAGCAGAAGTTGGGCCATAGAGACATGCTGTGGAGAGGCATAAAATATTGTATTTTGGGGGATGCAGATCATGCTTTTGTTGTCGTTGCTTGTATTATTCAGAGTAGATAGTGTGTTTTATCTTCTGAAAAAGGGAACGCATGCACACTACAGTCTGAAAACGGGTGATCAATCAAACAAAATGTTGAATCCAGAGCCAGGACCTTCCATAAGTAAACTTGGCTTGGCAGCCTGCCCTGATGAAGTTGCTAACCCTTCTTTTTTGTAGTTCTGCATTTTTATTTGGGGGTAATCACGTTTACCTAGGTTCTTGGGTAGAGTTGGAATTAGTTCATGTTTGTCTAGCACTTCAAGGACATAAAATATATGATCAAGATGTTGATTTATGTGGTGAGTCAGAGGAGGAACTGACTCCGAACCTCCTGAAAGCAAGCTCTGAAGACTAGAAGTTTGATGTACCTTTAGAAGACATCAGCTAGTTTTGGCACTTGGCCTCTCTTCCCCAATACATGCTGTCCTTCCTCAAGGACTTGTGGTCTCTCTTTCTCCATCTGCTTTCTGCTTCCCCTCCATCTAGCCCGCCTGCTGCCTGTTGGTTTTGTTCTGTGGAGTTTAATTCTTCATTGCCTAGGGTAAAGTCTTAACGAATTGTTGTAAATAGCATTACCCCTTTACATTAGTAGCAGAATGATTTGCTCGGTTTGCTACTATTTAGCCTGACTGAAACAAGCTTCTGGCATAGAATTACTTATTCTGGTCTTTAAATCTCTGTTAATGACGTACTGCATTAGCTGCCATCTGTCTATTCAGAGATACTCCTGTCTGCTGAGTCATAAGTCACCGTGTCAGATGCTGGGGCAGGTCCATGTGTGTGTTATGGATGAACTATTTGTGCCTTTCTTGACTCTGGGATAAGAGAGGACAGGCCACTTCTCATCACTTCTCTTACTCCAGAGAAGCTGTGAGAAAGCAAGTGGATCCTCAGTATGTCACAAGGGCAATAGAGTGTCGCTGAACAGGCAGGGCTGGGAGAGAGTGAAATTCATGTCACTATAGAGAGCAATTCATGCAAGAAATAAGATGAACGTCTTTATCGTTATTGATTTGGGAAGACCCTTAATTAGGAATGGCAGTGGATTCTTCATTAGCTATTTTTTTAAGATGAGATTTCTCTTTCTGAAGGAGACACTAGAGAAGATCCAGGGCTTAAGCAAGGCTCTCCTTGGAGCGGTGGGTGGGAAAGGAGAATCAGGCCCATGAGCTGAATCTGCCTCACGAGGCACAAACCTGGTTGTTGGGCTCATGCTCAGGAGAACAGCACTTTTCCCCTGCTGTGGTCCACCAAAAAAACCCCTCTTGAGGATCATTTGTTTGTTTATGACCTATGTTATACAAAAATTCACCTTAAATTACCGGCATGGTTTGGTCTGGTTCAGCATTTATAATTCTTCCTAAAACTTGAAGACTCATTAATTTATGTCCAAAACTTACACCTTCTAGGGACTCTTAAGGAACAAAAGCCTGAGGCAGGATCGTGTTTGTAAATATAAACTTTACCCTGGATTCCCTCCAGGACTTTTCTCTATGATTCTTCCTCCCTGTGGAAAGCAAGCTTAAAAAGCAGCAGTGCTTTGATACGAATTTTTCTCAATTGAAGTTCGGGAACCAAGTCTGCTCAAGGAATCAACAAAATCACTTCATTCAGGCTCCTAAAGCCTTTCCACTGATCTTTCATAAATTCCAGCTTTTTTCAGAGACCTGCATTACAGATTTCGGTTGCATTTCTTACTGATTTATGTCACTTGCCTTTTGTTCCTTTAAAGATAACATTTGTCTTGATATCTAGAAGATATTATTGGTCCAGTCAGAACGTCTTCCAAAAACGTTACCTAAAAATAGCCAGTGAGATCCAAGAAGAAACCAGGCTGAGCAAGCAGTAACATTTCATTTTATCTATCCATAAAGAATCCATTGGGAGATTTTTTTTTTTATTGAAGGACTTGTGCAATAACTTGTGCAGTAAGTGAAGGAGAATGCATCATTTCCCCTGGAAGACAGGCAAATTGAATAAAAGTTATATCTCAAAGGTTAGGACAGCCTGGCTAGCTCATCAGCTGGATAACCATGTGATGGACCCGGAGGCAACTTCAGAACTGTCATCTCAGCTATTATCAGCGGAACTAGCCAAGGAGTCGGCGGCTGAAGTTAGCAGACTACTTTCTACACAGGCATCTGGTTCTTGCAACAGGCGCCCATCTGTGCTACCTGTCCTCTTCCACCTATGCTACCCAGGCAGGTAGCAAAGGAGAGGAGTCTCCTGTTTGGGGTATTGCATTTAGAAAGCAGATGGATTTTAAAATGGAAGTAGCTGATGGATCAGCTCCTGAAGAAGAAACTTCCACCCGAGTCATGGAAATAAACTTAACAGTGTAAACTTTCAGGCATTTTTGAGTGTTTGTCCACTGGCCACACTCCATAGTGTTGGTAGATCCTTGTGGTACAGAATGAAGACAAGACTAACAGTGCAAAAAGCAGACGTACCTTGTTTGACAGCATGACCTCGAGTAGAGACATTGCAGGGCACAGGGTAACTGTGTGTCCCCTGAGTCACGGTAACTGGCTGGATGCCTGTCCTCAGCCTGCGGTGGACACAAGGTTAAATACCCTCTCTGAAGCATTCACGAAGATTTAACCAAGCGTATTAGCAGGTCTATTGCAGCAAGTTTGTTTTCCTTTGCGTTTGTGGTGAGGATGGAGTGTGTGCCTTGGCAGGTCCTGCTCCAGGTGGCAGGTGGTAACTCACTGATGCACAGGAATTCGACAGTGTGTCTGAGAAAATTTCTGTAAGTCTCTTCTCTTGATGGATAAGACCCTTTTCTAACAGCATGAATAGTTCTTCCAGCCTTTGAAAATATGTTCGAGTTATGTTTGATGGAATGGGGGGGTAACGGCTTTAAATTGAGAGAGGGGAGATTTAGGTGAGATATTGGGAAGACATTGTTGCCTGTGAGGGTGCTGAGCACCTGGCTGGGGTTGCCCAGAGAAGCTGTGGCTGCCCCATCCCTGGAGGTTCAAGGCCAGGTTGGACGGGGCTTGGAGCAACCTGGTCTAGTGGGAGGTGTCCCTGCCCAGGGCAGGGGGTGGGACTGGATGGTCTTTAAGGTCCCTTCCAACTCTAACCATTCAATGAGTTAATTATAATTACAAAAAAGTAAAATTGAAGGAATGAGATTAATTCCAAGCATGTAGTCTATTTACGGGGGGGGCGGACACACACACACACACACACACACCCCCACCAAACCTTTAAGCAGGAGGAAACACAATCAGAACCTGAAGTCTTGATGATAATTTCTCTGTACCTGAAAGGACAGTTGCTCTGTAAGGGACAGCGGTAGTGAGGGAGTGTTTGCCAGGTTTGGAGCCTCTGTTCTTACACTCCTGCACTCAGCTCCCTTGTGCTCACCTTCACCCTTGCGTCTCTCCCTCGCAGGTCTCCTGCACGCAGGTGAGCAAGGCAGTGCCAGTGGTGTGACTGCTGGATGTCTCCTCTTTAAATGGATTAGGAATGGTTTATAACTGCCTTTCCATCATGGAGACACTATTTTGGATCACTTTTCTTTGACTGGGCTTTGGTTTGGATTGAACTTTTACAAACCTAATATTTCTGAAGCATGTTCTCATCTTCAGACATGGTTGAAATTTGCAAAAAAACCCGTCATAGCAGAAGTGTAAAGTAGGAGAGGGATGGATAGCTGGACAGTTGCTGTGGGTTCGGGCCGGGTTGGCCTCAAACCAGGACAACAGTGAAAGGGTCTCATCCCTTTTTCTCAGGAAATCAGGCTGAAAAAGGAAAAGCTGGTATTTTTTCTGGGACTCTTGCGCTGACTCCTTGGACAGATTTCTGCATTCTTGGATTAGTCCAGCTAAACCCCTAGATAATATACAGGAAGAGCAGGGAGTTGTGAAATGCAAAATTTTTTTCTGCAACAGGCCAATTAGTGTTTTGCTCCTGCATTATTTATAGAAGCTCAGTTGAACTCGATGGATAAATATTCTTTCTGTAACACTCTGCTTGTATATGTGCGCTGCTTATGTTACATATTCTGAAGGTCAAATTTAAAATCTGCTTTTAAATGGATACCGTGCTGCGTATTCTCTGTTCTACTGTTACACACGTGCACTCGCTGTACTGACTTGTTTCTTTGCCAGATCCATCCTTTGTCGTTCTGTATATGAAATTGTGTTTAATCAATTTTATACCAATATCCTGCCTGCCAATAGCTAGGTTTAAAAATAGACTGCTTTTGCTGTGCAAAGATGAGCTACCCGAAATCATCCGTATGGGACAATTGGGATTGCTTTAAATGATGGGGCAGTGACAGCATAGCCTTAACTATGAATCAGAAGCGTGTACTCAGGGGCTTTAAATCAAGCAGGGCAAATCAGTCTTAACTCTGTTAGAGTTGCCAATTACAGGTTTATGATGTAGTTTTCCCCCTCTCACCCCAGAGTGTGTCTGTTCAAGCACTTTGTGGCCCCTTTCACTGCATCCTGGAGTCTCTCATCTACCCACTTGCTGTCTCAGGGGAGGCTTCAAGCATATTATCATCTTTTTGGTTTTGTGCTGCTTCAAGAGCTGGAGGAGATGACTTTGGCTAAGGTCATCCCAAGGAGTCTTGTTGAGCCTGGAACTGAGTAAAAGGTTGTGAGTCACAATCCAGTGCCGTCGCCACGTGGTCCCTTCTGGTGTTAGGATGTCTCATCTCTCCATAGCTTTTATTTGGCAGTGAGAGGAGGCTTCATAATGGTTTTGATGGATTTATTTCTGCTGACTGTCTTTCCGTTCTGCAGGACTTCTGTGTCTATGCTGAATCTTGAGTTAATGAAGTTAAGAAGCAGTGAGTGATTGGGCTGCAGGATGGGAATCATTAGCATTCTTCTGTAACAAAAGCTTGAGTGAAAATGTCACTTTAAGCTCATTTCCACAGTATTGTTATGCAAAACAATAGAAAGAGCCTGTCGCTGCTGATTTTGGGATGGGGAACAGTTGTTTCCAGTTTGTCTACCAATAGGATAAATACAGCCCCAGATGTCTAGATTAAAGTCTAACCTTTAATCCAAGACATGATCACAAAAGCCTTGGATTATAACGATGTCTTTTAAGTTTTCTTCCCCAGAAGCCTTTTTGTTGTTTTTCCTTTTTGTATTACAGATGCTCATTTGTGGGGAAATTTCACAAGCATGGCATCTGCTGCCAGTGATTTTTGGAAATTGCTCCTATTTGTCGATGGCTTCTTTTTGCAAATTGCCCAAATCGGTTTCTCTGCACATCTAAATACCTCTTTCGAGATGTTGTAGCCACTCCAGCTGAGTGGCAGGTCCCTGCCGTCAGCCTGCCCTACCTGAGGAAGCTGCCTGCTGTCTTCTGACGCACTGGTAATACCTAGTCGGGAATTCTAAGGTATTTTTCTCCTGAATCTGATAAAACAATGTACACACTGTAGGAAGGAAATAAAAGGCATGTGACTCTGTTGTGGTTTGGGCCAGACTAGCCACGGTGACGAAGGACAAATGCTTTCCCCCACCTTTCTCTCTAAGGAGAGGAGGGAGAGAGAGAAAAGAAGGGTCGGCTGACGGAGAAGACTTCATTTCAGTTGAAGTCTTGCCCTAAACACAATGTGAGTATCACTTGGTTGGAGATAAGCACCAAGACAGTGATCTAACCCAAAAGCAGCATACTTGTTAGGCAGATCTGCTTTTATTTCAATGTAAATCCAGTTACTTTATGCTACATATGCTTGAAACTGTGGGAATGGTGGGGGAAGAAACCTGTCTTTAGAACTGATTTTAAGAAAGGACGAGGCTTGGATTGCTTGGATGCTGGGAGGGTGGCTCAGAAGCGTCAGCGTGTATTTGCCTTGTCCTTTGCCTTAGACTGTTCCCTGAGTGGCCACCATTGGCCATATCAAAAGACTGAATTGTGGGGTTGGTGAGTTTTTCTTTCAGCCCATATTTTTGTTCTTATGTTAAATTGTCCCTTTGTCTGCGATCACAAATTTTTACAGTAATGAAATTGATAGGAATTTATTTTAACTTCTTGGAAATCTCTAACCTGGAATGAAATATTCCTTCCAGTTGTGCTGTTGAGTTGCTGGATATCCCCCTGTGGGTAGTACAGCATTAACACGCCGACGTGCCCAGCAAACAAAAAGAGAAAATTGGAACAGAATCTAAATACATGTGTATTTGCTGTTACAGCAGTTTTCTTTAATAAATGCTTCTGGCCAGACTGCAATACCTTATAGCAGATTTTATCCAGCCATGGAGTGTCTGTCTGCATGCAAGCTCTTCTGGACTGGTGCCCAAAGAGACCGGGCGCCTGGGAGCCATGGCGCACTGAAGGGCAACAGCTCCTAAACGCAGCAGGACTTGAGAGCAGTGAGCAGACTGGGCAGTCTCTGGCCTCCTAAAGGCTGCCGGACTATGTGGCTTGCCCAAAAAAATTGACAACTTGAAGCATCTGCTAAATCCAGCCCAGTAACCTGGCAGGCAGAGCCGCCTTGCTGCATAGCGAGGGCAGGCTGTACTGCTGAAGCTGCGTGTGTTTCCTTATCGATTTCACTTGGTTTATTTCTCTGTCGTAACCAGAGGTTGACAGAGTGGTTGTATTTTAGCCTTTTGTTGCTTTTTGCAGGCTTTTTGTGGTGCCCAGGGGTGCAATCCTTTCCCCACGCCAGGGTCTGCTCCACAGCTGAGTCAGTCCAGCAGCATTTGCTGCTCCTGGGCAGTGGGTAGATGCTGAAGAAGCAGCAAGTCCTGGACTGAGAGATTATTTCAGAGTGATTCCCTCCCTTACCCGTTTTTTTTCTCTCCTAACATTTCCCAAAGACAGTAGGAATGGCATGTGGATCAGCTCCGGGAGCGTGACCTTGGCTTTATTTCCCATGGTGGCTGGTGGGTCTCCTTGCAGCCTCCTGTTGAGTTTGGCTTGGCAAGAGCTTTCTGTGTAAGCAGATTTTCATTGCACTGGAATTTATTCACCTCCCTGGCTTGTCGGAGGCCAGATTTTGGAGGTCCTGAGCTCCCATGGGCTCTGAGAGACCATAGATACCCTATTCCTTAGTACTCTTACACTGAGGTAAACCATTTAAGTAGGTTTAATTTCAGACTGATATTTGTGAATTATCTAGTGACGCTGTAATGAGAGTTGAGAGCTCATGCACCAGGATTTCCTGGAATGGGAGAGAGACCTTGGCACCCAGTTTAAAAATAATTATACTCACAAAATTAATGAACTCCTTGAAAAATGCCTTTGCCTGGAAGCTCTGCCCTCCTGCCTTCCACCACATTTCTGTCAAAGCTTCCCATATGAGTGGACTTGAACCAGGTCAGGAAAGTATCAGGGGGCTTTGGATTTATTATTTTTTTTGCACAAACTCTAGTGCGAGCAATACTTAATACTTCCTAAATCACTAATGGTCCTGTTAACTGTTTGGTAGGTGATGATGGCTTATTCTTTCCAGTACTGTTGGTTTAAAACCAAACCAACAGCTAATACTCCCATAGCTGGAAGCAAAATCATGTTTATCTGAACTACTTTAGGGTCTTAAATGCCTTGGCAATTTACGAAGACCATGGTGGTCTGGCAGTGTTGCCCAACAAGTTCTTTTACAAGCATTGCAACAAGAGGTTTGCACAAAGGGATTCCTCATGGAGAGCAACGGGCCTCGGGATTGCCAGGAATCAAACGTTTGCAAGCAGAGGCAGCCAGTTACTTTGGCATGTGCTTCATCTGGTTTTCTGTTGGAATGAGGTGTGGTGTGTGTTTGTTGGGTTTGGGTTGGTTTGTGTTTGTTTTTTTCTCAAAATTAGTTTAGAAAAGGTTAAGCCTGTTAGACAAACAAACCTAGGACCTGGAAAATCAGAGTGCTCTTGTGGTAGTGGTAGAGGAAAGGTAGAGCTGAGGTGCTGGAAATGTCCTCTTTCTTAAAACTATTCTGAGAATATCGGTAGGACAGAGTTTGGCTTGTGTAATGGAATGAGGCTGAAGGGCTGCAGCTGATGCTGTAAGTAGAAGTAGAAATAAATGTTATCCTTAGATTTAATCTAAATATGAGCTGTTTGTTCTCTTGGAAATACTTCCCTCAGACTGTTGGAGAAGTTGCATGGGTAGCCGTCACTGAAAAGTCGGAATTTAATAGTGAAGTAATAACATGGTCTCACAGGGCAAATAATTTTTTACGAAGTATACTATCCTGAAGATAAAGACATATTAATATATAAGCACCATGAAGACAGGCAAAGAAAGCTGTACTGGGCAATTTTTATCTAGCATGTAACTGAAGAGATACAATTTAGATATCCCTGGCATAATAAAGGAAACCCTAAAGCATCTCAAGATCATGTTATTATTGAGGAGGGAAAAGATGCAGCAGGTATCCCAAAAGCTGAATTCTGGTTTTCATTGACAGGAAAAAGTCTTCTATTTTGTGTCAGCAGGGACAACACAAAACAGACCAATACCTCCCGTGTGTTGGCTGGGCGTAGAAAAGACTGGAAAAAACCACAAACCAACCCTCAACCTACTCACCTACCTTTGTTTTGAGCTTGAAGAGGTGTCAAAACTATTCAGGCAACACATAAATAAAACTCTTTTCTGAAGCAATTTTGGTCACTCTAGGGTAACAAGATAGATAGAAGGTGATGTTTGCCTTGCTACCCTCACCCTCCTCCACCCACCCCTGTCTACATCAGAAGATGATTTTGAACTATTTGGTTTCCCTTCATTTTGTGGACCTGTGCCATTTACACTAATTAAAGGCTTGGGCATCTTTTTATCACTGGGTTTTATTTTCAGTCTGATGTTTGTTTCTGTGATGCTGGAATGAGTTACTGTTACGGTAGAAACAGCCTGAAAAAGAAGTCATTTTTGTAACAACATGAATTGCATAGCTTTACATGTGAAATAGCTTAACTTATGATGAAGGAAATAGGTAACACCATTTTTTCGGCTGATAGATCCTCAGTTGCAATACATTTTTAATGCTTCAAATCCAAATATTTTGTGACTTACAGCATTCTCCTCAAGTTCTCATTTTACGGTGAATGTGCACAATTATCTTTTACTAAGTACTATCATTCTCCACTGAAAAATTTGCAATTTTTATCTTCAGTCTCATTTATTAGTTCTTCTTCTCCTTCTGCACTCAGAGTACATTGTTCCGAAGGTATTTTGTTTGAAGCAGAGTGCAATTTAGATTCCACTCTGTCAAATTAGTTTCAAGAGGGGATTTTCTATTAAAATTGTGAAGGGAATTCCCTCTAGTGAGACAGGAGGAGTAGTATGCGGCAAAGAACTAGAACCAGGCATCTGGCCTGCTAGTTCAGCTGCTCCTCAAGCTGATGGAGTGAAGGGACCACTGGTGTGTGTGTGGCAGTCGCTTTCTGGTGTCACTTGTCACCTCTGCAGGGGCCTGTGCTGAAAAGGGATGGAAACAAGGCAAGAAGGGAGACAAAATCCACCAGTGTGGATGTGTGGACTCGCATAGAATCATAGAATGGTTAT